>CAJINV010000004.1:4968273-5230241 GCA_905178155.1 Amoebophrya sp. A120 | reverse complement strand
AAATGCATGCCCGGGCAGTAGCAGGCTAGCGAGCCTGTGAGCCTAGGCTGAGGCTGGACGGGCGATATTTTATGTCTGTCCGAGCCTCGCCCTTTTCCGGTAGCCGGGACCTGATGACTGTGAGGGCGAGCCTCTTCCCGTTCTGGGTTGAAGTTTATTTGCCCACCCGCCCTCCCGGTTAGTTTTACGAGATGAGCCAGTGGTCTGGGTCGGTAGTTACTTCGGATGGGTCGCTGGGCCTCGCGCCGCTCCAATCTGTGTTGGGGTAGGACAGAGGTCGCAAGATATCTCCCACGGCGGGGGTAGGTGCTTCCAGGGCGCCTCCTCGTGCGACGCAGTGGGAGATGCTCCCATCGAGCGATCATCCATCGGGTGATCCTTCCGCCGTGACTGCATAAAATCTGCGAGATAATAAGTGCCTGTTCGGACCGGAAATTCTTCTGAACGGTGACGACCCTGCCGCGGCGCGTTTCCTAGCGGTGCAGCGCCCGGAGACCCTGGCTGCGCTGCGGACTCTGAAAAAGAAAGACGATGAACAGTATGGGCAGGATGTTATACTCGACCGCGATGCCGTGCAAGTGATTGACAAAACGTGGGAGCAGTCGATTCAGGACTCGAAAATCATAATGGAGAAAATCCGGATGAACACAGAGATACATCAACCGGTTCCAGAGGAAAATTGGAACGCTGTTGCGGAGGAAAATGGTAGGAAACAGACAGAGAGGACCACGACATCAAGAATGTCACCAGCCTGTTCCCTCCGCAGACAAATCAGCACGAACCTGAAAAGCTTGGGCGTGCGGCTGGTGGAGGGACGCAACGGACCCTGCATCAATTCGCTCGTGCGGGATGAGTGCCGGAATCTCGTCTTCTGTCTCTGTTTCAGCACGATCGAAGTCTTCCTGATGGTGGGGAAAAAAAGGAAAAATAAAGACCCAGGAGGTGTCGCATCAACAACCACGGTCAGCGCCGGCGCCACTAGTTGTACATCGCAAGAAAAAGCAGTGGTAAAAAGCGATTTGCCCCCCACGACGAGCACGAAGGTATTAACATCCACGACCGCATTGGAGACATCAAGGGCATCAAATCACCACGATGTCGTTGACACCTCCGAAGTTATCAGTGGCACCTTGAACGACTTGACCAGGACGTTGTTCCAGTCAACCTTCCCGACCCTTTCCGAACAACAGTCCGAAAAAGAGTACCAGAAACTGGTCCTCGAAACAGAGGAAAAGAAGCTTCTCACCCCGGACTTCAACCATAATGCGTGTTTCGAGTTGCAGAAGGTCACCACGCTGCACCCGCTCGGCCCGCTGCCCCCGGGGAAGCAGCTCGGCCGGGCGCCGCGGCTGAACAACGTGGTTTTGGTATTCTGAGTAAAAACGGGGCCCGCACACCAGAGACAAGATGGGAATTTTGCAACACAAACCTTGGAGTTTTGGGAGTCACGCATGACAAGTTTCAGGCTGTAGTGTAGTGCAGTTATTAGCAAGGAAAGCCGCATAGCAAATCCATCTCCCTATGCTTTTTACAGCATTGCAAGTTCCAAAACTTGCTGGGAAATGCCTCTCATGGGGATGCGCATTACAAATGCTCTTGTGCTTGCAGATCTGCATGACAACTCTGGGGAGGTGGGGACATTTTTACACAGGATATTTGGCCAGAGATTTGCACATCGCGGAGGACGAGATCCGCGAGCCGCGGTTGGTGCTCAGCGACCCGTATCAACTGCAAATATGTCTGGATCTAGCAGAGTGCAACTTGTCATGCTGTTTTTGGATTCCAAAATAAATTTGTATTGCATGAGTGGCAAGAAGAGGAGCTCAGTTTTTGCTACGCAGAAAGGACATTTCTCATGTGGAATAGGCATCAAAAAGTCCCCAAGAAGTCTCTGATGCTAGGGCATACATCACAGACGGCATGGGTCATGCAAAATGTGCCTGACAAACCTTCCAGTTGTCTTCCAGACCCAGACGTATTTGCAATGCACAACCCGTACACCTATCTGATGCGGGCCCGGGGGTTGCCGCAGAACAGCCGCAAGCGCGACTGCCTCGTGTGCACGCACGACGACGGAGTTTCTTTTTTCGATCTGGACGAGGTACTGGAACACGTTTTGGAAGCGAAAAAAGCCGCGGAAGAAGAAGAGGAAAAAGCAGAAATATTAAAGGGGAAAATAAATGTAATATGCAGCAGGAGCTCGAGCTCCAGTGCTGGTTTGTCCACGAATAAAGTCACTTCCTTTCAACCCCCGCCGCGAACAATGATGAACAGGAAAAGCAGCAAGACTTCTTCACTCCTGCACCAGTATCCCATCCCGCTGGCCTACCGCTGGACGGGCGAGGTGGAGTGGCTGCTCGACCCCATGGCGCCCGCGAGGGTGCACGCTGCTAACAACGAAAATGCGTTTTTCAGCTCCCATCTCGCCACCCCAGCCTGGGGCCTGTCGTACAACCACAACACTCTCTGTGTCGGGTGCAACGACCACGTGGTTCGGGTCTGGGACCCCACCCACCAAGCCTTTGTCCGCTACGACGGCCGGTCCCTGATTCCGGAAGAGGATTTCCGCATCGGGTCCCACCGGTTTTGGTGGCAGCGAGGCCCGGAATTGACCGAGGACGCAGCGTCGGAGAAGCGTAACGCGTTGAAGGAAGCACTCCGTCGCGCAGCGCCGAATGAGCCGCGGATCTCGACGTGGAATCTGCGGACGAGAAAACCCGACCTGGTCGACCACGCGAAGGCGAAAATGCAGCCGAAGTCCTTCAACAAGGCGTTTGTATCCTGTGTAAAAACGTCCCCACCCCAGAGTTGTCATGCACATTTGCAATTGCACGAACATTTGTAATGCGCGTTCCCAGCCAAGGGAGGCATTTCCAATCGTGTTTTGGCATTTGTAATGCTGCAAACAGGATAAGCAGATGGATTTGCGATGCGACTGCCCTTGCTAACATGCACCACACTTCTACGGACTGCAACTTGTCATGCGTGGCTCCCAAAACTTCTGGATTTGTGTTGCTACGTTCCCAACTTGACTACGGGGCGGAGACGTTTTTCCATAGGATAGTTTGTCTTCGAACCCTATGTCACCCTGAAGGAGGTCACGCTGGCGCCGATCGTGTTGCCAGGACGGGAAGGCGAGGATGATGATGAAAGTAGAAGTAGCACAACGACATCAAAATCAATGACGGAGACCACTTTCAAAATCTCCCCGCTGCGGTGGCGAAAGTTGGCGCAGAGGCAAGAAGAAAACGGGGGGATTCATCGTCCACGTTGGCCCGTGGACATTTACGTGTTAAAAAAGTGGCACGACGGATCAGTGGAGGTGGAAGGGAAGGGGAAAGAACTCGAGCTGACCGAGTCTGATAACGAGGACACTCCTCTGGAGCAGAAGATGGGTGACGTAGGAGAACCAGCAGAAGTACTACGGGACCATCCTCCAGCACCGAAAATTCCTGTTGGAGCAGTAGATAAGAGCAGCACGGCGATTTCTAGTTGGTCTTCGACAGCGAAGGCAACCAATGCCAATTCAGGGCAGGATCAGCAGCAGCTCCAAGAAAATAAAAGTTCTAACGCGCAACTACAACCGTTGAAAGGAGATCCAATGAAAATAGAACTACCAAAGCGAACGCGAGTGGTCCGATCCGAGCACGACATCTTGGAAATTTTTAAGAAAACTCCAAACCTGGACCTCCGACAGTACACGGACAACCCGAGTTACTATGCGACGAACGATGGGTCTTTTATCCTCCGCGGAGTTGTGTGCGACCCCCGCCGCTCTACGGCCGAGAGTGAGACCCCTGGGCAGCAGCAGCAGCTACCGCTCAAAAAAACAGCCGACACGGAATATCCAAAAATGGAGTTTTTCTACGAAAAATCGGACGACCCGATCCCCGCGTTCCCGGACGGGTCGAGCCTGGCGGATGTGTTACCCATGACGGAAACCGAGAAAACGTACCTCCGGACGGGCCGGGAGGTGGTCAATTCCCGGGTGTGGTGGGATCGGGAAAATCTGTCCAAGGTCACCACTATGGATTGCAAAAGTCCGTCGTATCGTACTCGTATAGAAGATGACCAATTGCAAGCATGATGCAGGACTACATATCTGTCTACTTGGTCGCTAATCAGCATGAGAAGTCAACTTTTTTCTCGCTGAGGAAAAAATGTGTTAAATGGAATTACCACTAGGACTAGAGCGATAGGATTATACGGTACTTTTGCAATGCATAAGCACCTGCGAGCAGGGCAACCGGGGGAATGTTCCCTCTGTGCAGGCGTCCACGATTTTGAACAGTGAAGGAAACGCGAAGTATCTGTACACCGCCGGGTTGGACGGCAGAATCATGCGGTTCACGCAACACAGCCGGCGGGTGCAGAACTTGACACACATTTTTGATGCGAGAACTGCCGAACAAGGTCAAGGGAGAGCAAATGTAATTACGCGACCACCAGCCTTGTTTGTTCCGTTGAACAACTCTCGATCCACTTCCTCTACGACCGCAGAGAGCAGCTCCAATCCATTGGGGATGGCGACGATGATATTGAACAGCAATACAGATTACACTGGTGGTGTCATTGACCACCAGCGCAAGATTGGGAATGAGAACGACCTCAAGAACAACCTGCTCGACCTCCAAAACGAGAACGAACAGGATGTTGAAAGCGGTGGTCCGCTCGTCCCAGACAACCGACTGTGGCCGTTGTACGAGACTATCGTACCCAATCGCGCAGACCAGCACCCGCACGTCCCCCACCTCACCCGGACCCCGTTCTTTTCCGAGCTCCTGTGCCGGTTCCCCAAGACCGAGAGGCCGCTGGCCTACCCGTCGAAGATTCTGTCCCGGCACAGCCCGGACATATACTTCTCCGCGAAAAAGAATCCGGTCCAAAGGGTTAGAACAAATGCGAATCTAGCTGATTATGGCTCGGAGATGCGGCGGGACCTCGCCCAACCGGTGGAAACGAGCCTGGGCAGTTTACTTAACCGGTACTTGATGTTCTGGTACGTTGTGGTTGTCAATCTGTCTGACATCCCGACTATCAGCAGTGCCGAAGCGGAACAAATGGTGGAAATGAAGAGCAGCGGTAAAAAGGAAGAACGCGCTGGTTGTTGTACCGATGAGGGAAAGATGCCGAAGCCCACTAGAACAAGAGACGATCTTCATGTTGGCCGTTCCCCGTCACAAGAAGGAGAAATTTTTGCAGCAGATTCAGTAGCAATGAATTCTTCATCCGCGGCTGTATCGTCCTCCTCGCCGTCCTCTCCGAGCGACAGAGAAGTAGTAAGAAATGCAGCAGCAAATTTTGAGGCAAAGAGATTGTTGACAAACCAAAAAAAGGGACATCAAGGTACTGAATATGCAATATTCACCTATTCACTGTTTCCTTTTGTTTCTGTACGCCAGGGCCGGCAGCGACTGGCACGGCCCCTAAAACACAATCAAAATGGATTTCAAATTTGGAATTGTCGAACCCATGGCCATGATCACTTTCCTCCTCTCACCCATCAGTGTCCTAGTATCGTCGGCATAATCTTTCCATACCGAAAACAGGTGTTAAAAAGCACACGACACCACCGGAGGTGGCAGTCGCCACAAGAGTTTCCTCTTCAGTCGCTGCCGCCTCCCAACGAAACAGTTCGGTGTCGCCAAAACGGTCTCGGGCCGAGTTTGAGGGCGAAGAGGCATCGATGTCTTCGGAGGAAGACGAGCGTCGTCCCGAGGTGCAGGCACAACTCCTGGCGTCGCTGTCATTCAATCAGGGAAGACAGAGAACTGACGGCGCAGCTGCAAAAGAGTCTGGCTTACAACAATGTAGTACCTCGTCCACTTTTTTGATGTCCTCCAAAGTTTGCGATCAAAGAGCGAGCGACCTTGTTGTGGATGGTCGCAAAAACACAACTGCAGAGATGTTGAACAACAGCTCTTTTTCTATCAACCCCAAAAGCTGCAACAAGACCACGGAAGTTAAGGGGAAGAGCCGGACCAGTGCCAAGCGCGTCAAATCAAATAACAGGGACAGCCCCTTGCTGGGAGATCTCTTTTCCTCCTCCTCGTCTGCAGCTCTAGGAAGTGTTGATAGCAAAGGGCAGCTGCAAGGAGAGCCGCTGCAGCCCCAGCCGTCTGCCACCTCCACGACACACCGCTCGAACCACGAGCTGGAGTTGTACTACGAACCCATGGAGGAAGTGAGCGCGGAAGAAGAAAACCACGACCAGGCGGACCAACAGGAGGTTCAATTTTCAGCAGCTTCCTTGACGGGTAACACGACCAATCTTAAGGAAGAACATCAAAACAGCGAAGTAGATCACGAGGAGAATAATATGGAGGTTGAAGATGTTGTACCCCTGTCGAACTATGTGACGCCGCGCGACCACGATTTTGTTCCTCCTGCACCAGCGGCAGGAAAAGAACAAAACTTAGTCGAGCAATCCGCAGTCTCCTCCTTGGCCACGTCTTCTTCTTCGAGTGGGGACGATGATAGCAACCACACGGAAGATGATGTTGTTGTCCATCGGAATGTTGAAATAAAATCAAGCAGGAGCGGAGAAATATCGTCCGAAGTGGATGAAAATTCAGGCTCTTCTTCGGTCGATGAAGATAACTTTTCTTTGTCAGAGGAGCAGATGGACGACGAGATGGATCTCGATTCCGACGGGACGAGCAGTAGAGGAGGCAGTGAGGATTCTCGTCCCTGGGAAGCACGGTTAAATGACCCGATGAGATTCGAGCGCGACGTCGGCGAGGGTGATGACGTCGACCACACCAATGTCCCGTTCTTGTCCCGGGCGGAGAAGGACCGAGCGCAGTACCGAAAAGACCTCCTGATCGCCAGCATGACACCGCACGGGCAATTTCCCGTGCCGGAATTGCGCAAGGAGATGTTTGAGAAGTACTCGAAGACGAGCAAAATGAAGCCTCTATATCGCAAAATGAGCTGCAAGAACAATCGTACCACCCACGAACAAAGTAGAACCTCCTGTTCGAAGTTACTATTCAAGCGCGCGGCGAAGCAAAAAACCCTGTATCCGATCATTCGGCGGTGCCCCGCGCCGAAGCATCCAGATTTCGCTCTGTCGGAGGAAGAGCGAGCAAAGATGACGGATGTTTCTCTGCAGTTCTGGAATGCGGCATGGAGGCAGATGCGGCAAGTGTGGAGCGCGAAGGGGGGAAAGAATCGAACTACTAGAGGTGGTTCTTGGAATAAAGAGGGGTACAATAACAATTTCCCAGACACTAACACTGAGACTGACACGCCGTCCGTGGATCTGCCCGCGCAGATCATGGTCAACTGCCTCAAATTCCTCACCGCCACGGAGATCATCTTCTCTATCCGCCCGCTCGCCCGCGGCTACCCGGAGCTGGCGGAGTACGTGATAAGTTCGAATCGCACGGAGGAAGTCGTTTTGGGCTTTACGGGCGACTCGGAAATCGCAGTGCTTCGCGCGGTCCAGCCCAGATACTGCCTGGAGGCGATGGAGGAGCGCAGGGCGGAATTGATGTTCCTTCGCAAGGTGAACTACGATAGCACAAACGGAAAAAGTAGTGCCGAAGACTCTGTGTTGTCCACGTCGAAGATGATGTTGCAGTCGCCCCTCGGCAAGCTTCTTGCGGGGAGAAGTTGCAGCTCTACTGCGGAGCTAAATAAACTGGGAAAGAACGTTGATAGAAGAAGTACTGCTGCTGGCGGGATGAAGAAGAAGGAGACAAAAAAATCGGAAAAGGATGGCTATCCTTCCAGTTCGTCGAGCAGCAGCCGTCGGCCGCAAGGTGAAACGTATACTACGCCAAACGAGAGCGAAGCTGGACAAGAAAGCATTTCATCCTCCGGCGAGGGAGATGATGAGAAGAATCGACTGAGGGTGGACGACGACGAGAAAATCGAAGGGCACGGTGATGAAACTACAGAAAATGTGGAGGAGCTCCATTTAGACCAAATTCTCCCCACGAATAACATCATCGAGCCGACGGATTCGATTGTGAAAAATTCCCCGGAAGACGTTGCCGCGTTCACGGCGAGTAAGAACAAGCCGCGGTTCAACGCGCAGTTCATGACAGCTTCGGTCCACAAAAATTTCGTCGTTATTGCGGACAAAAAGCAGCCGTCCGTTGGACCCCTAGTCGTGCAGCTGCACCGGTTACGCGGAACCAATAGGGTGTTTTGCACGCTGCACTACTCGGCGTTTAGCAGTCAAGTAGAACTACATGAGAACTACGACGACGAGTCGCTTCGAACTCCTGCGGATTATAAAGATGAACAACAAGCTAAGAACTACGTCGGTGCACCACGACCTGCTGAGTTTCCCTCCCAAATCTTAGTGAAGAACTACCACAGTTCCTTCTCTGCGACCTGGGGCCTGACCGCGCCGGACGAGAGCGGAACGATGTTGGCCTTGCGAAAGGTGGGGATGAATTCGGCTCGGGGTGGTCGCAACTTGGCAAGGGGGTACATCGACCGCTACTTGGCAAGGGAGCAGGACGACGACGAGGAGCAGGAAGCGTTTTGGGAACGGAACAACGTTTACATAGACACTGTCGTCTTGCCACGTGTCGAATAAATCTCCATTGAAATTTTTCTTGAACAACACTCAGCATCTACTTAGAAGCACTTATCCGAGTCGCTTCGTTCTTTGTCCTTTTTCGACGCAAAAAACGGAAAAAAGGAACACGACAGTCGTGTACCACTTGTCTGTGACTTACACGTGTGACCGAACTACACGAAAGTTCGTAGTTTGCCCCACGGTAGTACCAGCACGTGGTTCTTGCCGACGGAAGGACAAAGCAAAACGGTGCCGCCGTTCTTGGAAAGAACAAAAGCAAGCGCATTTCGCGTCGTATCCATACGCGACAACCCGCCCGCATGCCACCTCGCCAGGCAGCATGTTGCGCTGTTCTTCAATCTCGAAATCATTTCGGAACAAAGCCGGTCACCGCAGATGTGCTTGGTGTAGAATTTTACTCGTCTCACGATCAGCTTTTCCTTTTGCATCTATTTCTTGTTGAGATCTACTTCAGGACTATCATATTGCACAGTAGGAGCGAAAGCGATCTGAAGATGTTGTGTGGTGGTCGGATCCAAGGTGAACAACCTTTGTGGTTGGAAGTACTTATCTCTATCCTCGGTTTTTGACAAGTTTAAGTTTTCCGAACTTTCTCGGAGTACGTGATGGAAGTTTCAGATTGAAATTGGTCGACGTCAGAACAGCGATATGTACAGTGTATCTGCTGCTGTTTTCAGTTCGTACCAGTTGTTGTACTAGTCGTACTTACCCTGTCGGATTTTCGAAATGCTCGAATCAAACTCCTCACTTCTTTGTGTGTTTTATTTACTAACCTCAAGAAGGTTAAGGTTTGATGCCATAGAATTATGTCAAAATCTAAATCTGCGTTATATTTCAGTGGCAGCCCGAGGCTTGTTGGTAGTGAACAAGTAAGTGCGAGTTGCATTTTTCACTTTATCTATATTTTTTTGGTTGAGCAAGTAATTACTTCTAGTTCTAGTTATTTATCTCAGAGACGCAAGACCATGGCGCGGTCAAAAAAAACGCCTCACATAGGTGTGAATGCCGCCTCGAACAATGGCGGACCACCTGTTGGAACAACCACGGGCGACACCCACCATGGGCAAAAAGCCGCCCACCTTCCGGCGGCCGACCAACTTCTGAATCAGCACACGAGCCCCGCTATGGAGCTGAATGGTTCAGGACACGGACACGCCGTAATATTAAACCACGGCCATAATCTACTTCACGGCCAGAATTGTTCTCAGCAGAACTACACCAGCGGTTCTTTTAGCAACTACCAAAATTATGCGGTTTACAACAACTCGACATATAATCTTGCGGCCCCAGGAGGAGGAGGTGTAGCTCTCGGCGGAGCAGCGACTTCTGCGAGTAGCAGCAGTCACCAGATGCTGCACCAGCCTCAGCAGACGGGAGGCCAGGTCGCGCACCGACCTTATGCTGCGCCTTCTTACGATGTTCGGCACCACCTTGCAGCTCAACACCAGCCGTCGCAGAATAAAGATAGTGCAACTTCTTCTATCTTCGCGGGGGCTGGTGGTGCTGGTGCCAGCACAACAGCTTCGACGGGAAATAAAGAACAAGAACAACTTGTATTGGCATCAAACCCGCCACATCACGACCAGCCGCAGCACGGTTATTTGACACCTGCTACTTCTTCACAAGATGTACTAGCCGAAAGCAGCATAGTCGTCGCGGAAGGCGCAGCAGGGACCGGGGCTGGTAGAAGTAGTTCTACTAGCGGTGGCGTTGTTGTAGCGAATTCGTATGATACCGGAGTTCTCGCGCAGTATCAACAAGAAAATGCAAGCGGTAACAAGCAGAACTATCTGCAGACAAATAGCGTATCCTCGTCCCACGGACAGCAAGAACTACTACATCATCAGCACGCAGCTATGGCAACCCTGCTCCCGCCCAGCGCAACGACGGCGCAGAGCGTGATGAAGAGCAAAAATTCAAATATAAATTCATCAAAATCATCCGCACCGGTCATCGTCGTGAAGCACAAGAAGCGGGCGATGCCGGGCGAAGCAGTGGCGAAAGAGATCCGAAAGCTGCAAAAGTCGACAGATCTGTTGATCCGGCGCGCGCCGTATCAAATGCAAATATGTCTGGATCTGGAAGATTGGGGGAGTTTGTCATGCACAATTGTACATTACCCGCGTTGCCTGTAATGCATGCTCTAGCGTCAGCACACCTTTCGCGACGGGTTGCTCATGCCTATCCTGCATGAGAAATGTCAGCTTCGGCTGGAAAAATTCCAAGCACCTTTTGCTGCTCATGCAACACAGGGTTTTGTAGCATAGAAGATTAGCATCACAAATCCCATTCTTTCCAGGCCCAGACATATTTGAAATGCATACGCCGTTCCAGCGGATCGTGCGCGACACCGTGGACGCCCTTGAGGATGGTTCCGGGAAGGTGCGGTTTACCAGCCAAGCATTGCAAGCCTTACAGGAGGCGACAGAAGCCTACATGGTGGGGCTTCTCGAGGACACAAAGTATCATTTTTACAACATTATTCCGAAGTCTTTGTTGTAGAAGTTCGACCGTGTTTGTTTCAACATCTGTATCGAAGCGTTTAGATATCAGCAGCTTTGTTTTATCGAGTCGTCGGTTTTCGTTGCTGCGTGATATCTGATAAAGCACAGGTGAAAAATGAAAATGCGTATCCCATTCGAATGTGATCTCCACTTCACCGTCAAATCATTCGCAGCTTGTGCGCCCTGCACGCGAAGCGGGTCACCATCATGCCAAAGGACATGAATCTAGCGCGACGACTGCGCGGAGACACAACAAGAAACGTATGACAATGCGCAACTTTTCTTCTCCCTCATTTGTCATGCGATATCTTGTTGCCAAATCCGGTCGCCCTCGCTGATTTGCTGCCTTGTGTCATTATTTGCATGAGAAATTGAAATTGCAGAAGCTGGAAACAAGCACTGTATGTGTATTGCTATTGACCTTGTTATGCACAGGCGCTGTGTCCGCTGGCGTTTGTATTGCTGTCCGTCACTTTCAACTGAGGAGGAGGGGAAGTCTTGCACTCGCAAAGAACAAGGATGACGGTCATTTATAATCAAGTGATGCTAGTAGTACTAGTAGACCGAAACCCATGCCCATCGCGACGGGGGACTACATAATGCCACGTGTTTATCAGACCGAGGCAACAAGAAATGCATTTCAAAAGTTAAGAGTGACCACGACCAGAACTTTTCTCTTACTCGCCCGGGTTGGTGACAACTCAGGCTTTTCCGGTCCAACCTTGTGTTCTCAGTATCGCGTCGCAACCTGGCACTAGAGATTTGTGAATAGCATTTACAGACTTCCGCACTTTGTTTGCCTCCGCTGCAGTGCTCGGTGGTCTGTGGGATCATTTTGCAGTGCAAAATAGCAGAGCTCATCCGTACTTCTTGACGACTATGAGGTGGGCGGGTTTTCGTTGTATCTAGGTACACAGGATAAACTACTTATTGAAATTTTCGTGTGATGTCCTCGTGTAGGATTTGTAATTTATATGTTTTCAAGTTCAACTTCAACTACACTCGCTCTTCCTAGCGTCCATCGTTTCGCTACAACCAAATTATCGCAGTTGCCATGAGATGCTCCTGCACTGACTGGGTCGTAAATACAGGGTCGTCGTTGTTTCCACCGATATTACTTGAATGGTAGTTCGTTACGCATCTTCGTACTGAAAAAAGTCGTGAATGTAAGGGCAAGGCCACCTGTGAGGTCACTATATCATATCAAAAAGTACCCAGAATTCGTTTTTCTTTTTAGGATTTTAGAAGTAAGTAACTGAATCACACTGGTAGCAAACTGAGATTGTTTTCACTCCGGTAGTAGACTGAGATTGTTTTCTTCTTCCATATTATCCACAATGTAAGTATGGTCAGCAACGACCTAAGATGAAGGCAGACGATGGCGCGCTGCTAGTTGAGGATATGTTTACGTAACGCACGACACATTATTTGCTCCGCACTTTTATTTCCTGCGATCCACTAGGTAGAGTTTAGGTTTACAACATGGGGAAGTCGCCGCGATCCCAGATGACGAGAGCAGGATCGGGCTACTCCTTGTCCTTGTTCGCGCAGTACCTGCTGCTCGGTGCTAGTGCGCCTTCTGGTACCGTTCTCGCGGAAAATAACATCTCCGGACGAGATCATGACGAGACCTACAAAAGCTCGAGGCAGTTTCGGCGTCGCGGTTCTTCATCTACTGCAACGGACTTGCATCCTCGTCGTGGTGATCCTCCAGTAGAGCGGCTACTAGCCACACGCTTGCTTGCTCCTCAGCACGGTCTTCACAAGACGACGGATCTTCCAGCAGGGGAACAGCTTCAAGAAGACGAGGGCACCACGCCAGGGCAACAAGGGGCCACGGCCGGACGCAGAGATGGCCGCGATGCTGATGAACACAGAAAACGAGAAGATCAAGATTCTGCTTCTGTTTTTCTCGGAACAACGACGGGGAATGTGGTCGTGCTGTCTGAAGATCGTATCAACCACGACGGGGACCACGACGACTACTACACCGCACTGCAGCAAAACACGCAGCGCCGCAGCTTTCTCCTCGACGTCCAGCAGGAAACAATTTTGCGAGAAGAAAGAAAAAGGGACAGCACTGCGTCCCTGTACGCTCCTGCTGGTGGAGCGAATCAACTTCAGATTTACTCTGATATTACAACAACTGCTGGCAGCAACTACCCTCTCAGTAGTAGTTCCTCTGGCAGCTCCACTAGTACCACAGCAACCTCCAGTCCGGCCCTAAGCTCCGCGTTGCAGCTACTTGACCCCGTCGATGGTACTATCAAAAACAAGCAAACGGGTCGTGTGGTGCAAAAAGCCGAGTCGCTATCCCCGGTAGAAGTTGAGCAGCAGCTTGCTTCGCAGTTGGCCGCGTCGGTGGCAAGGCTGCAGACGTCCGAATCGTCGCTGTTCACGCTGTTGACAGCGGCAAACGCGACACTGACGGACCTAGAGCGGGGGAGTCACGGTCTTCACACGAACACGACGACCAACGCTGACAATGTGTCGGATGTGCGGCTCAAAGGGCAGATGGCCGTTCGTGTGGTGCGCGACCTGCTCGCGTTGCTCGAGACCCTGCTGGAGTGAGCGTTGACGTATTTGCTCGCGATGTCCCGGCTGGAATACGCGTTCACGGTGGTTTTCCTCGCCTGCGGCTACGCGGCGGTACTGGTCGGGATCTTGTTGCCCACCCGTCTGGTCTTCTTCCCAATGGAGTACGAACCTCCACCGGACGAGGGCCACCCGGACGATACGCAGATGGTGCTGCCTGTCGGCGGCCCAAGGGAGCAAGAAGTGCCGGCGGACGACCTCCATGGTGTGGATCATGGCGAGCAACTACACGAAAGCAGCAGTATGTCGCTAACCCTAGCCGCCACGATGCAGGGACCGGCGACGTCTCCGAAAAATGTTGACCGGGATGAGGACCACCAGCACGAGAGTAGTACTAGCCGTATGTCGCTAGCCCTTGCCGCGGCCACGTTGCAGCAAGAAGATAAACCGCGGAGGACGAGCGAGGGGATGGTGTACTACGTGATGCCCTGGAATTTTGTTTACATGGGAACCTTATCCTCCGTCACACAGCGGGCGGACAGTGCGGAGGGCCGCATTTTCACCACCTGTCTGATCATCAACGAGGTGTGTGTGCTTCTCTCCCGCTACACGGTGGTGCTGTACGACAGGGAGTGTGACAAAATGCACAGCGGGGCCGAGAGCAAGAACAGTTTGTATCTCACAACACTCCAGACGGAACCTTTCTGGAATCTCGTGCTGCGTGTTCTGTGGCTGATCCTGCCGACGATTTTGATGCTGATAACCGCTGCGATTCCGAGCGCAACCTACAACGACGAAGACCATCGACAGGGGGACAACATCAATGATAACGACGCTGAGCTGCCGGACCACGGCTCCTTAGCGGCCAGCCGAGTCGCCCGGTCGAACCAAGCTGCCGAAGTTATGGCATTCTCAACTGTTTTTACATTCTCAACTGTTACACGGAAGATTTGTCATGCAAAATTGGCATCAGCCTCCACTTGGTCAAGGTGCTTAGCATGATACATTTTCGAAGGGCTAAACACATGATAATCTGTGGAAAATCTGTGATGCGAAAGCTGCACTCTTGCCACTTTCATTGTTGCCATTCTTGCATGGCAGATTCGTGTAACAGTTGAGAATGTTAAAATTTGAGAACGCCATAGACGTCGCTGCCCTCCACGACAAGCGCACGCGGAAGTACATGGCTATGGAAAGAAAAATATGGAGAGAAAAAAGTTTGTCACAGTCACTAACTTGCAGGTTTTGCATTACAAATTTTCTCAGCATCACAAACTTTCCTTGTATTGCAGAAACACTAGGGAAATCCCTAATGAAGTTTGGTTGTGATGCATTTTTGCGCATGACAAACAATTTTGTATTGCAAGAATGCGCATGAGTGATCGTGACGAACTTTTTTTCTTTGATAAAAAAAGTGTTACGGTTAATGCACACTGTGTTGCATCAAAACATGCGAAGACAAACCAACCTCTTTGCTGCGCAAATAATTGCTTTTTTTTAGTTGCCCGGGCGCGCGGTCCACCGCGGCCACCACCTCCTAGCGCCACGACCGACCCCCGGTCACGTGCCGTCCGTCCGGCCGGCCGGACGGACGTGACCCCCCCGGTCACGTCTAGATTCCTTGTACGCGGCAGTACATGGAAGCGCACGCGGAAGTACATGGCTATGGAAAGAAAAAAGTGTGACGGTTACACATTTTTGTGTTGCAAAACATGTGAAGACAATAAACCAATCTCTCTGATGGTGCGCAAAATGCTTGCGAACCTCGTCCTCTTTACCTCGTCCTCTTTAAGTGTGTTTTGCCTTGTGATCTCCGCATTGCAAGTTTTCTTTGTCATGATGCTGCTTTCACTACAAATGTGTAAATGCTGTAAACGAAACACTCTTTATTTCCTTGGATAATGGTTCAGCTTCACAGGGTAGTGCTTCTCGCGATGGGCCTCTTGCTGGTTTTCGAAACCAGGCAGCTGGTCTGGAGCGAACGCGTGAACATCCGGATGGTGCTCTTCGGCCTGACTCCCAGCGAGCGCGAAGAAGTCGACGGCAAGGAAAAACTCGCAGCAGGTCTGCACAAGCTTTCCTATGTGGCGAGCGACTTCTGCGGGGGACCCAAGGCGCAGGCGGCCGCGATGCTGGTGCGCCCCTGGAAGTACTTTGGGCGTGTGCTGTGCCTCCTTCTCGGATGGGTTTTTTGCGCCGTTTTTGCCGTCCTGTGCCACGTGTTGCAGCATTCCGTGGACCAAGAAAGTTACCAGGGCGAGGCGGCTATTCTGAGAAAAAACTGTCTCAGTTGTCGACGCATCACAGTTCATTATTTTCCGTGTGATGCTGTTGAGCAAGCTTGTACTGCTGAATCTGCAAAGTAGGCTTGGGACTGTACTGAGACAGTTTTTTCTCACGATAGCGGCCGGCGGGCGGTTGATCCCGAAGGCCGCCAGTCTTCTGTTGCCCCGGGCGGTGTATCTGTCCGAGGTTCTTGCCATGCTCTTTGTTTTCGGCTTGCCCCTGTGGCCCCTCCTCGGCGCGTTGCAGGCGCAAGAAGGTAACGACGCGTACGTCTTGCACCCAGGCAGTGTATCCTAAGGAAAAACGTCCCCACACCAGAGTCAAGATGAGGATTTTGCAACACAAACCTTGAAGTTTTGGGAGCCACGCATGCCAAATTGCAGGCTGTATTGTAATGCAGTTTAGCAAGGGATGTCGCATTACAAATCCATCTGCTTATCCTGTTTACAGCATTACAAGTTCCAGAACACGATCGGGAATGCCTATCATGGGGATGCGCATTACAAATGCACTTGTGCTTGCAGATCTGCATGACAACTCTGGGGTGGGGATTTTTTTACACAGGATACAGTGTTTTCGGAACGACGAAACGGGATCCCTTCGGGACGATTGCCGACGGGGTAAATAGCATCGTAGCCTCCGCGTGGGTTTGGAACCCGAGCTGCGGCACCTACTCGGACTACCTGATTCCCTTCTACAACAGCACAGCCCAGGCGGACGCCGGCTGCGATGGTTGGACCGGTAGGTGGTGGCAAATGCCTTACAAGGTCGCTTTCAACGAGAGCTATTCTTCGGAAGATCAAGCTTACAAAGCCGGGTTGGGAGACTGGTGACTGAGTGGAAATGGTTTTTAATTTCTTGATGCTGAGGTATGTAAGTATAAGTACTTAATGCCTCGTTTGATGACGGCGAATATTAGGTACAATTTTACCTTCGTACACACAATCCGCTACGGTGGAGCAAAACGGTAAAAACAGAGGAATCGTTTCATGCTTTTCTGTACTCTAGTCGGGAGCTGCGGAATGATTCGTCTACATCAAGAAGAAGTATTAGCTCGACTACATTTTGCTCCTGCTAGGAACAATTTTTGATTGTGGAAACATTGTGGATCCTCTTTTGGCAGCGGTATCAGGTAAATTTGCTAGGGGGCCGGAGAAGTCGCTTCTGTGAGAACCACTTTTATAGATATTATCTATAAAAGTGGTTCTCACAGATTTTTAGAATTCTCTGATAAGTACTCACTCCACTGTCGTTATCCTATATTGCGAGCGTCCGAGAAGCAAGTGTTCGTTCATCGTCAATTGTCTATCTGTTTGATCTTCTTTTTGCTGAGAGGTTTTGTGACTCACATGATTTCACATGTTGTCTCTCTGACTGAGTTGTCTGGTGCGGTTCAAGTAGAGAAGCTTTATGCAGCATGGTCGTGATAGATAGAGATAGATCTAGATACTGTCTGGCTCCTTCCTCGACCTGAGCGCGAGTCTGCGTTTAAAGTTCCAGTGGGTGGGAGTGTAGTACGAGGGACTCCTTTCTGAGCGATTCCCAATTACGAACCAAGAGGGTCTTGCTGCTCGGACACTAGCCGGAGCACGCATAGCTGCGTGTTGGAGGCGAATCATACCTCGTGCTCCTTCAGGCTGAAGCTCTAGCTCCTTTTTTCGGATTGGAGGCACTAGCATCAGCCACCAGAATTTATTTTGAGTTCTATATTTTCTCGATTGCGACTTGTCTTCACGATTAAGTACATAATTTCATCCCTGCCGCATTGGCAGTAAGAACGATGCCGGTGTCGCCATCTTCATCATTATCTGCAGTAGTGCAGGTAGCTGGTACGGGAACTACCGTAACCCAACATCAAGGGCTCTCTTTTGCAGCAGAGGGCCTCTCGACGGGAAATGTTGACGAGCACCTATTTCTTTCTGAGCCTTTTTTTGGCGCAAAATACGACACGCTGCCAAACCCGTCGACCGCATTTTTGCTTTGCTGGTGCACCCTTGTGACCACCACTGCCTTGGGCTTCAGTCTCATTTATCGATGGAAAACAAGGAGTGATCTTGTTGCCGAATGCTGCAAGGCCCAAGAAAACAACCCGCTTAGTTTCATGCGAATCTTTTTCTTTTTGCACGATAAGAAAACACCAGTGCACCACGACAGCAAAAAATCCGCGTGGCAGACTGCGACTTTATTTCTTAGGGGTACTACTAGCAGTAGTTGTTCCCAACAAGATCACTCGTAGTCTCCCTCTATATCGTTTTAAAAAGAGCCAGAGTAGTCGCCGCCTACTCGACCGCGCTGGTTTGGACTGCGGTTTGGCTCGGCCTGATTGCTACGCTGGGCCATTTATGAATTGCAAAAGTATCGCAAGTACTCGTATAAATGCATTACAAATTTCCACAGCATGAGAAATAGAATTTGTAATGCGGGTTTTCCTTAAGAAAATGATCTGTAATGCATAATTGCGATTACTACGAGTACGATACTTTTGCACAGGATACTATTTTGGCGCGTTCACGTACCAGCCGAGTGGGGGACACGGTCCGCCGGTCGGTTTCATGGGCGTCATGGTGGCGACGCTTTTTGCCAATGGCTGGCCGGTGTTGGGGAAGAACCCTTCTTCTCCTCTGATTTCAGCAGACGATCTTCCATTCTACCTCGTCTGCGGTTGCCAGTGCTTCCGGATTTTTGTGGAGGGGATGCTGCACTGGGCACACGTGGAGGGATTTGCACCCAAGCAAATCACTTGGGAAGGGAACAACTTCGACGTTGTGACCGGCCTTGCCGCCTTGCCCGTTGCAGTCTACCTGTATTTTTCTGCGGAGAAGAAGGACCACGACGGCACAACAAGGAATGCGGCTGCAGATTCAACACTACTCGTATCGGGCAATACTACCACAGAGCAATCAGCCGCACTGATGCAAGAGGTAGAAGCGCTTGGAGTCCTCGGCGAGCAGGAGCAAGCAGCGTTTATTTCACCTGCGAGGAAAAAAACCAATCTTTCTCCTGTCGCAACCGCGGTCGTGTGGACCTTCAACGTCGTTGGGATCACGCTCCTGCTCTATCAAATGTAAAAATGTCTGGGTCTGGAAGATTCTGAGATTTGTCATGCATGTTTTGCATGACCCAGGATGTCTGTAATGCACGACCGCGCGTCACAGATTTTGAGCGGGCTTCCTGATGCCTACTCCGCATGACAAACGCCCTCCCCGCGTAGCACAAACTAGACTCCTCTTGCTGGTCATGCAATACGGATTTTCCTAGAGTCCAAAGTTAGCATCACAAGTTCCAATCTTCCAGACCCAGACATTTTTACATTTGATATGCTCACCGTAATCACGACCGCCGTGGCGTCGCTGCCGAATTCGCCATTGGGAAGAGCGCTGAACGTTTATCAGCACCCAAAAGAGCTGCAGTGTGTGTGGATTCTGCATCTTCCATTCTGTTTTCTGCCCCTGTTTCTGGCCCAAATTGCGTTTGGAAGCCATTTGCTGATTTTCAGAAAGCTCGTTATGAAATGAATGCTTACTAATACTACTTACCAAAACCAATACCGATTATACCATTCGGCGAAGTAACCGCAGGAAAATCCCTCTGCAGACTTTTGTGTTGCTGGACACAGCTGCGATCACTGCGGGTAGAAGACAAGCAAGTTCTGCACGAAGCCAGCATTTTTACGCTGGGCTCTATATACCCGTCCCAAGTTGTATGGGGCGACGACAGTCAGGAGAAGTCCGCTTGTGATTCATAGGCAGAAGGAGCAAATCTTCACACATGATGCTCTCTTCTTGAATCATGAGAGCCAAATGCAGCACCAGCATGAGAGTCAAAGGCACTCCTAGGTATACAACATCTCACAGCACTACAAAAAGAGTACTGCTGCAAGCGTGAGCGAGCGGAAAAGAGCGCCGGCTTTTTGTCGTGCCAGTAGAAGAAAAAAAAAAGATGACGTTTATTCCCTCCGAGTCTTCCAAAGACCACACTCGTCGTGCGCGCGCCAGTCCTTCCGCCGACGTTGATTTTGTAAATGCAAATAACGAAGATGCGGGTCCGGGTGCGGCTGAGCCGCACTCAACATCTTTTCCAGAACCTGCAAGCAGTTCCACGACAAGTACTTCTGCACGGCGCCGCCGCGGCCGCGGTGAGGGGGAAGCGAGTCCTCCGGCGATGAACGCTGGGCCGGTAAGAATCGGAAGCGGCGCAGCTATGGGTCAAGATGCAGCAAAAAATGCAGGCTCGTTCACCGCCCCTCCTACGGTCCTGTCGCAGTTTTCGGCGTTTGTCCTGTCTTGTTTCCCAGATGAGTCGACTTTGTTTGCGGTCGGGAAAAGGATGAAGCTTTTGAAGGCGAATCTTTCCGTCGAGGAAATGGTGGAAGAACTTCTGCCCGAGTTTCGCCGGCAGTTTCTATCGCGCGGTATCAATTAGAGACGTTCGCTGCTAGTACAGTGAGAAACATTTGGCGTTTAATCTGCTTTGAGTCCTAAGTTAGTAAAGTAGGCCTTTTTCATTCTAGAAATTCAACTTGCATCATGATAAGTACGAAACTGCATGTAGATGCAACGTTGCTGAAATCTGCTGTCGCAAAAACCAACCTACTTCCACTTCCACAGGCCGCACTGCAGCCGAGTTCGAGGCCGAGCTCCTTCCGAAGCTCGGTGCGGCGACCTCCTTCGAAGAAGCTACCGACTTTCTCGGCACGCTGCCGAAGGACGACGAGGGGCTGGTAGATGTTGTGTCCCTGTTTCAACTGAATGAACCACAGACGCCTCGCACAGACGAGAGGATACGACAAACTTTTCTAGAAGAGCAATGATAGAAATGATGAACATTGCTCTTGATAACATGGAGATGAACGCCTGACAGGTCCTGAATGAAATATAAGACGGTCTTGTTCTCTCTCTCTGAATCGTGTATGATGTCTGGTTACAAGTCCCTAGTAGCGTCAAAAATGTTAACCTTAACGAGGAAATGTTTGTAGAACAAAAAAAGCTGCGAAAGTGGTGAAGCAAAGTATCATTCGACGAATCAGCCTGAGATCTAGATTTAGGTTTTGTTCTCACCCGAGAACGTGCGATGTACATGATCTAGGGTCGTGAGCAACCACACGGCACTGGCACCAGAGGATCCTCTTCGCATTTTTAAAGAAAAGCACTCTGCGAATCCGCGAAGACACACCAACAAGATCAGGAGATTAAAACCGATTTTCCTCGCTCCCACGAGCGTAGAAACAGGCGAACAGCGGTAGTTCGTTGATCTGCGAACGAAGATCTTAGTATCATCATTCTTTGTTTCAACGAGGCTCGAGATGAAGGTCGAGGCTCGAGATGAAGGTCGTGTGAGGTTTCACGACCAGTCTTAGATCTACTTAGAACTACCCAGGCTTCTAGTAGCCGTAGCTGTCCCACAAGATGAACATGAGTCCAACAACATTGGCTTAGTGATATGCGAATGCGGATTTTGATGCGTTACCCTTAATATCATTTTTTTATCGCTTTTTACGCCTTACCAGTGCCTCTTATTGGGATAAAAAGTGCGAAGCCGGACGCTTGAGTGTCTTCACGACCAGATACATTTACATCTTCCTCACATCAATCATAATATCTGGATGGCGATTGAGAGAGCGAGAGAGTGCTTTACCTTTGCAGCCGAGCAATATATACCATGGTTATGGTGGAAGTTTTTACCATTTTGCTTTATCAGCATGAGTACGCAGACGAGTTAGAGATAGAGATAGAGTCACTACGAACGAGCAATCCCGGTCACAATGGTCGTCTTTTTACTCGACTAGCATCAGTTCTCTGCATTGTCTACATTCGCCAATTCAATTGTTTGAATTGTGTACATTGTTGCAGGTTGTTTGGGTTGTTTGCCAGTTGCAGTTTTGGTTCGGGCCGTCGGTGCTTCTCTATTGAACATCGGTGTTTGGGTAGTTTGATGTGGTTTACTCAATGCAGTGGCGGTTCTGAATAAGTGGATCCATGATCTGATGAAAAAGATCAAGTTGAATCGGTTTGGTTTCGGATCTTTCCCACCTTCACAATTGGACTTCATGAAAATCAGCTAGTACTTTTTCAGGGACAGCTGGAGGAGCTGCGGCAGCGGACCAAGCAGAAGATGGGACGACCAGCACGCCGACTACAACGACTCCCAGCAGCACTACACCAACGGGCACTGCTACCACAGCTTCCGCGGGGACCCCCGAAGAGGACACTACATCTTCAGCCGCCCCCGCCGATGTGCTGGAGGCGTTTTTGCGGAGGGACCCCTTCCGGCAGCACATGCCCGAGTTCACCGGGGCGAACAGAATCAATGACGGCATTTACCAAAAACACGAGGACATCGGAACCGGGAAGGTGACATGGACGGAGTAGGCATTGCAAAAGTATCGTACAACTAGTATAGATTGCATTTGCATTACAAACTGACTTAGCATTACAAATTAGATTTGTAGTGCGCATTTCCCTTAAGGAAAAGATTTGTCATGCAAAAACGCAATTAGTAGTAGTACGACTGCGAGTGCGATCCTTTTGCACTGCATACGGTGACCGCGTCGACCAAAGACCAGCGCGAAATGTGGAAGTTGACGGAAAAGGAGCGCAACGCGCGCATTTCCAGCCTGGAAGACGACGTTGACCGCCTCGCGTTTGAGGCCGGCCTCCTTTCTGACACGACGCCGGAAGAGTTTGCGAAACTTTCCCCGGAGGAGCGGCGCGCCCGGCGAAAAGCTCTGCAGGTATCGGAAGACGCATTAGGTTTAACAGGAGCCGGAATGGTATGAGAAAATGTCGGGCTGGAAATTGACAAGAAAGGCGCAAAATAATATGGGCGCTAGGGAGGCAGATTGGAGTAGCCCTGCTCCGTGTCAACGTCAAGAAGTGGGCAGAAGGGAGCTCCCTTAGCCTAACCAGCATGACAGATTTAGTTTAGACGCTGGGAAATAAGTCCTTCACGCGCCGATTTGAAGCTGCCACTGCGGGCACAAGAAGTGGCGGCGATTTTATGCATTTAGCAAATTCATTGGAATTGCGCAGTTTATCTTTATGTTCAGGATTGTTGATTTCGAACCTGACGTTTCCATAAAGGGAAAATCCTTATCTGGAGAAGCGTGATAACCCTTATCACTCGGTCAGCGCAGATGCGGCCAAAACGCTTGACCTGCAGGAAATATGGCCTTCTCGAACGTTACAGTGATCGCTGTTGCATGATTTGCAAAACCACTTTCACGAGGACACTCGACTCCAGACGACCACGAAGCTACTTCGCGTGGCAAGTTCTTGACGCGCTAGATAGCATGGAAAGGCGTTCCAAATCGGTATCGCACGACGTGCAAGCCCCTTCTTTCGCTTTTGCTGTTTCTGCGCCGCAAAATCATGTAAAACCGAGCAGCGTAACGCTTGAGAACGCCATAGAAAAATAAGTGGGGGAAGTTATGAAAAGAAAAAGCGAACAAGCTGTGTGCTTCGAAAATGAGCTTGGTCCAAGGTAGGAGCGGTTTAGTAGCGGGTTTGTGTACCAGTATTTCATATTTCTATTTTTGACCTTGTGCCACTAATTGAGGTTTCTCGTTTCGCTCGCAGGAGGCAGGAGCACCACCACTTGCAGAAAGCCCCCGGACGAGTCTAGCTGAGCACAGCGATCATTCTGATCGCCACCACGAGAAGATATTTGACAGGGCTCTAGTTAGATGGATGTTCCTGAAGGCGGAGCTTTATTCACGTGCGCATTATAATATTTGCATTTTCTGTCTTCTGCCTCGGCCTCGGGTCAAACTCAAAACCAAAAGCTCGGGTTTCTTGCATCTCGATAAGCTGGTAAAGTGAAAGCGGAGAAGAGACAAACGGGCACACAGGAGAAGACCTTTCCCAATGGAAAGACCAAGGAGGTACCGGTGTTCGAATACGAGAAAAGCTACCCGGTAAATAGTGAACACAACCGGCTGACGCAGTACATGCAGGACCTCGAGAACCCGCGGACTGCGGAGCAGAGGCTCTTCGTCGCGATGCGGAAGCTGGAGCAGGAGGAGAGGCGACGGGACGGCGACTTTTTTGCCAGCGTGGAGCCGGGCATTCAGCTGAACCAAAACGCGCCGATGTTCGACGACATCTGGATGCGCGCCACGCCGGCGCCGCTGCACTCGCTTCGCTTCAGTCAGCCGGAAGCCGGGTTCGAGTTTGCCCGAGACACGATTATTAATTGCAAATTTGTCGTCTGGGTCTGGAATTATTTATACTGCAGAAGTTTTTCGTCACGATACAGCCTCTTGCATGTACAGTTTTTGTGCGACTGACAGATGAGAGCATCACAGATTTTTTGCACGACCTGCCCAGAGCCAATACACATTTTGCAATGCATAAGGATCGGCGACCGCCAAAAGCACGTCGTGGACAGTGCCAAGGAGTTCCAAGAGAATCCCGGGATCGTCACCAACTCGATCGCACTGCAAGTTGTACCGGCAGACGATTTCTTCGTAAACGGCATGATGGACCGCGACTTGCAGCGGCGCCAGAGAAACATGGATGAGGATCCAAAAAAATACGCGGGAGAGGTACGCCGGGGCGTAGTGGTTGTTCTTTTCAACGTCTACTTCTCCGCAACGTTGTCATGCTGGGGCTTCTTAGATAAAATAAAATTTGAATTTGCAGGAAATATATTTGTATTTTCCCAGATAAGATGCTCTTTGATATTCATATTTGCGTTTTCATTTTGAAAACAGCGGCTGCGCGGCTTCGAAATTTTTTTTTGCATGAAATTTTTGCAGGACGAATTTTTGAAGTCTTCCTTTTTAATTGTTGAAGTGGTGAAGTTGTGAAGCCATAGCTTTTTTTCCTCCATAAGGGGGCGGAGAAAAGCTCAAAGCGGCGATGCACTCCTATCTTGAGTAAAGACGTTTCCGCCCCGTAGTCAAAACGGAAACTTTGCAAGGCAAGCATAGGACTCTTGGGACGCGCGCAGTTGTATTTGTTTGGCTCTGCAGTATAGTTGTGCCGAGCTTGTCCAGATGCATCGCAAAGCCGTTCCCAATAAAAAACACTAGATAGAGTATTGTGCTGCTCATGGAGTGTACCAGCCCGAGCCGCATGAGAAACATCCCGTGCGCGTGATTTTGATTCTGCATGACAAAAATTCTGGGGTCGTAATGTTTTTACTCAGGATAATACGATGGAGAAGTTTATGGAGACCGGGCCCTACATGCCACAGCACCAACGCGCGATTCAAGAGGGCACGAGGATTGACGACGAGCCCGTCCAAGCGGACCCGACCCGGTCCAACGACGGAAAGTTGATTACGTTGGACCACCGGCGGCTGTGTGCCGTGCTGGAGTCCCACCACACACCCAACAGCCGCGACCCGAACGACCCCTCCTTGATCAACAAGCACACGCACGTTCGCGTGCACACGCTGAACACGCAGATGCTGCAACAGAATCCAGCGAAGGCCCGGGCCCTGGAGCAGAACTGGGTGAAATGGACCCAGTTCAAGAAGTTCGCGAATCACGTGGGCGGTAGCACCATCACCGTCTCGGCCGGCGAACATGCCAACACGAATGCCCAGTGGACGGGGTTGTCCCAACAACAGCGGGACCGGCTCACCGCATTGCAGATTCCCAACCGCTATCCTGGCTACCAGCGCACCCACCTTACCGGTGTGCAGCCAGGAAACGAAATTGAGGATGCCTGAGCGCGAGCGGCTCTCCTGATCGACAAGGGGGGGAATTGAACGGATCACTAGGAGGCATTTTTAAGCGAAAAGAAAATAGAACACATTTTTCAATGATCATACGCAAGAAGTCGCTGAATAAGTCGATAAAATCACTATTAAAACAAATAAACTTAAACACATTATTATTATCGCAGAGAGGTTTTGCCCTGCAACACGTGTTGCAGCTGCCTCCTCATGTACCTAGACAGAAGGAACGAGAAGCACTTCTCCGCAGGATAGATTTATTTCATTTTGGCTCTACTAGTTTTGTCTTTCTGGCAGCTTTGGACAGTGCACTGTCGCAGCTGCCTTTGCGGCCTGTCATTTACTTATCTACACCCGCATCATAACGGGGAATGTTACACAAATAGTGTCAGTTCTTTAACGTGTTGCTATCTCCCGTGTTGAAGGAAACAGAATGACACCGAGCATTGGTGATGATAATGCGCAGGCGTTTGCGCTGCCTTATCTCCATGGCGAACGTGATACGAAGATGAGTACGTTTCGAATTGATAGCGGATAGAGAGCAGGACGAAGGCCGGGAAACGCGCGTCCTCATGCTTTGCAGCTTCTTGGCGATGATGTGCCACCGAAATACGCCGGTGTGATGTGTGACACAGCAGTGTTTCAGCGATGCTGGACACAACTCGTAGCTGCTCCGCGGTTTCACGATTTTGGCATTGATAGGCAAGATCGGCCCACAAGATAAAATTACAATTAGTCCGAATGTGCGCACAAGAAAAAACAGGAACCGATCATACTCATACAAATAATAGTGCTACTGCTACCCTGGACGCGATACAAGTACTTAGTCGGGTGTGAAGATGCACGAATTTTTATGCTTCAGATTTATACTTAGGTTTGGATGCTTTTGTCCGATGCATGTTGGATAGGGTCGTTAGGCCCAAAAACTGGTGTTGTATGTGCATCGATGTCCTTCAAAAATCACACTGCTGCATGCGTATTTTCTCACTTTCGATTATTTGTTTCGAACGCAGGTCCGAGATTCAGAGGAACAAATAAGAACGGTAGTGTCATTCTGTCATATTTGTGATGGGCAACTCGAACCTCTGAAAACGAAGGGCGCTACTTGATGATTCACCTCATCGAGTCGCTCAACTACTACGCGTCGCAGTTTCAGCCATAAGGGCGTTGAGGACTAAACTTAAAAGCGTTTCTGTTTCTTCATGTAGACGAGAAATTAGAAGCATAACTACCAGCTATTATGACCAGCAGTGCGGATTTTTCATCCACCAGACAGCGCGGACTTTGCCGATCGGCGTTCCTACTACCTTTTCTGTTGTTTTATTACCTGCACGACATCACCCTGCAGGGGGCCACCGGGCTTGTTCTCAGCTCCGCAGGTAGTATCATGAGAAGACCAGGCGACGTAGTAGACGATCAGGAGGAGCCCGGTGCGGCTGGCCGTCATCAAGGGGGCAGTCGCGCAGAAGAAGCTCGCGACATTGTTTCCCAAGTGCTAAACCTCGTCTCAGACGAGAGTTTTAAAGCCGGCGCAAAAATGGAAGTTGACGATGAGCCCAGCAGCGTGGCCCAATTTGCGACGTCACTCGAGACGCTCGAGCAGAAGTTGAGGACGTGGGGGCAGAAAATACACCTCGCAGCGGTTACGGATTTTCGCACAGGTGCCCCCAAGCTCGCTGTCGGCGTCGCGGTGGCCAATGAAGATCTTCTGCTCGAAGAGGGTGCTGGCGTCGAGGAGGGGACTTTAGTGTTCAAAATTCCTGAGACGGGGAACTGGGTGCAGCTGCTGCAAATCTTGAAAACGTTTCTCGACGCGGGAGTTGTGCTCGGGCTCAAATTGGAGGGCGCGCGAGGCGTTCTGCAGCAACCGAGGGACGCAGCCGAGTTCGCACAAGTGCGTGACCTGGTGCAGGCGGTGGGCGAACAAGCAAAAACCCTGCCCTCGCTAATCATTCGCCACTTCAATTTTTTTGTCAGTGACGCGAACGCGGAAAAAAACACGGCGCTCTGGCAGGGATTTTTCTCTTCCTGGACAGCATCGCATACTGAGGCGGTTGAGGGCGGCGAGGAGGCCCACGCTTTTCCGCGGCTCCGGGAACTCAGGCTCGAGCACACCCGCATCGATCCGGCCATCCTTCGGTTGATTTTGCGTGCGGACGCGACACAGTGGCTAGAAACCCTGGTTCTGCACTTCGGGTACGGGCCCGAGAGCTTGTTTTGGGACGGCAAAAACGCGGCAGGAAAGCAAGTCGTCGCAAACGAGGTCGCTGCCTACTTGACAAGACGGACCGTCGGCGGAGCAGGGAAGTCAACAAGTACGAGTGCAGCCACGGATGGACAAGTAGGTCAGCTGCGGGGCGACTACACCAAAGACCTGCAGAAGGTGGGCTTCAGCGGGTTCGCGTTCCGAGGGGATGCGGAAGTGCCTTTTTTCGTCCAGCTCGTCAACGCCCTCGCGGGTGCTGGTCCGGCCGCAAAAGGGGGAGCCATCCATTACAACCCGGGGTTGGTACAGCTTCGAGAGGTCTACCTGGACCGCAACTTTGGCACTGGTAAACTTTCCAAAGAGACCGAGGTGAAGCGGAAAGGCGTTCTACGGAGTCTGGCGGCTTTACTCGCCAGCACGGGGGACACCCTCGAAGTGCTCTCTTTGGAGAGCAACGACCTGGGAAAAAAAACGCTTTCCGAAATCGCCGGTCTGTTGTCTCCGGGGGACGAAGAAACTGTCCTGTCTGGTGGTGACGATCTGATGGACAACTCAGAGAGTGCAGCTGCAGTTGTTGAGGATGTTGCTGTTCTTGAACAACGGGCTGGTGGAGGACCAGTGCAGTCTGCTTCATCTTCTGAATACGTTTCGCATATTGAAAGTCCTGCTCCAGCTGGCGCCCTACCAGCGCTTCGAGTTTTGGGCCTCGGGGGAAACGCCAATTGCGTGAATATGGAGCCAGAAGACTTGAACAAATACGGCGAAGACGTGGATGATGCGCTGGCGCGGCTTCCGTCCCTTCGAAAAGTGTCCCTTCCGCTCGGCAGTTTCGAACTGGAAGCGGGCGATGACGACGCCGCAATGGACGTCAACGACTCTACCGGCGCATTCAACAGTCTTCGAGAACAAGCGGACGAGCTAATCTTCGTCAACTCTCTGTCCGAGCTTTTCCGCCCCTACAGTTGAGCTCAGAAAACCACGCGCTATTGTTGCAGAAAGAGCTGCGTAGTGTAGTAACTGTGCGCACGCAGAAGCTCCAGCTGGCTCTGCATGCGGCAATTTGGAGGTTCTTTCATCCCAGAGGATTGTGGCACTGAGATGATGACGCGACAAACTTTTGTTACGTTATTGTATTATACTTGACCATCTGACACTCAAACTGAATAGCGATAGAATGAATATCAAATCATTTCAATCAACACGGAGACTGAACACGGGACGTGCGTGTGCACGATACTGGAGATTTGCGGTTCGGATGATTTGTAGGATGGTACTGAAAATAAAGAAAAAATTGAATAAAGTTTTGGAGACGAGACTGGGAAAGAATCTTTCTCGCTTCTGTCGGTCCAGTTGTTCACGGTAGCCAGCAAAACTTAAATGAACTAGGGTTGGGCAGCTAACTGTGTTCGCCATGGCAGCTTTCGCACCAAGCAGGAGAGCTACTGAGCTACTGTTTCCAACATTGTCGAAAGACGAGCGGATACGACAAACTTTTCTTCAAGGGGAGCAGCTCGAGAACTGAAAAATCCTCGCTGGTGGAAAGAAATGAAGCACGGATGATCTTCTTAAAAATTATGTATGATTTGTTTGTGTGGTGTAAGTTCATTGACCCGTAGCTGCACGACTTCTGGCATGAGTGAAAATGGAAAGCCAGGGGGCTGCACGTAGCTGATCAAGTAGTAGTGCAAAAGTTTGAAAGATTATAGTCACGGGGTAAGCATTAGCGTAATTAATATGAAGAGGAACGACAACGATCATGATCATGCACAAGCACATCGTGGACGCGGCATAAGTATGTTCGATCGCCTTCGCCCTTTCGGTCTCGATATAATTGGAGCAGTGACATCGGATCTACGTGCGGTTTTCTAGGATCGTCAACACCATTGGTCACGGCATTTACTTCTAAGTGACAGTGATGCAACAAGTACATCGTATCGATCCATCCGGTGTATGAGGACAAAAGGAACTAGCTGAAGAAGAGTGATCCCTGGTAGTCGGTGTAACTCGAGATAGTACTAGAACTAGAAAGATGAAGTGCTGCATCTGCATCTGCAAACCTCGAAAATGACAGGAGTGGATCCGGTTTTGTCCGACGGCGCCATCGCTGGAGGCCCAGCGCAGGAGTACCGTGAGATTGTCTCGCGGTTGTTCAAGATTCCGAACGGGCATGTTGAATCGGACTGCGCCGAGCCTACTAGCAAGGCAGGAGTTCTTGCGATCATCGACACAGGAGCTGAGCTTCCGGAGTTGTTGCTAGCATTGCAGAGTGAGCTGCAAGAGAACCGAGGTGGAACATCCAATTCAACGCCAGTGGGCGTTTCTGTGGCGCGAAATTACTCGCGGGAAGCTCCGGCGCTGTTGGTTCTTGCGGCGGACGACGGGAAAGCGCTAGAATTCAAAGTCAAGCATGAGGCTGGCTGGATGGTGGTTCTCCAAATCGTGCGCACCTTTCTCGACGCGGGAGTTCCTGTGGCGGGATTGAGTCTAAGCGGAGCGCAGCGTGTACTCCAGGACAAAGCGGGCATGCGAGACGCGATTACCTTGATGGAAGAGCTGGGACGGCACGCGCAAAGTCTTTCTCACTTGCACTTGACCAACTTCCACTTCGATTCCACCGACATGGAAAGTAACACAAAGCTTTGGCGGGCGTTTTTTTCCACTTGGACATCATCTACTGCAGACGGTGCAGATGGTAGATTAACAACCGGGATGAAGACCCTTACCAGCCTCAAGCTTTTCAACATCGGAATGAGCCCGGATGTACTGCGTACAATTCTGCGTGCCGGGGCTGCGGAGTCGTTAACCAGCCTAGAATTGAATTTCGCGTCTTCGGGTGCTAGTTCGGGCTGGGTCGATTCGCACGAAGAGGGAAAAAAGAGAATCGCGAACGACATCATGGCGTATTTGGAGAAGCGGGGAGCACGCGCAGCAGCTTCTAGTACCAACGGCGCTGATGATGTTCACCACGAACTGCGGCATCTCAACATCAGTGGCCTCAAGTTTCACGACACCGAGGCGCTTGTGCAAATCATGGAGACGCTTGGGAAGGAAGAGGTTGGAAAGCACCTGAGACTGCAAGAACTTTATCTGAACGAGATTGCCGAGGTCGAAAATTTTGATCAGACGAGTGAAGCGATTGTGAAGAGCGTGGTAGAACTACTCGAGAAGACAAACGACACGCTAGAGGTGCTGTCCCTCGAGAGGAACGGCCTGGAGAAAGACACCCTGTACGGGTTGGCCCAGGGAGCTGCGGGGCTGGGGGACAACATCAAGCTCCGGGCTTTGGGCCTCGGTGGGAACGACGACTGCTTGCTGAGCGAGGACGAGGACATCGGGAAAAACATCGCTGAAGCATTGTCGAAAATCGCCACGCTGCGGGTAGTCTCTTTTCCGGCCGGGGAGTTCGACGAGGCGGACCGCGGGGATGTCACGACGGTACGTTTTCCGCAGCGAGGACCAGAGGACCTCGTTGCAGTAGAGTCACTATCTTCATCGCTTTGAGGGACCTGAAAAAACAGGTGAAGGCATGCGAGAAGTGTTCCACGTTCTCTCGGTAATTGTGTGTTGCACTTGTTATGTCATAAGCATAACAGGATCTTCTGCGCCAGCCGGAAAGCAATTTGGGCAGGCTATAACCAAGAGCAGCTTGTGTGGTTTTGTAAGAAACAATTTGTGTACCAAGAAACGAAAAGATAAGGATTTGGACTGACAGGACGTGCGCGTGCACGATACTGATCGTGACTCCCGTAGCCTGAACGACTGGATTTCTTGTACAATGAGGCTAGATTCTTGTACCAGCCTGGGCTGACGTGTGTTCTTTTACTTACTTTTTCAAAGTTCATCTCTGGTAAGGGTGACTGTTGATGACGATGATGGCAGCTTCCGCACCGAGGAGAGCTGCTGTTTCCAACTTGGTCGGTCCTTCTCAAGATGCCTCTTTACGGTTACTCTTTGGCCACGACTTTTGCGGTCGGTGAATGATCTAGTTCAGAGGTCGATAAGTGTGGTGTTAAAAAAATGTAAAAATGATTCGGTGCAGATGGTCGTGGAGTCTTTTCTCGAAGGCTATGTTCTTGTCGGTTTTGACAACTGACAGAAATGCTAACGCGTGACCTGTGATTACAATCGGTCATCTGTGATGTCATCATTGTGTTGTCGGAAAAATTTCTGTTATTTTTTGTGAATCGGAACAACAGTCCTCCTCCTTACCCTCAAATGTCCTACCCATATTATGGCTTTTTCACCTCCCCTCGAAGTAGATTGTACTTCCCCACCAACATTATCCTCATCTCATAGTTGTCTGTGAAGTTGTGAAAGTCAATGCTAAAATAAAAAGGTGCGGCAGCTGCGCACCAAGCCCGCGTCCTCCTTTATAATTTGTTTCGGAATTCTAATTCTTGATTCCCGGCCCCGCCATCTTTCCCATCGTATTCGTAACAGTCACTAAAGAATATCTTCCTTCTACTTCTGCATCTTCATTTAATCGGAGTAGTTCAATTTTGATCAACATTTAATGTCGCGAGATTACGGATAAGCATTTGCATTTGATTCGGATCCAGGTGGCAGCGGCAAGCAGTAATTGGTATCTGTTCCAGTTGTGAGGCCCCCACGCCACCTGGAGTGGTACTAGTGGAGGGTGGTCCTCAGGCGGGGCGGCTACGTGGAGTCGCGATCATGCCCACGGCTGCTTCGGGCAGAAATTCTTCATTTATTCCGACGAGTTTTGATATTTGTATTCGCAAGCTGCCAGCAAAGGGAAAGGAAAGGGAATGAGCTTCATTGCTACGACCACGACCACCCCCGGGGAAGATGAACAAAATGATGGCACTCCTACTCCTGCTTCCGTTCTCCTGACCAGTTTGTCCACTACGACGACCGCGGACCCATGCGCATTGTACACGAGCGGGCAGGTGTGCCCCGAGGCTGCTGGTGCGTCGACGTCGACCAGCCCCTACGAAGCGGGCGTGGAGGACCGCCGGGGCCAGATGAGCGTGGTCGGGTTCGTGGTGATAATGTCCGTCGCGTTCGGCGCGCTCGTCTTGAAGCGGCTGAGCCAATTGTACCAGCGGGAGCGGGCCCGCCAGCGGAGGATCTCCGACGAGGAGCTGAATTCCAGTTGCGGTAGCGAAGGCCCCAGATTGCCGCAGGTGGTGCAGACGCGAACCATGCGGAGCAGCAGTAGCGCCAACCTGTACAGAAACAACTCATCCGCTCCTGCAAACAGAACAACAACGACGTCGACCAGGGAAGAACTGGTTGTACTAGATCAGCAACAAACACCGCAGAATTTTCACTACACGACCTCGCAAGGGCGAATCGGCAACATGCGTCGCGGGGACTCGGGATCGACGCTCGCGACCTCGAGGCGGTACCAATCGGACACAAGTAACGCCACCAGTGACCACGAGGTTGTGTCCTCCAGCGCAGGAGTGCCCACACTGTCCACGAAGCTGCACGCGGAGCAATCGGATACCAACTCCAGCACGCTGCGGGGGAGCCTGACCGAATCATTTTCCTCCCTACCCACGTCGATGAACACCAACACGGCAGTACCCCAGGTTCACGGACGAAGTATAATAGAAGACCAGGGAATGGGAACCATGAAACAACTAGGGGATCATGACGAGATGACCACGCCTGGTGCAGCTGCACACCATGTAGTCGGTAGAAGCGACCGCGAGGAGCGGCCAACTACACAAAAATCGGAGGACACTACTAATGTGCAAGAACAGGAGCCGTCTCCTGGAAATGCTACTTCCGCCACTACAGGACCACCCGCGGCAGTACCGGCGCCTGGTGTGTCAGTGTCACGGCCAGGGATGTTGACAATAGAGGATCCGCAAAACAGAGAAAGTAGAAGGGGTCGCCCTCCGGACAATGCACACTCAGCTCCTGTTGTGTATGTTGTCGTGGATTGAGATAAAAAGTATAGTAAGTAAACCATGAAATGGAGTATATTACTCACTAGAGTTTATTATATCGGCAGCTGCAATGTCTATGTCAATGAATCCTGAACCTACAACTGCGTTGACGTGGTGCTGCGACGGCTACTCCAACTCATCTGGTGACAAGCAGGTGACTACTGTTCTTTATATGGAGATCAAGGTCACGTTTGAATGAAAATCTTCGCTGTAGTTGACAGGAACGACAACTATCAACAAGGCTCCTGCAGGATGGAGTTCAATATCACACTCCGGGCTTTATGTTCTGCACAAGTCAAGCGTCCCTCGACTGAAGCGTCGTGGAAATCCATTCGCTTGTTTTCCTCTCTCAAACAAGCTTAACATAGATACATGATCTTTGTCACTGACTCGACGGCCAATCAATCTGAAGCACCAAATGATCGTGGCTCCTCGTAGTATTGCGACATAGCAAATTGAAATATTGTCGTGCCGGGGGGGATTCTAGATCTTGAGCAGCTCGAGCGGCGAGTCAAGCTGCTAAGTAGTCGTCTCGCATCGTCGAAAGAATTGATGCTAATAGTTATGTCGGTGTAGTTGGAGGGGTTCTGTTCGTGCCTTTTTCGCTGAGATTCGTTATTGTTTGTAGCGTAGAAGTTGGTCGTGAGCATGTCGTGAGTTTGTGTCGCTAGTGCTAGTAACGAACACTGCCGTCGCATTTGGACGGAAGCTCCTGGGGACGGGGACCTCTAAGTGGTTCGTCTCTACGTAGGAAAAAGAAGAAAATTGTTCGTCTTGGTCGACCTCGACTTGCATAATCGGCGGGGGACATAGTGCCTACGTATCGGAAGATAGGTTTTTGTTACTGCTTGTCAAACGGAAGAGCTTCATCAGACAACAAGAGTTCACTAATTTACGTATACAGTACTCGTCATCAAACAAATCAATCTAGTGCAACCATCAAAACATGCTGCCTGGCTCGAAACGGTTCCATTCAGTGGCGGGACGGCGCACCAGCAGCTGCACGACAACCCGGCTCCTGTTCATCTTCCCACAACGTGATCTATTCTTGCTGCTCTGGGCTCCAGTTATGTGTGGTTGCTTCCTCTACTTACTCAGCGTGGTTGTAAAAGCGGATGGCGAGCAGGACCACGCCTGGAAGGATCAGGATCAGGATCATCAGGCTCGCCCCTCCGCCGGCTGGGGCAGTGCAACAAGGGGACCAGCTACACCCAGTTCACCTACATCTTCGGTTGTAGCAAGCTCGTCGCTGCAGATCGTGCTGGACGGGCGCCGGCGTCTACTAGTACTCCGGGCTCCTCCTGGGACAAACAGCTCTCTGCGGCGGACCACCAGAGGCTCGTTCAGCTCAGCGCGACGGTTGCCACACTAGTAGAGACATCCTTGACCGCGCTCCGAGCGTCGGCCTTAGACCTGCAGGCGTCGATCGTGGAGCTCGAGCGCGAGAACGAGGAACTGACAGCGGACGTGAGCAGTTGCGGCGCAGAAATCCTGGAGGTGAGCGAGGAAAATGAGTCGGGCTTCCGGATCGTGCGCGATCTTATGTCGATGCTCGAAGTGGTCGGCTCGTGGACGCTCACACTCATTTTGGGCGCTGCGAAACTGGAGTTTCTCTTAACAGTTTCTTTTCTCTCTGTGGGTTTTCTGGCACTTCTATTGAGAGGAAAAATCCCCCCTCCCCATATTGAAAAGGTATGTTTCTAAAAATTTGTGTTGCGGATTTGAGGTCACATATCACATCTGTCTTGCAAGAAGACAAGGGCAGAAGCTTCCGCCCCATTATGGAAGCGATTTGTCATGCTGCTGGGCCTAAAGGGGGGCCGTTTGCCATGCTGAACTACTAGACCCATTCGCCCCTACCTAGCCTGGGGATCTGGCCGCAGTGCCTCTCTGCAATACAAAGCCGATTTGTGGTCACGAATCAGCATCACAAATTTCCGTTTTGATATGGGGAGGGGGGATTTTTCATTTTGATAACTTCTGACTGGGCTCGTGCTTCCCACCCGCCTCGTGTTCCTGCCCCAGGAGTTTATTTCTGATGATGTTCCGGAAGAGGACGAGGACGACGAGGTCGACCAGGCGCAGGGAACGGGCGCCGCCCTTGTGGGTGGTAAAACTGAAGCGGGAACTACTTCTTCTACCCGCGCTCCTGCACAGCTCCTGCAAGATGATGACCATCTTCTTGCCGGCGAACAACGGCAACCGGAAGCGGCCCCCACCCGGAAGAAGGGCACCAGCAGCTGCACGGAGTACTGGGCGCTGCCATGGGATTTTTATTACATGGGCACGCTTGCGAGTGTGACGCAGCAGCAGGGCAGTGCAGAAGGCCGCATTTTCTCCACGTGCCTTGTGATCAACGAAGTCTGCGTGCTTCTCTCCCGCTACACAATCGTGCTGTACGACCGCCAGTGTATTCATTGGGACGAATGGGAAGTTTTGCGTCGGGAAAGCCTCGGACTCGCTTTTCTCGGCACCGAAGGATTTGGGAATCTGGTGCTTCGCGTCGTCTGGCTCATCGCTCCAGCGCTTTTGCTGCTGATAACGGCGGCGGTTCCGAGCGCCACGTTTGATCACAAAGAAGACCAGAAGCAGAAGGATCGCCACGACGTCGGCATCTCGCCGCAGGACGCAGTTTCCCCTGACACAGCAGTCGTAGGCCAGCGGCAGCGCGCGGACTCCTCCAGTAATTGCTAATTTCTGTTTTCAAAGCGCTTCAAGTTCAATACTCTTCGGAGATTCAATCCCTAGGCATCTTCGGACGCTCTTGTATACTTCAATGCAATTTAGATAAACGTTTGCAGTGGTCGGACGCTAGAAATTACATGGCCCTCCTCGGGCATCTATCGGACGGTCTCGACCGGACGACACCCAACAAAAAGACAGCAATCAACATTCCTTCAAACAAACAAGAATTTCGGGCGCCAAAGATTGCCAAGCCAACCCCTTTTTCCCTGCACGCGATTGCCTCCTTGCTTCACGACAAAAACACTCGGAACAGCATGGTGCTCCTCAATCGGGCGTCGTTTGTGGCAGTGGCGTTGATGCTTGGTTTTGAAACGAGGCAGCTAGTGTGGACCGACAGGATCGACATAGGCGCAGTGTTGTTTGGTAGTGGCGGTTATCAAATGCAAATATGTCTGGGTCTGGAAGAGTCCGAACTTGTGATGCTGCATTTGGTATTCCAAAAAAATCTGTATTGCATGACCAGCAAAGGGAATCGATTTTGACTATGCGGAGAGGGCATTTGTCATGCGCAATAGGCATCACGAAGTTCTCAAAAAGTCTGTGATGCCAGGGCATGCATCACAGACATCATGGCCCATGCAAAACGTGCATGAAAAGTCTCAGAATCTTCCAGACCCAGACATTTTTGCATTTGATAGCGGCGAGCAGGACATGAGTGACGAAGACTTCGTGTACCGCCTAACGCACGGCCGCTTTGGTGAGTGCTTCATCGGCAAAGAGCACATGGTCGCGTTGCAGTTTTTCCGGTGGATACACTTCCCGCGGGTGTTGTGTTTGGTCCTCGCGTGGGCGCTTTCCTTGATTTTTGTCGTTTCGGTGCTCCTCTTGCAGCATTCCAACAGAAGTACTTCGCTTGCGGGCCGCCGTGCGGACGCATCAGCGGGTGGTCGCTTGGTCCCGAAGTCTGCCAGCTTGCTTTTGCCGCGCACGGTGTACACGTCCCAGGTTTTGGCTATGCTGGCAGTCTTTTCTTTGCCGATGTTGTCGATCTTCGGTGCCCTCTCACATGCTAGTGGTGATTTAAGCAGCTGGTTCCACAATTCCACCGCAATTGTCGGCGACTTTGTATCAGATCCTCAAACATTTTTACCTTCTCAACTCTTGCATATACTTATTACTATCTAAACTGCAGCAGCTGGTCAAAAATGCATGCGAGGGGTATGCTCGGGGGTATGTTCGGGGGTGTGTCAGGGGTATGCAAATGGCAGTCAATCACGACCTGAATACAAATTTTTGGCGAAAAAGCAGAAGGTGGGGTATAAACATACCCCAGACACACCCCAGACACACCCCAGACATACCCCAGACAGACCCCCGAACACACCCCAGGCAAAAAGTCCGAACATACCCCAGACACACCCCGGACACACCTTGGGCAGACTTTCGGACACACCCCAGACAGACTTTCGGACACACCCCGGCCAAACTTTCGGACTTTGTCACGCGAGGTTTGGCCCCGAAGTCCAGTCTGTCACGCGTCGCGAGACGGACCGTGCGGCCACGGGGCGAAAGCCCTAGGCCAGCGCGGGGACTCGGTCCCCGCGTCATGGCCTAGGGGTCAGCTGCAAGTGCTTCCCGGACACCGTGCGGCCACGGGGCGAAAGCCCTAGGCCAGCGCGGGGACTCGGTCCCCGCGTCATGGCCTAGGGGCCAGCAGCAATTGCTTCCCGGACACCGTGCGGCCACGGGGCGAAAGCCCTAGGCCAGCGCGGGGGCTCGGTCCCCGCGTCCTGGCCTAGGGGTCAGCTGCAAGTGCTTCCCGGACACCGTGTGGCCACGGGGCGAAAGCCCTAGGCCAGCGCGGGGACTCGGTCCCCGCGTCATGGCCTAGGGGCCAGCAGCAATTGCTTCCCGGACACCGTGCGGCCACGGGGCGAAAGCCCTAGGCCAGCGCGGGGGCTCGGTCCCCGCGTCCTGGCCTAGGGGTCAGCTGCAAGTGCTTCCCGGACACCGTGTGGCCACGGGGCGAAAGCCCTAGGCCAGCGCGGGGACTCGGTCCCCGCGTCATGGCCTAGGGGTCAGCTGCAAGCGCTTCCCGGACAACGTGTGGCCACGAGGCGAAAGCCCTAGGCCAGCGCGGGGACTCGGTCCCCGCGTCATGGCCTAGGGGTCAGCTGCAAGTGCTTCCCGGGCACCGTGCGGCCACGGGGCGAAAGCCCTAGGCAAGCGCGGGGACTCGGTCCCCGCGTCATGGCCTAGGGGCTAGCTACGAACACTCTCCGGACACCACGCCCCGCGGCCAAGAAAGCACGGGGCGAAGAAAATCCCTAGGGCAGAAGTGTGGGGATTCTGTCGCCGCGTTATGACTTGCGGGCCGGCTCGCTCCAGATCCGCACCCGGCGCCAGTTTGTTTCTTCTTTTCTTTTAATTATCTTTGCGCGCGGCAGGTGAACGGACCTAGTGCGCGCAAGCAAGGGTGCCGCGTCCGCAGGCCCGTCGCGGGTCAGTGAATGCAAGGCGCACCGAGATACCTAGCTGCAGGCGACCTGCCTGCCCAGTGCCACCGCGCAGGCAGGCAAATGCCGGAAGGTCGCCGCACGGGGACTCTGTCCCCGTGCTCGGACCTTGTTTGTGATGCAAGAAGAAGAACAGCAAAACTGAAAGGGAGGGGCTTGCAACGTTCGCATCACATCATTCAAATTTGGGATGGATTTCCGTGCAGTTTAGGCCTTCGCGAGCTTGTCATGCGAAGTACGACCTTGATCGCGTGGCGGCTTGTGGTAATTTTGCAATGAGAAATCAGGTAGTTGAGAGTGTAACATTTGAGAGTCCCATACTTTGTTCACTGGGTTAACGGCGCCGTGGTGCATTGGACGCCATCTTGTGGCACCTATGCCGACTTCCTGCGGCCGTTCGCCTTGTAGTAATCAAATTGAAACCATGTGTCTGGGTCGAGAAATATAAGCTGTGATGCGGAGTAAATGAATACAATTACTAGATCCCTTCGAGCAAGTGGAAGTGCAGCCATGGCCATGAGGGAGAACATGAACAAGTGAACAAGTATGAAAAACTGTTAGGGCTCTGCTCGCTCTTTCTCAACTTCATATTTTACGGCAACGCGCACTACAAGAAGCTGTGGCTTTTCATCAGAGCAAATAAAGCCGGTTCGCTGTTGTCGGTCACGCAAAACTATATCTGCATGAGGACATGATCTTCCGGTTCCGCATGTTTAAGGCAGTAGTCCAAGTTGAAGCTTTGCCTTTGGCTTTTCTGACCCATTAGACATGTTTGCACCGCATATCTACCCCAATGGAACGACTCCGACATGCGACGATACGACCGCAATGTGGTGGGAAATGCCTCACGAACAGTCCTTCAATTATACCGTTTGGTGGGGAAGACCAGATGTGGTCCATTTCTTATCAAAAAATGCAAAAAATGCGGTCTGGCTCTGGAAGGGAGGATTTTGCGTGTCTTGGCTTCGTCTTCGTGTAAATACAAATATATAAATGTAAATCTGTGTAGAAGTTGATGCGTGACCAACAAAAAGCAAAAGGAGACATCTTTATTTGTCATGCAGAAGCGTAGCTCACTCTAAATCTAATGCGCACTTCTACGCATGAGAAAGTGAAGTGTCCTGAAAGTTTGTCATGCTTGGCTGCTCTCAGGAGTATCTATCTATGCAAGTGTGCGCAATCATTGCATTTGAGCATCACAAGTTTCCAGACCCAGATCGATATTTGCAATGCATGGTGCTCAGGTGGCAACGAAATCAAATGGCCCTCCTGGGGGGCGGAGCACCCTCAATAGTTGCTGTAGGGGCACTCGCCATCTCCTCCGTGTACTGCCCACCTTCATGGACGAAAATTAGACGAACAAAAAGTTGCGCCGACGCCCCCGACGGCAAAGATATGATTTCGCGACAAATAAAATAGAACTATAGAATTTTTACTCGGATTTTTCGCGCTTATAGATTATAGGGGCGCCCTTAGAAAATGAATTCTAGAAAAGAAGGCATCTAGAGCATTCCCCTAGGGCTATTCCTTAGGGGATAGCCCTAGGAGATAGCCCTAGGGGATGGCCTTAGGAAGGTTGACGAGACGGCACACATAGAAACGCTGCAAGCGCAGCCGGTCGGTAAGCAGTTTATTTGCGACGTGAGATGTTTCACTCTGCAACGCAGGCCACAAGGATTTGCGAGGGCAGGCGGCACCCTGCAGCGCAGGTCGCAACTTGCAACGGCAGCCGCAGCCGGACAGGTGTTGCTGACAGCCCTTGCGGCCTGCGCTGCAAGTGGCTGCCCGCGCGGGCGGCGGTGCTTGCGAGTTCCGGCAGCTTGGTTGCCTGGAAAAGACAGGCGAAGCAACGCGCGTCGCAAAATGAACAAGACCCCGCAGAGTTTCCCACGGGCCCCGAGGCACAAGGAAATCGAAAAAAAGCGGAAAAAACGCCAGGCCGGTTTTTAGCAGGCCTATTCTGGCTACCCCCAAACCCCGGCCCCATTTTGGGGGGGGGGTAGGGGGGGCGCCAGAACGTAGCAAAACGAAACGGGAGCGGGAGCGCCCCCCGGGCCTCAGGCAAATTTATTAACACCATCCAAAAATCTCTGGGGATATATCTGGGGAGATATCTGGGGATATATCTGGGGAGGTATCTGGGGATATCTCTGGGGATATCTCAGGGGGGGCGTCTGGGGATATATCTGGGAAGATAATATCTGGGGACATAATATCTGGGGGCATATCTGGGGAGAAAAGAAAAGGAGGGCGCCTGCATTCTGAAGAAAGCGAGCGGCACGGGGGGGGCCAAAAATCCTGCATGTGGTTGGCCTTCTCGCAGGCGGGAAGTAGCGCAACAATATCGCTTCTCTGCTCCGATTTCCCGCCCTTATAGATTCGGCGGCTGGGCTTCCAATAGAAGTTATAGTAAGAGTGGAGGGCGTGACGCTGGGAATTTCTTTGCCTTCTAGAGGCCTCGCTTGGTTGGAGGGCTTTGCTAGATCACGGCCTCGGTCGCTGGCTTAGAAAGCGCGGCGGGTGGTTCTTTGTAGAAGTCAGACAGCCCAAGAAAGGGGAAGCAGGCCAAGGCCAGCGGCCGGGCTCGCTGGGACGGGGCAGAAGCCCAGGAAACGAGGGTGGGCGCGTCCGTTTCTAATGCGGGCCGCTACTAGTGAAGGGCGCCACTAGCAAGCGCGGGCCCGTTTTGTCATGCTACTCAAAACCGCCTAGAGGGCTCCTACTAGTGGCCGCGTCTCCGCGAGCAGATAAGATTCACAATCGGGCGACTCGGTCGCCGAGTCAATTTGTTCCGCTAGCGTTTCGCGATAGTTTTTTGATTTTAGATTTACTGGACGACCTATCGCCGGCGTCCTGGACGCCGGCGCAGTAGTCTAGTATATTTAGTTTTGTTTCATCTTAGAGACCGATGCCGAAACAGATACAGATGATACACAGATGAAGATGAAAGCGACTCGCGAGTAAACTGATTTGGATTTGCTTTGGATAGTTGTCGGCATCGGCAACTTCTTTTGCTGGTGTGGGAAAGCAGAACCACCCGGTTGTTCATCCTGGGCGGGATCCCGTAAAACCAACCGGGCGTAGGGTTTCCACTTGCAGAAAGTTTTGCGGTCATAGGAAAACGTACTCCTGGTTCGAATATATGCCGTCCTAATTTTCTAGCACTGCGAACGAAGATCCAGCAAATCCGAATCATGAATATAGTTGGTTAAGAAGAAATTATATTAGAGTTGTACCACGACCAACAAGATCCGAAACCGAATAAAGTTAAAGAGAGGAGAGCGGACGAACACAGCACGGTGTTGAAAGACAAAGAGTAGAGAGCATAATATCATACAAGTTTGTTGTACTACCTACACATCAGGACGAAGTAGGAGATCCATCATTCGACATTAGCAGGAGATCCATCATTCAACATCAACCAAAGAACCACGACACAACGCACCAGGAGCGGTTAAAATAAAGTCGTAGTAAAATTATATCGGTGAAGCTGCAACGGATCATACGGATTAAAAAATTTTCTGTCAAATATTAAAAAAAAAATGGGCGGGTCCGCGAGTCGTTCCGTGGTTGTCGTGCAGAACTTCGACACGACTCGGTACCTCGGGGTTTGGTGGGAGCGCGCCCGTCTGCCCAACCCGTTTCAAGACGGCAAGAAAGCGAAGGCAATTTACTCGAAAATGGAAGAAGGTGGACCACAAGTAGAAGAAGAAAACAGCGCGTACGAGTTTCTGAAAGTGGAAAACAGCGACCTCCAGCCGGTGGACAAGACGGACCCGGCGTCCAAGCTGCACCGGGTCACGCTGGAGGGGAAGGCGCGGAAGCCGAAAGACTCGACCGAGGGGGTGCTGCAGGTGAAGATCGGCAACGCGCCGTTCTGGGGCGACTACCAGGTGATTGACACGGACTACGAAAACTACGCATTGATTTATTCCCGCGTTTCCTTCCTCGGGATTACCTTCAAGGAATTTGCCTGGGTGCTGGAGCGCGCGGAGAACCCGACCACGAAGGAAAAGGCGGAGCAGCGGGTGCAAATGCTCATCGATGGGGTCTATCAAATGTAAATGACATGTCTGGGTCCTCTGGAAAGTTGTGTTGCTGATAGTACATGCAGCATTGCAGACTGGCACTGGCCGCTTATAGGACGGCATATTAAAGACACCATGAGAAGATCTCCGCGCCTTATTGCGAATTCATTCGTGAACAAGCACGACAAGTTGCCTTCCAGCACGACAAAAAAACTTCCCACTGCTGTCCTTGCACTTCTACATATCGTGCTGTACTACTTCTTCAACTCTCGCAACACAAATTCCACCAGACCCAGACGTATTTGCAATGTCGATAGAGTCAACAAGGGCGGCAAGGAAACGAAGGTCACCAAGGAGGACTTTTTGTACACTGGTTTCGACGGTGGCGAGGGGTCGGAACTGTAGGGATAAGTAAAAATCGCTGTGAAGAAGTACAAGTACTAGCTCTGCTTAGTCGCCGTGGCTGCGGGGGTGAGGACGAGCCAAAAAGGGTGCTTGTTGTGCAACTTCCGCGGAACATGATTCGGACAAGAAAGAATTAGACTTCTGCATTCCTTCGCATAGGAATAGGTTTTTGCTTTGAGTTTTGGAGGACGACCACTGTGTGGTTACTACGTCACAGCGTGGGCGAGGTTCAATGATAGATGTTTTCGATACCGATCATAGACTCCGAAGTCTTGTGATGTTGTGCATGTGTAAAATAGTGTTGTGCAGCAACAAGGGTTGCAAAAAACAAATTCCGGCTCCTTGTTTGGGCCCACGACATCTTCGACATTATGTACTGGCAAGGAAATGGCCAATTGGAATTGAGAAACCGAAAAACTCATTCATGACTCTGGTATCAAGCCAGACCTCCGTACCACATTTTGAGCAAGATAAGTGTACGTGGCCTCTGCACGTAGCAGCATGTTTGGTGTTTCTTGAGTCCTCAGCCTTGATGGTTATCGATCGATCGATGTTCGCACAGAAGTAGATCGACTCGTGTCGGCCTCGGGAAGGAGGAAGTTAGTAGCCGTATTCAAGTGGACGAGGCATTTTTATCCCAAGCGTGGTTTTCGAAGACAACAACTTGTGAACAGGCGAGGACGTTGTACACCAACATCGTTGCCAGCATCATGGCTCCTCGCTCCCACGAGTTTTTTTCTCGATCTGCTTTATCACGACCTTCGTTTTTCGATTTATGTTCCAACTCGAGAAACACTGTCACTCTCTGCCTCTGGTCCTTCTTCTGGCACCAACTTGTTTTTCTTGTTGACCACAGCACAGTATGATCGTGTTAGAAGTTGTCCTAGGAGAGTAGAGGATCTTAGCTGAACATAAAACCGTCTCTGTTCTTTGGTGCTTTTCGTGTCTCGATCCCAACGTTGGCGCTTCTTTATGAAACGGGTAAAAATGGGTCGCAACTTCTGACATACCGCTGTTGAAATTTTGTGCAACATCAATGTCCGTCGAGGAGGCCGGCGGCACTGTTGCCGAAGATCCTGGGACAGCTGCAAGCGCCGGAGCTTCTACGGTTAGCGTGGATAACAGCGAAGAACACGAAAACTTTTACGCTGCAGCCAACCAGGACGTGAATTTTTCCGAACCCAATCACGAGGGCGAACAAGCTGGAGACGATGCTGCTGCACCTCCGCATCAACAAGGAACTACAGATGTGGTTGTCAACAAGAAACATAACGAGATTACAGCTGACCAACACATCAACGCCTCCGCAGCGAAGGCCGAAATCGAAGAGTTGCGACAGCGGGCTGTGGACAGAAGAGGAGGGAGGATGGAAGAAGAAGAAATCTATAAGCGGGGGCATAATGATCATATCGAGGCGGAGGGTGAGCAAAAGTACGCGGATGATCATGCAAGAACTCGAGGTCCGAAGGCAGAGGCAGAGGCAGAACAACATGCTGAGCATGAGATACAGCAGGAACAACATGAAAGTGAACGGCATAGAGACCGAGTGCACGACTCGGACACGTCGGAAATCGATGAGTCGGAGGACGTTCTTCGGCGACCGGTGCACGACGCCATGCGGAGCAGCACCCGCACCTTGGTAGACGAGGTATGGCGTTCTCAAACGTGACATTCTCAGCTGTTACATGATTTGTCATGCAAAACGACCATGAGCTCCCAGACGATCAAACTACTTCGCATGACGAATTCTCGACGCGCTAAATAGCCCTAGAATCCGAACCAAATCTGTAATGCAAGACGCGCAGGGTTCTCCCTCTCACCTGTGCTATTCTTGCATTACAAATTCCTGTAACAGTCGAGAATGTAACATTTGAGAACGCCATACGAGGTCCACGACGTTGTCGACATGGTCACGTCCGTGTTTCAAATGGATGACCTAGTGGAGAATCTGCGCTTCAACGATGCGCAGAACACCGGCACTTCTAGCAGCAACGCCAGGACCGCCTCTGGCGGCATCATGATGGGCGGGACCAACAACAGATCTCCACCCCAATCGCAAACTGCCGAGGAGAACGGCGGCACCCCTGCCGCCTCGTCAGCTAGTCGATCAAGAGCAGGAACAACAACCGGAGTTGTAGAAGCAGAGAAACAACCTTCATCCACCGCCGAAGCCATCGTCGCTTCCTTAACATCTGAAAACGTGCGGTCCACCGTGAAGCAGACCGTCAGTGGGGTGGTCTTGGGTCTCACGAGCGTAATCGACGAGCTTTTGCCGCCTGAAGACGAAGAGGAGGCTCGTGCTGGTACTACCGCAAAAAACATAAATGGCAATAGGAATCTTCACAGTAGAGCTGTACTAGGAGGTGGTCAGGATCAAGATCAACTGTACCCCTTCGTAACGGAGGACGTGGGGTCAGACGAAACGGTTTTGTCCCAAGTTCCCTCTGAGGACGACTCTGATGACCTGGACTTTGACGACCATCTCGCGGATATCGCTACGAACAGCAAGAACAGTCGGAAAGACCCAATCCAGTCGAAGAGCAACTCCACGGGTGCGAGCGGCACGGAGTTCTTCTCGGATGCCACGTGGGAAGAGGTGGTGAAAACCACTGTGGAGGACGCGGAGTTGCGCACGACGGTCAGCGGCCTGCCGGTGCAGAGCAAGAAAACCACTAATTCGGGAGATCAAGACCATCATGTGTTCGACGTTGAGGAGACACGACACGATGCGGTTAGTAGAAATCCGGACGCAGACGCTGCGTACCAAGTGCTCGCGAACGCAGCGCGCGGAGAACAAGGTAAGAACAAGGACCACGAGCACGACGATGACGGGATAGTAGATGTAGAAGTCTTGCACTCGGTATCCGACGAGCACGAAGAACTACAGGACCACGAACAAGGAAAGCAAGGTCTTGCTTCAACAAATCCTCGTCTGGAAGAGAAAGATTTTCCTGGAACAAATAACGCTGTTCCGCTGCTCTCCAACAGCCCGATTCTTGAGGACATCCCCCTGCCGGAACAGTGGGAATCCTCACCCGAAAAGTCGTCGCCCGAGAAGTCTTCACCTAGCAAACAAGCGCCGCTATCGGCGAAACAGTTTGGTTCATCTCTTCAGGGCGCAGCAAAGATTTCAACTGCAGTAGTTGGTCCTACCTCATCATCTTCACGTAGCAGAAGTAACAGTCCCAACTCCTCACCAGCGTTCGCTAGAGCGCCGCACTTCATGGGGCCGCAGCTTGCCTTGGATTCGAGAGGTACTAAGTAAATACATGTCTGCAGTTTTTGCAGCCGACATGACCATCATCTGCATGGATCTGCTTTGTTAGATATGGATACCTCCCAGTTTCATCGTTTGAGCTGGCAAGGTAGAACATCCAGAATAGGAATAGTATAGCATTACTGCACAACACCTACAGGTGGCGCCCAGCCGACGTCTTTTGTCTTCCCTTCCACTCTCCCGGTTTTCTCGCAAGACATAAACGCTGGAACCATGTCTCCGTTGGACCTGACCCCCGCGAACAACCCAGTTGAATCGAGTCCCGATCGGCCGCCGCTACTAGAAGAAATGTCGGATTCGCCCCTTCTCGGTCCGGAGGAACCGGAGTTCTTCCCTGAAATGGACAGCGGAGCAGATGGATCTTTTCAGGCACAAGACCAGGAGACGACCGAGCACGAAGATCCTGCGCCTTCGCCGATGGCTGGGATGTTGGCGGGTGGTGTTGAGGAGGCGGAGGCGGTAAAGAAGAGAGTTGAGTCCTCGACTCCGATGGTTCATCTTTCTGCAGCTGCAGGAGCCCTAGAACAAGATGCGGTCATTTCAGCCTCCGCCGCACATGTGGTCTCTTCATCTGTGGAGGATGAGAACAAGCTCTCTGTTCTCGCCGCAACTTCTACTACGCCTGGAGTTTGTTCGGTTACACCTCCAGGGACGTCGAAACTAAAGAGAATGCCTGCACGAGGACCCGAAGGTGAAAACAAGCCGCCGCCGAGTAGTGCTGCACTACCTCCATTGCTGCAGCCAAAGTTGTCCTCCGCAGACGACCCAGAACTATCGCAGCAAGAACAACCGCCGACCACGAGCACGACCATCGCTGCCAGTAGCCCATTACCGCTGGTTGTGGTCTCGGAAAGCGACGGGTTGTCGAAGGAAACCATTGTGGACGACTACTTTCGCGGCAAGTCGCGGTCGCCCCCGTTGACCGAACCGCCGGCGATTGAAATCAATATGCCCCCGCAAGAAGATGTTGTAGTTGGTGGACTGGTAGAGGCACAGGCAGTGCCGGCGCAAGCGCAACTAGGGGACGACGCGCAGAACAACGACGAAGAGGACAATAATCTGGCCGCCGGTGATGTCATAGCGGAGGAGAAAACAAAAGTGACTTCACAACCGGTGCGTCCGCAAGGTACTCCTGACGAAGGACGAGAAGGTGAACTTGGAGAACAACAGCTCCCTGGATCTGGTGAAGGACCGTCTGTGTCTCCTGAAGTTCTTGACGGAATGGTGAACAACAATACGCACGGTGCTGCAGGATCTTCAAAAGACATCGTAGACGAAGACGACGAGGGGGACGGCAATATCAGCCTAGCAAAGCTGTCTTTCAGACGGCCGAACACCTCAGTGGCGTTCGGAGATGGTGGGGAAAGCAGCGCGTCTGAAGCGGCCAAGAACGCCGATGGACAAGAACGGAATCATGCGGATGGTGAAGATGAGGAAAACACCAACACAGTAGATAGTGCTGCTCCAGTAATTCCGGCAACAAGACAGAATGCGTCCATCACTTTCGGCGCCCCTAGCTCATCGGATCTTGATGAGGCTCGAGAGGACGCCCCTGTCGGGGGCGGGGCAGAAGTAGCGGAGTCTGGTGCAGCCATTGTTTTTCCGCAAAGGGCGAACGCTTCCGTCAGCTTCGGCGCACCGAGCAGCAACTCGGAGGCGGAGGAAGTTGGGATTGCACCCGTACTACTAGAAAAAGATGCAGGAGAAGATCAGCCAGATGAACATGAGCCGCCCGCAACGGCCACAGCAGGTGCTGACGTATCATCTAGCGTTGAAGAGGGTGATGCGGTGAAAATGCCTGTTGCAGAACAACCAAATGCCGGATCAACATCATCTGAGGTCGCAGCTGCCAACAGCACTACGGCTACGACGCAGAGGGCCACCGCGTCGGTAAATTTTGGCGCTCCGAGCGCCTCCGAAAACGAAGGAGACGGAAGAGCGGAAACTACAGGTCAAATAAATGCTGGTGTAGAACTTCCGACCGCGGATATAATTCGTGCAACTAATGAGGATGCAGGCTCGCCGAACCCCCAGCAGGTACTAGATCAAGGCAAAGACGTCGCTGAGAGTGTTCGCGCATCGATCCGCGAGGCGGTGCTGCAAGCGGACAGGGAAGTGGAGGAAGAGAACATCATGCTCAACTCAACAGCAGCTGGAGGTGGAGGAGCAGTCGAAACGAGCGAAACGATACAACAAGAGATGGGAGTAGCGCCCGAAGCTCCGGTCATCGCGGAGCCCGATGCAGCTGGCGATTTGTCCCTCCTGGAGTTGTCGAATTTAGACGAGGAACCAGATGAAGATGGGGAGCAGCCGCAGGCCGCGATGGTCGTGATAGACCAGGAGACAACTGCCACGGCCCAGAGATACGATGTCAATAGTACGCAAGAAAATGAAAATGCAGATCAAGTTCAAGATCAACAAGACGAAGACATAACGACCCAGCCGTCTCTCTTACCCGCCGGCCTTGCGGAACTTGCCGCCGGGGAAAGTGATGCGATGGCCGTCCCAGTGCCTGACTCCCCGCTGGTTTCCCCGGAAGAGGATAGTTTCCTTGAAGACAGGGGCGGCGGGGAATCATTGGGTAATAAAAATCTCCCGACGTCGTCGTCGACCACGCTTGCGGGGGCAGTGGACCCAATATTCACTCCAGATGCGGAACGAGCAGACACAGCTGCTGCACCCACTACAACCGAGACTATGGAATGGAGTGAAAATGGTCGAAATAACATCGAGGAAGAACAAAACCAGCCAGCAGTCGTCGACGACGGCAACATCCCACTAGCAGAACTTTCCAAAGCGACGCAGGATGTGGAAATCTATACCTCTGATGCTGGCGAAGCTGGGGATGATTCAACAGCAGATTTTGTGGCAGACGCAAAAAATGAAAGTACTGCGGAACTACAAGCGGACGTAAAAAACGATGGGACTACATCAACTGCTGCTCCACCAGGAGCCGTCGAGCCACAAGCAGAACAGGTCGTTGGCGTCGACCCGAACGCACGTAAGAACTGGGCGGAAATTGTCCGGCGGAAATTCAAATTTGAAAAGCCTGGTACAAGAACTTCTAGGCTGAAGAAGCCAGATTTCAAATCCGTCGTGGACCAAAGACTCGCTTCGGCGTCACCGCGGGAGCGGTTGTCAGCGAAACGGGACAGGATGCGAAAGACACGCGGAACTGCGAATGTTGGAGAAGGGGGTGAGGATCCAGCAGCAGCAGCAGCTTCTCGTGGTGGAATTGCGGTCGGGGAGAACGAAACAAAGCTGGACCACCTGCAGCAAGACGAAGACAAAGGCGAACAGGCTGTATCTGCAACAGGAGATGATGATGAAACAAAGAACGACGTTGTTCTTCTTCAAAGTGACGCCGCCGAGTTGGTGAATGCGTTGGAGCAGGAGGTGGACAATGTGAAGCCAGAAATCAAGTCGACCCGGTTCTTATCCCTAGATCAAATGTTGACTCTCACCCGGAATCTGTGATGCGCAAATGCGTACATCAGTGCAAGCCATATTTTGCATTTCATGTGGGAACAGTTCCTCATCTGCATCTCAGAGGCAGCGCACAATAAAAATAAAACTTTGAAAATTCGTGGTTTCCGAATGTTAATAAAAATAAAATTTTGAAATTTCGCGGTCCCCGAACGTGAATAAAAATAAAATTTTGAAAATTCGCGTCGTCTGGCATCATCACAAGAGAAAAATGCGAGAAGTCCTAGACGAATAAAAATAAAATTTTAAACTTTCGTGGGTTTGTGTTGTCATTTGTTCGCCAAGGGATCCGGAGCAAACTGCGTTGCCGTGCTTCCGCATGCACAACTGCCGTTCGTCGGCCCCCGGGAAAATCGGCCCGCACTGAAAAGCACCCAGAGTGTCCCATCTACACTGGGTACCCAATCCATACTGGGACCCAGTGTGGATTGGGTACCCAATCCCTGGGTACCCAATTTACACCTTTCCACGGCAAGAAAGGTGTGGATTGGGTACCCAGTCCCGGGGTAGCCAATTTACACCNCTCATCCGAGACCACATTACCGCTATCTTTGGGTCGTTGCTGTGCAGGCTCGCCTGAAGATGTGGATGTACCAGCTGCACGACTATCTGCATTTCCAATTTCGCTTGTTTCTCCCTCTGCCTGAAAGTAGTCTTCATCCGTCGCAGTCACGGCGCGCACTGCGTCCGGCGATCCTTCGGAACTTGAGCCCCACTTCTCGTGCAACGGACTGGAGGTCGCCGGACTCAAAACCGCGTCGAGGTTGTATTGATTTTCGTTGTTTATGTTTTCTTTTTCAACATCAGCAAGGGTGGGAGTTTTGTCGACGTTCAGGTCTTGATGTTGGGTCTCCTCGCGAAGGTCCATGTTGTTCTTTACGTCTTCCACATCGTGCCCAACCAGGTGCTCCGCAGTGTCCAAATCAAACTGGACCTGGCTGGTTCTCTTGGAGAGGTATGCAGCTAGATAGAATGACCATCACCCTGCTCAATTCTTAATGCATACAATGCGCCCATCCACGACAGGGTACCCAATTTACACCTTTACACGGCAATAAAGGTGTGGATTGGGTACCCAATCGACGTCGATTGGGTACCCAATCCACACCTTTATTGCCGTGTAAAGGTGTAAATTGGGTACCCTGTCGTGGATGGGCGCATTGTATGCATTAAGAATTGAGCAGGGTGATGGTCATTCTATCTAGCTGCATACCTCTCCAAGAGAACCAGCCAGGTCCAGTTTGATTTGGACACTGCGGAGCACCTGGTTGGGCACGATGTGGAAGACGTAAAGAACAACATGGACCTTCGCGAGGAGACCCAACATCAAGACCTGAACGTCGACAAAACTCCCACCCTTGCTGATGTTGAAAAAGAAAACATAAACAACGAAAATCAATACAACCTCGACGCGGTTTTGAGTCCGGCGACCTCCAGTCCGTTGCACGAGAAGTGGGGCTCAAGTTCCGAAGGATCGCCGGACGCAGTGCGCGCCGTGACTGCGACGGATGAAGACTACTTTCAGGCAGAGGGAGAAACAAGCGAAATTGGAAATGCAGATAGTCGTGCAGCTGGTACATCCACATCTTCAGGCGAGCCTGCACAGCAACGACCCAAAGATAGCGGTAATGTGGTCTCGGATGAGGCGAACGACCAGAAAAATGCCGAGGAGCAAAATCCGCCAGATCATCCATTGACGCTCGGTGAAGAAGCACCACTACCAGAAACGGAGCAACAACTAATGGGGGAGCAAGAACAGATGCAAGAACCCCAAGAAACGCTTCAACAAGGGCAGTTCGAATACTCCACCGAGGGCGAGCATTTCTGCGAGCAGCTATTAGCCTCCTCAAGCATGCATTCGACGAGCAAAACGTCCTCTGCGGCGTCCTCGTTTGTGACAGCCGCTGCGGGAAGCAAGACGATTAGTAATGCGACAGAGAGGGTCAAGGACACGGTAGGACAAGAAGTAGAAGAACCTCATGTACTACAGCAGCACCAGCCCCCAACGCTCAGCGGCAGCGGCACCTACCTCTACTACAGAGACGCGGACCAAAGTCCGGAGCGCCGTTTCATGTTCTTCGGCGGCACGCGGAACGTGGACCACATGGGCAATTCTACTTTACCGCCAAACTACTGCCCGACGCCCTCGGAATCGAGCTGCAGCTTTAGTGGAAGGGTTAGTGGGAACAACGGTGGTAGTGCTGCCGGTGGTTCGCAGAATGTAAATGCAGCTGGCGATGAACTACATGCAGCCGTCGCATCTTCAAGACAGGGACAGCTCAATGCGCAAAGCAAAATCTCCACGCATTCCAACACATCATCCTCGTCTTCGTCCTCCGCCGGCTTGCACAACCTCGAGAACCCGCCTCGGGAGCGCGCGCTGTCGAACCAGTCTCGCGCGGAGTTCTTCATGATCTCGACGCCGCCGGCGCGAGGAACAAGTGAGGAATTGGTGGACGAGGTAGAAGATTTCGCCGAGGAGGGTGGTACTAGGAGTGCGGGTAGTTCCACTGGTGGAACCACGTCGAAGAAGATAAAGCACCGCACGAAAGTGTTCGGGAGAAACAGTACAGGAGCAACTCCCAACAACATAACAGCACCTGGCCGCGAGGAAGAACTTCTCGTGCACCACCAGGAAGAAGACCGGAGTTGGGAAGATTTCTACGGCGTTTCGCCCAAGAAGGGCTGTAGTGCTTCGAATGCCGATCCGCGATGCACAACAACCGGGCGATCTCCTGCTGGGGTCCTCGGGGGTCAACAGTTGCATCCCTGCACTGGTGGTGCGGCTACTATGGTGGACGCGGCCACCAGTCCTGATCACGAGTACCGAGAAGACGTAGGAGCGGGGTCCTCTTCATCGGCCTCTACTAGCTTCTCCGCAGGAGGAGTGTTAAGGTGGACGACGAAAGGAGGAGCGGGAGGAGAATCACAAGGAACAAATGCTGCACGAAGTAGTAGAAGAATTCCATCAGCTGCCATTCCCGCGCCAACGAAAGAAATGGATGTACAGGTGGATATGGACGAGCTGGGACAATTATCGCAGTCGCTACTCGAGAGCTCGTTCTTGAGCACGAGTACCGCGCGGAGAAGGAGGATAGATTTGGGGGTCAACGTAAAGCTTGACATCGACCCAAGGCTAGACATGGACCTGCACTCATTTCATTTGTGACCACATCATGCTGTGCCGTGTGGTGGTGACTCTTGTCGTCCGCAGCACCTTATGTTTTGCTAGTGCTAAATGAAATGATTCTATTCATGGGAGGGACAGTACGTCTGCCACTGCCCTACACGTACATCAACCACCGATTGCGACGTGTTTGTCTCATTGTCATTCCACACTTGCTTTTCGGAAGATGTTCTTCTCGGGGAAAACCAAGCTACGAAGAGGTCGTATCATCGGTTCCGCTTGTCTCGGGGAAAGTTACCGTTTTTTTATCCTCTTTCTTGTTGAGGCCTCTTGAGAGTTGTAGAAATTCCATACTAGCGCAACAACTCACTCCTGTGAGCGAAGGCAAGCACCGTTCGTTGAGCCTGCCTCTCTCTAAAGAGGGCTGGAAAGAAAGTAACACACATAATTACAACTCGCGCCAAGTATGTTGAAAATCCATTTGCGCTGTCTTTGCAGAAGGTATCCAGCGTGCCAGCTAAACGAGCGGAGGTAACTTCTTGTTCACATCTAACGTTCGTAAACATCGCAAGACTTTTGATCAGTAGGGACGAGAGATGAAAAATAGCGGTCGACCACGCAACCACAACCAGCCCCCGATCCAGGACGACAAGCGCGGCAATTATTCCAATGCGTTTCATCTACCGCCGAACCCGAATCGCTCCAGCCATCACAGTGCCTGTGCCCAGCGTGCTGCATGTGGCAATAAAATAAGTACTTTCACCGGTAGAAGGAATGAGTCCTTGGGGGATCATCTTGTTGCGCGAGACATTGTCCAGGTGAACCCGAGCGAAGCTGCGCAGTTTGTCACTCCGATGGCAACCAACAGTAGCAGGATTGAGCGGTCGGCAAAGAAGATGCCCGCGGCGCCAATCGCGGACCACAGGTACACTGATCACACATCAACACGAAGCAATTTGTCATGTTCTACAGAAGGATCCGATGCTTTTGTACTCGTGGTCGTTCTTCTGTGCACGGTGATGAGGTTTGACTTTAACCTCGCTGAAGAAAAGACAAGCTAAAGTAATTATAAAAGTTTTAACTTTCAATCTCTAATCACTGACCAGGTATGGAGGAAACAAGACGAAGACCATGGAAGATCATGCGCCGGGCCCGCGCCTGCAAAATTCCAATCTGAGCATGCAGTTCGCCCAGAAGAATCACCTGGCGATGGAACCGAAAAAGCTGCTGCCCAGCCGCCAGGAGGACAACTACGAACAGCAGGTGAAGCAGTTTGCGCAGCAGGAGCGCAAGAATGCTTCTGCAACCCAGCAGCATCTTCTTTTCCGCGAGCAACAAGCGAAGAACAACTACAACGAGCAACGGCGAATGGAAAACAATAGGAATCAATCCTCCAGAGGACCCGCGCTCCATCCGGGCCAGAATCCATTTGAACAGCAACAATCGTGGCAAGCCAGCTACGCGCCACCGCTGGGTTCTAGTACTTTTCGCACGCACAGTGCGCCGCCCGAAGTGATTTTGCAGGACAAGAAACCCGGCACCTACAAGAAGTTCTCAAAACCCGTGAAGACGCCCTTTGTGCGGCACACGAACAACGTGATCCAGAACCACGAGAAATCCTTGGCGCAAAGAAACTCCCACCGTCCGCGGAAGCACTTGCTGGACCATCCGCTGGTGCGCCCTTGGAAACCGAACATTGACAACCAGGGCAACTTCCATCCGAGCCACCGGAAGGAGCGGCCCTTGCCACGAGATCTGACGGGTGACAATTGGCAAGATGAAAACGAGGTTAACCAGTGCCAGCAGCACGCGCAAGCCTACTGTGAACACGCACTGGGGGTGCAGGCGAGCTACTACATCGAAGAATTAGGAGAAAACAACATGCACTCCGTCATTCTGCAGCTAAACTGGTTTGCCTGGCGGTTAGTGGACAACCTGTGCGGGGAAGTAGCAAAAAACGTAGAGTGCGGGAAAATGTGGATGGCAGCCATGAACCTGGCGATTTTGGAAAAGGAAAGCGATCTTCTGTACAATTACCCCCAGCAGAAACCAACACTGTCGGTTGCGCAGGCCCAGCAATTGCGGGGAAGCGGGGAGTTGACTACGGAGATGAAGCAACTGGCCGTGCAACAGTCGGGTCCGCAGAAGTACATTTTCGGAAAAGGATCAGTAATGACGGTGCCCGCGAATGCAACAACAAATCAACAGAAAACTGAAATGGAAACCAACAAAGCGAATAAAGGGATGCAAATAGGAGCGCCTGCTGTGAAACATCATCATGTTCCAGTTTCGTCTTCGTCATCTGCCGCGTTTCAGTTTCAGGGGAACAAAGGGCTGAACAACAAAACCGGTGGAACAATGCTGCACCAGTACACCAGTAATAAAGGCAAAAGCGATGTTCTTGTGCATGATCAAACGCAGCTCTCGTCTTCCGCACCTGGAAAGCAAGCAAATCAACCAAAAGCATCCGACGTTGCCGTTGGCCAGCACCAGGTGAAGCACCATCGGGAAGCAGCAGCACTGTCGTCCACCCACAACTACTACGCATCTCTCGATGAGGTCCTGAATAGCTTACGCACAGAACACGGCGTTGACAGCAACATGAAGCGGGCTTCTACAACAGTCAACAACACTGCCACGAGCGCATCGTCGACAAATCCACCAAGCAAAAAGAGCAAGACCGAGGAGGGGGACGGCGGCGGAGCATCTGGCGGCCTGCAACTGGTGGCCAGTAGCACAACTTCAGCCCGCCCCGAACCTCGTGAAGGTCAGAGCTGCAAGCCCACATCCACAGCAAATCCGACTTCTAGCCGGACCAGTACCACCAACGCTGGTTACCCGGGTACAACAAGTTACACGCGGGAAGAACGCGCGGCGATGGAGCAGGAATTGCAGGAACTGCACCAAGAAGTGACATTGCTGACGAATAATGCAGACGAGTTGGGGTGGGAGAAGATGGATCAGAAAATGCGAGAGAATGCGCGGAAGCAAAAGGAACTGCGTGCTAAGCTCGGTGCTGACGCGACCGGGGACGACTAGGAGGAGTCGCAGTCGTGATTTCCTCGGGTCTTGATTTCTTTAATTATGTCATGATCATGTATTGCGAAAACGATATAATAAAGAAAAGGTCGAATATTACCGGTATAGCTTTAGCTTGATTTTTTTGTCAAACGAAAACATTTCCACTACCACTACTCCACATACTAATCTTGTTTCGGGCGGTATGCGACCCCCGAATTGTTTCTTGCATTCTACCCTGATTAGACCTTAAGTAGATTCCAGCGTCATTGAGTAGAGTTTGTAAAATTGAGGAATGCCAAAGTTTGTGACGAGGTACCTAGCGGCAAAATGAAATTTTTTTTTATCTCTTCGACTCATAGCAATGTATTAGCACTGTGTGTCTATGATTGAAGTTGTGGCCATGTTGATCCAGTAACTTTCGATGCTGTTGCTGCCAGGGTTTGGATATTGCATAGATATTGTTTTGGGTTTGCAGCGGTTTCCCGGTCTCCAGAATAGGGTTTCATGTGTCTCTTTACATCTATTCTAAATCTGCTTGATTTTCCAACAGAGTATTCCACTTCATTGTTTGTCCGTTTGTTTCTTCTTGATCAATCTCAGTTTCCAATTGATTCATGTTCCACGTGCGGTAAAAACCTCAATTGAAATCTTCAATGCAGCTGCTGTATAAAAATGCGCTTGACCTACCAGTGACAAAGAAAAACATATTTTTTTACCTGTACACGGTGCCAGCAAAAAAGGTGAACAAAGTGGAACACACGGCAACGCCCTGGGGCGATTTTTCGTGTAGGATGAATTTTGGGAAGCAGGGTATTCAGATGGCGAATGTGAATGTGTGTTTTTCCTTCGTCGTTTCAAAACAGCGCTATGGAGATACCAAGCTTCTTCATTGTGAAGGATCAGGCGTTGCGCGTTTGTTGATGTTCTTAAACGACACGGCAGCGCGCCGACAATCGATCAAACCAGTAAAATAGGACTGATATTGTCTTCTCCGTGGTAGTGGATGCAGCGTTCGGTCGTTGTTGTGTCCTCTTCTCGTGCAGCTTCTATTCTCTCGCCGCGTCTTGGTGTTTCTTGATTTTGCTGCATCGTTGCGTTTGAAATCTGTGGAATATGACGAAGAAACGCAACAAGGGAGGCGGAAGCAAGTCTGGCGCCGGCGGAGGGTAAGACCTTTTTTCAGTTTACGAGTTGCTTCTAGATCTCATCTGTTTGGTTTTCTGTCGTGTTCCAACAAGATCGATAAGTACACTCCACCACGACTGCACAACAAACCAGGACGAAATCCGGGAATAAGAAGCCACGGCCTTCGACATCTCCGAGTCCACAAAAGAAGTCTTCAGAAGAGGCGGACCCAGCAGAGGCGCTCGCCATCGGACCTTCAAAATCGACTGATGTTTCAGTTTCCTCACCCACGACCATAGAAAGGGCCGCGGCGGACGGGGGCGCGCAGGCAACGGAAGAAAGGTCCGCTTTCAGCTCCTCTGCGACGGATCAGGATGGTCCCACTGCATCAAGTTGTGGTCTGGACAAAAAAACGAGTCCGGTCGGCGCGCAGCAGCCTGCTGCATCTCCGAAGAATGCAGCGTCGCAGCCATCTTCTACTTCGTTTAGCACGACCTCATCTACAACTACGTCCTCGCCAAGTAGTGCCGATCCACCTGTCGCCAAATCCCCGCCCAAGCGCTACGATGTGTTTTGGACGGAGGGGAGGAATTTTGGGTACCGCTGCCTCGGCTGGACCGCGGCGAACGGATTGCTCGGCTGGGCGGCCGCGCAACTGTCAAAGAAAACGAGGGAACTACAAGTAGCAAATTCACCGTTTATTTCCCTTTTCTCCCCAGTGACGAAAAGCTTGCACTACTTACCCACCAACACGATTCTCTCCACCCTCTCCGGCAGCTGCTGCGCGTTACAACTGTTTCTCAACATGTTTTCCGTCGGGTGCTTATCACGGGGAAAAGTGTTAACGTTAACGGAATTTGTGATGCAGTAATGCATCACAAAAGGCGCCCGAATTTCTCATGCATAGCATGCATATTGGGCAAAAATTGTCATGCGTGACTGCATTCTGTGAAAAAGAAAACCGTGAACGTTAACACTTTTGTGTTCGATAGTGCGCGGGCTTCAACACGGTGCTGGGACCGTGGCGCCCGTTTTTCCTGAGTCTGACGTTTTTGAGCCAGGGATTCGGGATGTACCAGGCGGCGGTGGTAAATCGAGACCTCGATCACGTGAAAAATGCAATGGTGTCGTCATTTCTCGCCCTGTCGCTAGCGTTTCTGCCGGAATTTGTGTTTTTTGTCAACAACGACGAAATCGTGCGGAAGATGAGTGTCGCGGGAGGTACTTGTGGCTGCTTAAAAATGGGGCGTTTTTTTGGTCGTGTGATGCTGGTAAAAGTAAGACGAAGAACATGATTTAAGTACAAGAACTGAACATGAACGTCAAGTACTACTCACTTCGAGTCATAATTGCGCGTCGATTTTTGTTGTTTGAACAACTTAGGGTCATCCCCATCGAGCGACGAAGCCGCGGGCAAAACCGTCCACTCCTTCTCCCCGGACCCGGACCGCGAGGCTATCATCGAGCTCCAGGTGGAGGGCATGGGCTGCGTCGCCTGTGTGAATGCCATTCGGGGTGCGATTGAAACCTCGAAACAAGTTCCGGTCAACAGAGTGCTGATTCAGCTGGAAAAAGGTTTGGTTACGGTGTTGTACTGGGAGGTGAAGCCGAAGGCGGTGCTGAAAAAGGACAAAAGTTGTCACGGGGTAGTGAATCAATCTTGTTCATCTCAGCAGTCCCAGCAGTCACTTTCCAAAGCGGACGACGACGAAATTGCGTTGTACCAGGTGGAGCGGGAGGCTCGGCGAAAAGCATTCGAAGCTGCGCTCGTCGAGTGCGTCGTCAGTGCGGGGTTCGACGCGCGCGTTATTTTGCCGGGCGAAGGAGCAAGATATGCGGAAACGGAGAAGAATGGAGGAGCTGTGGGGACAAATGTTGCAGCGACATCATTTTCTTCAGCGGCGATTTCCGCGTGTCCTCTGCCAGGAGCAAGGCACCCACAGGGCGGGAAGAAAGAAGCTGTTATGTCGGATGGTGGAACTACGGGGAAAGAAGCGGGCTCTTCTGGAGGACCCTCGGCCAGTGCTGAAGAAGCTGGCGCGAAACTCGGCGGATCATGACCATGAGGTGAATCTAGTATTTACTCAGTTCTTTTTGTTTTTTGCATCGCGGCAAAGGTCCGTAATCAACGTAGTGGAGCGGTTTTCCTTTTCTGGAACAAGTCCGTGCGCGGAAGTAATAAGAGTGAGGTAACAAATCAAATCCTTAAGTTACCGGGTAACATAGCGTCCGGCGGGCCGCCGGACGCAAAGTTACCCGGTTCCCAGCCGCCAGCCCCTTCCAGCGGATCGGACCGTTCCTGGCGGCTGGGAACCGGGTAACTTAGCGTCCGGCGGCCCGCCGGACGCTATGTTACCCGGTAACTTAAGGATTTGATTTGTTACCTCACTCTAACGGAAATATCTACTTCATTGCCTCTTAACTTATCTGCGCGGGGTGTATTTTCCCTGACAAAAACAGAGAAACAGAAGCGAAGGCTGTCTTAGCCTTTCTCGTTTTGTGGATTCAAATTTTCCTCAGTCGTGTACTACTCAGTAGTGGTTCTTGCATTGATAAAAACATAAAAAGCTTCACCAGGCATTCGCACTGAAGCAAACTCCCATGACGACAACTTCACCATCGGAGTTCTCAAATCGTGCTGTTCTAGACCTCCTAGAAAGTTTGTATTCACTTTCGTGAATGTATACCACGTAAAGAGAACATATACTAGATCTTGGCGATCAGAGATTTGAAACTGTTGCCCACCGCGATAAAAGAGATCTGAATTCACCGCGATCAAGTATTTTTCCGACGATCAATCGCTCTGCAACATTCTTACGAAGTCCACGAAGAAATCGACGCTTTTTCTCTGCTTGCCTTTTTGACAAGATTTTCGTTTCTTTTTTGATCTTCCAGCGAACTAAGTTACATTTTGACTTTTTTGATACCGATGTGTAGAAGAGGTACTATTTCGATTGTTACCGTTTCAATAACTTTAACTTGAACGTGAGCTGCGTGTCTCCTTTCTCCCCACTAAAAACTCATTTTCTACTTATTCCCGTAGCGACATTTTGAAAACAAAAACATCATGGAAGACCCCAACCGCAAGAATTTCCTGGAGAAGAAGATCGACAATGATCTGGCACCGGGTGGTCGCTCGCACGGGAAAACCGTGACCACGCGGTTCCCCCCGGAACCGAACGGGTATCTGCACATCGGGCACGCGAAGTCCATTCTGCTGAACTTCGGCTTGGCGAAAAAGTACGATGGGCAGTGCAACATGCGGTTTGACGACACAAACCCGGTGACTGAGGAAACGGAGTACGTGGAAAGCATACTACAGGACGTATTTTTTCACATATCTTCAAATAGTAGTTTTTGGTGCTGTCTTTTTCTTTCAGTTTCTGATATTCTGAAGCGAAGTTGCTGCAAAAATGTTCTTCTTTCGCACTATGCATAAAATCGAGCTCTACTCAACATCAAACGCAAACCGCTACCGCTGTCCCCATGAACAGGTCGAGTGGGTCTGCGAGGCACTGGAGCTTCCCTGGGTGAAGCACGGCGAGAAGCCATGGCGAGACAATTTGTTCTACGCGTCGGACTACTTTGACTTGATGTTTCAGTACGCCAAAGAGCTTATCGAAGTCGGCAAGGCCTACGTGGACTCCCAGACGCCCGAGGAGGTAAAAACCAGCCGCGAAAACGGGACCAACAGCCCCTTCCGAGAAAGGTCCGTGGCGGAAAACATGAAGCTCTTCGAAGAAATGCAGGAGGGAAAGCATCCAGAAGGTATAGGTTTCTTAAGCGTGCGCTCCTACATGATGGAAAGATCCATGAAACATGACACGAAGAGAACGAGAAGTCGATTGCAGCACGCCGACCTAAATACCATATGTTGCAACATGAAATTGAAAAATCTCTCAAACCGCATCTATCAACCAGGCACCCTGCTCCTCCGCGCGAAGATTGATATGCAGTCGCCGAATTTTAACCTTCGCGACCCGCCAATCTACCGGATTCGGTTTGCGGACCACCACCGCACGGGGTCGAAGTGGAAAGTCTACCCAATTTACGACTTCGCCCACGGCCAGGAGGACGCGATCGAGCACATCACGCACAGTATCTGCACGCTGGAGTTCGAGAACCACAACATTCTCTACCGCTGGTTCATCGAAAACATCCCCTCCATCCCGTCCCGACCGGAGCAGACGGAATTTGCTAGGTTGAATTTGGTTGGTGCGGTCACCTCGAAGCGGAAATTGCTTCGCTTGGTAAACGAAAAGCGAGTCATGGGCTGGGACGACCCGCGATTGATGACCATCTGCGGGCTCAGAAGAAGAGGAGTCAGGCCGCAAGGTATGTGGAGATGATGAAGTTCCCCGGATTTTTCAACGCTACTCTCGTTTAGCACTTGCTAGGAACCTGTCTTGGGTCCTTGTTATTTTCCAAATAAGACGCCGACCTTACAGAATTTGTTTTTTGATACAAAGCATCACATTTTTCTGATTTCCCCGCCCAGGTATCAAGCGTTTCTGCGACACGGTGGGCGTGACAAACACGGACAGCATGCAGAATATGGGTCTCTTAGAGGAGAGCATCCGGTTAGATTTAGACCCGATCTCCAGCCGCAGAATGGTGGTGCTAGACCCGTTGGAGGTGGAAGTCAAAACGTATTCCACTACGGAAACCATCCCGGACTGCGCCAGCCACCCGAGCGATAAATCCTTCGGCGCGCGGGCTTTGTCTTTCTCGAGCAAAATCTTCATTGACCGAGAAGACTTCCAGGAAAACGCACCCGCGGACTTCTACCGCTTCTCGAAAGTCGGGGGCGAGGTATTGGATTTGAAACATGATCTGTTTTTTCACATCATACTTGTAAAGTACAACATGCAACATATTATGACATTGTTAAGGGTAAGAGAGGGAATCAGACTTAGTGAACGGAATCAGACTAATGGAATCAGGCTACAAGTGGAAGCAGTATAGTAGAATCAGAATAATGAGTAGAATCAAGATACTAGAATCAAGCTTGTGGATAGAATCAGGAGCAGCGGACTCTGAGTACGTCGACGAATGTGGTGGCCGCGCGCTCTCTATCGTATGCGTCCGAAATACTCTCTCCCTGCAGGCATCGCTTTGGTCCATCATGTTTTGCAGCTCCAACTGGTCGCGTTGGTCTCCTTGCAACTTCGCCCGCAGTTCTTGCATGCTGTGCGTTGCGTTTCTACTTGGGGACCTGGCTTGCATGTTGGGTATGTGTGTCTGCGTAGCTGCTTCCGTTCACTCCTCAGCGTCCACATTAAGACACGCGCCAGCAATTTGCTGTTGGCGATCCCGGTTGACAAAGTGACATCTGAAGTAGTCAAAAAAATAAAAAGCTCAACGCTTAGAAAGATAAAAGCCGACTATAGAAAAGAGACGCTAGAACTGCGCCCATCTACTGCTCTCTGCCTCGTGCTACTTCTCTGCGCTCCTTCTTCGCGGCGGTGCTTCTAGGTTGCAACAGAAAAGCGCGCAAAAGCGCGATGCTTTGTGGGGGCGAAATTGCCGGACTTCAACGAAAAAAGGCTTTTTTTTGCGATTTTTGTTGAAAAATAGGGGGGGAACTCTCGCAAATTTCCAAAAATCGGCTTCGTTTTTCGTGTTTTTACTTGGGGAAATCCGGCCGAGACAGGCCGAGGGCGATGGTAAGCGCCTCCTCGGTCTGTACTGCGCAGAAGCGCGGCGCTATATATGTTCCGCGGCCGCCGCAGTCGATGCTTGCCATCCCGCCCTGCCTATCCTGGTCTGTCCCCCCGCGCTCCGCCCCGGCTACGATTTGGAGCTGCGCCCAAGGCCTTGCGCACCGACTGACAGACCAGGCGGCCCCCCCCGCCCGTTCGGTGGGCCGCCTAGAAAGTTGCGCCCGCAGGTACATCGCCGCACGGCCCGGGGCCGTCGGTGCTTCGATTTTTGGGTGGGGCGACTCCACTCGCGTTTCAAGTGGTCGGGGCCGCAGTGGCGCAGATGCTTGCATGCATGTGAGTGTCGGCTGGGACTGCCCTGCGCCCGCCCCCAGGCGCCGCCTCCCGACCTAGGGGCAGCCAGCTTCCCGAGGGCGCAGCCATCTGTATGTCGCAGCAGGGCGGGTCCCGTAGGCTAGCGACCTGGCGCTGCCAATGCCTAGGGGCGAGGCCTGCCGGCGGCGAGGCTGTCTTCCCGGTCTCTGTCCGCCTGTGAGCAGCGCCTCCCGGCACGGGCGGTGGCGCCTCGCACTGCCTGGATTCTTTGATTATGGGAGGCACCTCCCACCCTCCCCTTTCTCATACTCGCGCAGGGGAGTATGAAAGGTGTCGAGGTGTGTGCTCGTGTGGGGGGGGGGGAACGAAGACTCGCCCCAGCGAATGGTGGGCGCGGGGCTTGTCGGGCGAGTGTTTGGCATGTGCAGGCATGTTGGCCGTTTTTCCGTGGCTCCCTCTGCGTTTTCCCAGCAGCCGACCGTGCGCGGGCGCAAGCAAAGCACGGACTGGATAGCGCAGCACTAGCCTGATTCCACTAGTCTGATTCCACTGGCAAAGCTGATCCCATTATGCCGATTCGATACCTTAGCCGGATTCCATTGGCCTGATTCCATAAATAAGTCTGATTCCGTAAATCCTTTAGTCTGATACCATCGACGACCTTTGTTAAGCGTGAGCTGAACAACCTCGAAAACTTCCATTAAATTCCCACCTTATCAGGTCAAACTCCGTTTTTCCTACGTCATTAAGCTGGAGGACATAATCCGGGATCCCAAAACCAACAAAGTGACAAAGCTCGTCTGTTCGCACGACCCGGCCACACGGGACAGCATGCCGACGGATCGGAAAGTGCTATCGAAGGAAAAAGCTGTGTTAGTGTAGGTCTCTTGGGAAAACAGCATGAGAAGTTTGTCTGCCATGACAGGAAAAACTTGTCATGCGCAGATAGGACGGGAAAAGAAACACGTAGGAAGCGAGCCTACCATGCATGTGGGGCATGACAAACGTAAGGGCTTTGCATTTTCTGCATCACAGAGTTCTTACACTAACAACGTTTTTTTCTTGGATAGGTGAAGGGCATTATCCACTGGGTCGACGGCAGCACTGCGGTGAACTGCGAGGTACGGCTGATCAACCAGCTGTTCAACGAGTTTCCCAAGGAAGGCGACTACGACATGATGGACTTTTTGAACCCGGAGAGCTTGCAACGATTCGCAAACGCGAAGGCCGAACGCGCTTTAAAAGACGAGGTGTTCGAGGCCAACAAATTTTCCGTGAAGCGCTACCAGTTCGAAAGAAAAGGCTTCTACTGCAGCGACCGGGACAGCAGCGCGGAGAAATTGGTGTTCAACCGGATCGTGCAGCTCAAGGAAAGCGCGTACTTGAATTATAGATTGCGGTTTCTCATTTATCATTTTGATTGCGTTCAGCATCTCCATCTCAAATTGCTCCACTAGTGGGATTTTAGCATGAGAAGTCCAGCTGTTGTCAAACTGAAATGTTAATAGTACTATGTACAACTACAAAACTATCGCAGCGTGGTGAAGAACATGCAGGACAGCAACCAGGGTTCCCGCAAGGAGGAGCAGGAGCGCCAAAAGGCCGAGAAGGACCGGCTCCGAAAAATCGCACCGACGGAGCTGTTCAAGCAGGGCGAACACGAGGGGAAGTACAGCAAGTTCGACGACAAGGGCCTCCCGACCCACGACGCCGAAGACGCGGAGCTGACGAAAAGCATGCGGAAAAAACTGCAGAAAGAGTGGGAAAAGCAGGACAAACTGCACCAAGCCTACCTGAAAGAGGTCGCCGGGGCATAAGGAGCTTATTTGCTGGTGTGGTACTAGCTAAGCATCCGATGCTGTCGCTGGTGGGAGAGCAAATGACGCGTTGTGTCGAGACCGTAGAGTGCCGCGCAGGAAGACAAGGAGCAGCCGCACAACTCGCGGCACAACTACCAGTTACCAAGTAAATGAAAAGAACAGCACAACTGGCACTTCGCAGTCATCGTGCTGTGTGCGCGGCTGCACTTCGCGACAGTAGATGAGTTGTACCCGCTCCCGCTCTCAAGACACAAAATGACTGACGCACCCTTGCTGCGAGCAGAACTACGCATCGACAGCATGCTTTATTGACCACTCAGTACTGTCTATCAAGTATCAACGCAAAAATAGCAGGAAAAAAACCTGAAGCAGATACAACTATCAAGAAAGCGTCGTGGCCAAGGCCATCGCTGCTGCGCAATGAACGTCGTGAAGACTCCTGCTCCATTACGTAGGTACAGATGTTGTGCAAACCTGGGCTATTATCATCGATCACCATCGTCTTCGTCGCAGTCGTACTAAGTCAGAAATTCCTCGGTCGTCTGTCATCTAAGTAGCGCAGTAGAACCCGCAAACAAGGTTCAATTATCGTGATCGTTCAATTCGTCAGGGACATCATCATTGTCGTTGTTGTCGGTTTTCCACGTCGGTCATAGTCAATCATCTTCGTTATTTCAGCTCTATTACAACGGTTTGATATGCGAAAGTTTAAGTCGAACAAGTGTCAGTACGCGAAATAAACGGAAACCTTTTTCGTATTCCAGTAGTATCGCAAGAAAGACATGCAAGATTTCTTTTTCTTTTTTCGGAAGCATGACCTGCTCCCGCACCGGGATGAATATCAAAAAAATGGGGGACTCAGAAGTACCTAGCGAACAATTACACCTCTCCTTGTTTTCCTGACCACACGAGCACGACCGGTCGTTGTCTCGCAGAAAGCATTAAGATCAAGATGCCACGGCACAGCACGAGGTGGGACACCATTGCCCTCTGGGTGTGCAACGGGTTGCTCAGTTTGTCAACTCCGTACCTGCTCTACACCATCGCCCACGACACCGCCCTGTTTCGCGCCGGGACCAACAGCCTGGAAGGGTGGACGCAGGAGATTGGGGAGTGGTTCGATAGTGTGAGAAAAAGCGGGTTTTCTTTCATCCGGGCTGCAGTTGCGGGAGGACAGCTGGAAGATGATGAAGAAGATGATATTATCGACGACGAAAATCTGGAGATTTTTTGGTATGTGAACAAGACGCACCTGATTTTCACACCGAGTCCCCCCGACGATGTCATCGCACTGCCCTACCCGCCGCCGCCGGGACTCGTGCGGCCCGAGGACGTGCCGACCTGGAAGGAGCTCGCGGAAAAGCACGGGCTGCGGTCCAGGGAAAGGCGAGCAAAAGCGGCTGCAGCGGGGGCAGGAACAAGTGGGGGAAGAAGCAAGGTGCAAATGAAGAACGGGAATAAAATTGTTCCCGCCGCATCTTCTCGAAGCAGCACCAGCCAGCAGACAAAAAGGCCACCCCCGCTATCCCGGAACAAGATGAATAAGAAAAGGAGAACCTCCGCGCGGACCCCAGCCCTGGCGCATAATACCTGGGCGTTGACGAACTTCATTCGCAGCAGTTTTGGGATGGAGCCCCGATTTGATACATCAGAGTCGCTGCTGGAGCAGGAACATGCAGCGGACCAGATCAGCGACGCCGCCCGGTACATGGTTTCGCAGCAAAACCTGTACCTGCTGATCACGCTGCAGTTCTGGATTTTCTCGTCGCTGCTGGACTACGCCCCGTGGTTCTTCAACCACCTGCGGGTGCGGTTGGCAGCCTGGTACACGAAAAACAAAATGCCGGCAGACGCATTCGACACGCTGTGGGGACGGATCGAGGTATTACTTAGTTTTGCAACTGCTCCTCATCACGTATTAAAGAGCGATCATCATGCTGATTCACATTCAGGTTACAATTACTGCATAAGAACGGGCTTTTGCACGACATGTCCATGCATGTTCGACCCACCATCGCAAAACTGCAGTTCACAAAGCGTTTGGTTGTGATAACTTCCGGAGGCTATTGGTTGCTACTCGCGTGGGAAAACTTTGCAGTGGTCTTCGAGCAGGCCAGCATTCACGCAATTCACATCATCTTCTACGCGATGGTGTGTCACCTGCACTTGCTTTGCCAAGCCGCGGGCATGCGCGTTGAGGTACGGAGACCGGCGTAGGGGGATAAAATATGTTTGTGCTATTGCGACGGCACAACAACTGACTAACTTACTACTTACCTCGTCCTGCAAGAAATTAAGTTAAACAACTTGTTTGAAGAAAATTACACGTATGTACACAACACTTGCGCGGCTTTGATATGTTTGCTTTTCATCGCACCGAGTTTGTTGGAATTTACGAAGAAGTATGGCTGCTGTATACAAAACAACATCAAAGCATATTTATAATCCATATCCTCTCAACAAAACTCGATTTGAAATTGATCTTTTGACGTTTGCGTTACCGGTTTTCGTTTACATGCGTTTCCATTACCATGATTTCGAATCGATACATAGCTGCATTTTTGTACAAAAATAAATTGAGTATGAGTTGCAGTCTCGCCAAGGCGTGACGCGGAGAACAGCACCTGAAGAACAAGAAGAAGTCAAAACGTTGTTTTTTTGTATAATTGCAAAAATGAACAACAACTACAGGATCTTAGCCCATTTATTATGTTGGTCTCGAGGAGCGATCTTGGCTTGTTTTTTTCTGATTTTATTCAGGAGATGCGCCAGGTCGCCCGTGTAGCCACACACGGACATCATGTTTGTGAGCAGGTAAAGCATAGTATATACGCAAAATAATCACACGACTTCTTGATCCGGCATGAAAATGAATAAAATGTCTGCGGATCATCAAAGGCAAGAGTTGTAGGTCAGAAACAGAAATTGCAGTCTCCTCCAGATCAGCAGTGGTACCTTGATTTGGTACTGAAGAGCGGAGTAGAAGATCTGATCCTTGCAAGTTCAAAATCATGGACCCAAAAATATTGTTGTCGGAATCACTACTGCTCGGATCATATCAGATCTACGAAGATGATCATATTTTTACGTATTTTTCTTTATCAATTTTAGCAACCAACAGGAGGAGAGCAGGCGTGAGACTTAACCTTAAGTGATTGCTATTGTCGTAAGAAACTATACAGAACCTTTCTCAGTAGATTATTTTCGGAAGCGCAAGCGCATCCGTCCCTGTTGGATTTTTCTATGTCACTGATAGATACTCATGGCTAGAAAATCATGGTAAAACTCGTGAAGAAAATGAAACAGCGAACGACCGCTGCGGGCACAGGCGGCAAGAGGAAGAAGGTGATGAAAAAGATAAAGGGGAAGCGAAAGCAAGAGCCCCTCCAGGCGCTTACGGACGAGACAAGAACAAATTCAGTTGAAGGGAAGCCGGCAGACGGCGGCGCGAGCGACGCTGAAGCCGAAAATGACGAGACTTCCATCGGCAATGACAGCGAAGATGCAGCTAGCCAGGAGGACGAAAGAACACGAGTAGAACTGAAGCAACTAGAACCAGAAAATGAAAATGACATCAGCGACGGGCAGCAAGAGGAAAAGAACGAGCAACACGTGCGTGAAAATGACGAGGACTCCACCCTGAAAGAACAAGTAAAAACGAACGACAACGCCCTTGCCCTCCAAAAATACGACGCTGAGAAGATCCAGCGGTTCACCGATTTCAGCTTCTTACCGGCCTGGGCGGCGGACGGGCTGACCCACATGAATCTGTTTTACCCGACGACCATTCAAAAACTCGCGCTGCCCTTGTGCGTGGAGAGAAAAAACGTGATCGGGAACGCCAAAACCGGTACGGGGAAGACCCTGTGCTACGCGCTCCCGACCTTGTTGCAACTCTCCAAAGACCCCTTCGGCGTGTTCGCCTTGGTGCTTTCCCCGGTGAGAGAGCTCTGTTTCCAGATCGCGGACGTGTTCGAGGCACTGGGGAAGCCGGTCCGCGCGAGTTGTCTGGTCGTGGTGGGTATGGATTGCAAAAATGTCTGGGTCTGGAAACTTGTAATGCTTCAAGTGAATGATAGACGCACTGCAATACGCAACTATGCATGACAAATTTTTTGGCTGCCATGTCTTACGTATTCCGCATGGCAAAGTGTGTTTTCGCATGCCAGGTAAGAGGGCTTTTTCCTGCCTATGCAACACAGATTCTCGAGTCATGCCAGACAAGCATGACAAACCTGCACTCTTCCAGGCCCAGACATTTTTGCATTTGATAGTAGGCGGGCGGGACATGCACTCGCAGGTGGAAAAACTCTCCACGGCCGCGCCGCACATCGTGGTCGCGACGCCGGGGCGTCTGGCGGACTTTTTCGAGGAACACAGCCTAGTCAAAAATGCTTTCACTCGGCTGCAGGTGCTCATCGTCGACGAGGCGGATCGGATTTTCCACCCGAATTTCGACCAGGAATTGGCAACCATCATGCAGAACATTCCGGCGAAGTCGAAGCGCCAGACGATGCTGTTTTCCGCAACAGTGACGGAAAATCTGAAGCAGTTGTGGCACCAGTCGACGAGAGGACAGAACGTTCTTGGAGAAACGACGGAACAAGGTTCATCTCTAAAAATGCACAGTGATCATGCAGGACAAGCCTCAAGAAGTACAACAAGTTCTATCGACCACCGGCGCTACTATTTTCTGGACGCGATTGCGCAGGAAACGCAGACGACGCCGAACTTGCTCGAGCAGGCGTACCTGTTCGTGCCGCCGCAGGCGAAGTTCTGCTACTTGTACTATCTGTTGACGGTGGACCCGGAGGTCCGAAACGAGTCCGTGATTATCTTTTGCTCTTCCATCGAAACCTGCCAACGGGTGCAGACCACCTTAGAGTACGGTTTGAAGCTCCAGAACACCCAGTGTCTCCATTCCCTGCAGAGTCAGCGGCTCCGGCTGGTCAGCATGCTTAAGTTCAAATCCGCCTGCAGCGCGCGGGAAATCACGCGGGCGAGGAGTTGTACTACAACGGGGGGGAAAAATAGCCAGAGTAAATTATCGTTAAAGGAGGTCCGGAAGGAAGCGGAAAAGCGGGATCGGAAAATGGCGTCCGGGAATAATAAACAAGGAGGTTCTTCGTCGGCTTCCTCCAGCAAGGGAAAGAAGGGATCATCGGCCTCCAGTTCTAGCACAGCAGGAGACTCCGACGCCACCAGCTCGCGTGTCATCCTCGTTGCAACAGACGTGGCGGCCCGCGGTCTGGACATCCCCTCCGTGGGCGTGGTGATCAACTACGACCTACCGTTAGATCCCGCGGAGTACATCCACCGCGTCGGGCGAACGGCCCGCGGCAGCAACAGCACCGGCCTGGCGATTTCCTTTGTCACCAACGGAAACGACGTCGAAAAGCTGCACAGCATCGAAACCCGTGTGGGCGCGAAACTGCCGGCGTACCGGGGAAGGGAGGAAGTAGAGAAGGGGAAGGAGAGTACAAAGGGAGACGAACAGCAAGACTTGCTTTCCGCACCCCTCGGAACAAATACAAATACGTCGTCGTCAAGAACATCAACATCATCTGCAGGAAATGCAAACAACAACAAAAAGACCACGCTGCGAGATTCGGAAACCGGGGCTAGTCTAGCATTGGTACACAAAGCCAACCGCGAGTCGCTGGACGACGAGGAGGTGTTAAGGTGTTTGAACAAAGCGACGAAGGGATGGCAGAAAGCGAGTTTGCTGCTCGAGGAGGTGGGGTTTCAGGACAAACTGGACGAACACAAAAGCCGCAAACTCGCTGCAGCCGCGGAAAGGACGACGGCGGGCTAGAGATTGATGATGGTAAAGACACTTGCGTTGTGATCAAAAATTTCGCACTCGCGACACGACCTTTTTCCGAATTGCAACTTCCGTTCATCCACCCACGTTAAATGCATTTATTAATCGCATCTGCTTCTGCACCATCAACATCATGGATGTTTATGTTGATGTTATCGTGAATTTCCGAAAGCGAAACGACCGCAGCCTCGGTACAAAGAGTGAATGCGAAGGTAAGTTGCAGAAGATCTAAAAAAAGATTCAGACCCAGTGTTCGCCCGGTTCGTACAAGGATGTGCGAAATGAATTTGAATACGAATTGATAAAGACCGGCCGCCGTCATGAGCTCCTCACTCTTTCACGTCCGGCGACGCACATCGATCTCAGATGAACTGCAATCGTCGGAAGTTGTGGATCCAGATCTTCACAAGTTAGTATAATTTTTTTTTCGTCTGGAGGCAGCCGTTTGACGGAAGACACAAGAAAAAATCTTGAAGTCCACTTTTTAAGTCTTAAGCAGCACAACTGCGTTTTCAGTTCTTCCGCCTTTTTGGCAAAATAAATTTTGCGTAGTGCAATAAACGATCGCAATAACGAAAGGCCGACTTAGATAGATTTAGAGGACTGAAAGTACTCAAATAAACATTGCCGCAAACTTCTCGATAGCGAAATTGTAATTGCAGTCAAGTGAGTACTAGTTCAAAGCGGAACATAGACATACATAACTAAGTGGACGAGCGCCTGCTTGTAGGGCTAGAATATTTATTTCCTTCTATCACCGTCCGAATTCAAATTCATGACACTATTACGCCTCGTGCACGTGCACGTGCTAACATCTGATCGTATAGTCTGCTGATGAGAATAATGGCCAAGAAGATGAATACCCGACGGAGTGACCACGACAAGAAAACCTAAAACCAGTAGTACACGAGAAACATGCGAAGATCTTCGAATTGGCTGGGCTACTTCCTTGTAGCGCCTTTATTCCTCGAGCCGAGTATAATTTTCTTGCAACAGGATTTTAATTGGCACTTTTTCTATCTGTCGAGCCTCGCACGGCGCTCTGAAGCAGGCGGGGAGAAGAATACTAACCAGCAGCAGTACGTGCCGAGCTTCTACGCTCCCCTGCGCCTGAGTCGAGGGCATCGGATTTTACGAACGGAGAACAATGTCAAACACGAATTGGAGCACCAGCTCGGACCACGATCGCAAGGGGTGACGAAGCAAGAGCAACAAGAATGCTCAGGAGCTGCGAGTAGAACGGGTTCTACTCCTGCTAGCAAGAATGGCAGCAGCCCGGCAGGGGTCCCTAGCCCTCCGAAGCCGAAGCGGAAGCCTTCGAAGGACAGCGTTAGTTTTGCTGCGAACCTGGTCGAGGAAGAAATCAGGTTCAAATCCGGAGAAGATGAGTTGTATGACGGCGATAATTTCTACGGTTCATCTGAGGACTACTATCACAACGACGGAGAACTACAAAGACGCGGGTCGTCGAAGGACTCGTGCGGGAGCAGTGGCGGAGAAAGCTGCTACGACTACAGGAAGCCGCCAAGACCGCCTAGGCCCCCGAGGACGATACTGTCGATGTGCAAAACAAGGCGATACGAGCGTGGTTTGATGGGGCGACAACCGTCGTCGAGTCGTGAGGGAAGCCCGGTTGTGGTGGGGTATAATTCCTGTTCCGAGCGAACAAGCGCCGATTATGAACAACCTGAACAATGTACTGGTTCCGCAGAAGGCACTAAAGGTCGTTCGGACGCGAAAGCGCACGCCCGGGGTGCAATAGCCGGACTCGCCCGACCGGGCCTGCCGCGCAGCTCCAAGAGTTGTTCTACCGAGGAGGACTTCTCGCCCAAGATAACCGCACGCACGGCTGCGGTATACGACTGTTTGACCGCGGCGGGCGCCGTCGTGGAACTCCGGACCACGAGCTCCGCGCCGAGTCTCGACCTGCAGCAATCCAACTTTATTTCCGAGAGCCCCCGCATAATTACAGCAGCAAGCCGCACTCGGCAATCGCGTGAGACCTCCCCGGCCGCGCAGCGACACCATCACCAGCCCAGTGCACTGCCGCCGCCCGCAAAGCCCGCGCCGCCTACGCGTCCCCGGCGCTCTTCGTCGGTGCAGGCGCTACTACAGTCCCGTAGCGTGGTCACCTGCCCGAGCGTTCTGGAGGGGATGCGGGGGAACGCCAGCCAGGAGTCCTCGCAAGGGAGCAAGAAGCAGCAACTTTTGATAGCTGGTGCTTCACCGCCATCTAGGGTAGGAAATAACAAGTTGAAGCAGAGCAAGGCCCTGCCACTGGATCAGCTTTCGCTTGCTGCTGCCAGCCTGTCGCCGCTGATCGCCAGTCCTGGGCGGGTTACCAGCAGGACGAGTGGAGGGGGAAGTAAAGACAAAACTGGCACTGGTGTAGGTACTAGTCCTAGTGTAGTCCTCAGCTCGACGTCGCATACTAGTTGCACTTCTTCTGGAGTAGTACCACAACCAGCCACGAACCCTGGAAGCAAAGAGGAGAAAGGCACTACTATCTGTGACCACGGTGGCGGAGATCCTGATCCTGTGAGCACAGCAGCAGGCGACCCAGGATCTTCTTCACTGAACGCTCCTTCAACTACATCAGCACAGCAACCACACAAGTGTCGCTTTACCGGGCACCGTCCGCGACCAGTCTGCACTGGCGTTCCGATTTCTCCCGTCGTGGGTTGTACTACTAGCTACTTGGGCGGCCCGGCGGCGGCGGCGCAACTGACTCAACTTCCACAGCCCGCACAACTGAACGGCCGCGCCAACCCAATTCCAAGTTACATCGGCTCTGCCGAGACGCCGAGTCCAACCTTCCTTCGCCCCTCCTCGTCTCCAACGAGAGGGAGTCCAAAGAGCAGAGGTGGAAAGATGAAATGCGACAAGGGAGAGCGCAACGCGTTTATGATGCTGGATGGAGAGGAAGGAACACCAACATCCTGTATTAACTACTACGGGAACAAACAACCCGAACCTGCCCCACGCCCCGGGACAGCGCTAGTAGTATCCCCGGTCGGCAATCCCGGTCCGCATAATTCTTCACTGGTGGAACAGCAAGCTCTGCAGCAATTCGGTTACAACAGCCAAAACGGCGGGAGCAAGCACATGATCCGCGCGATACCCAGCAAGCCTGGAGCTGCCCTTGGACAGATCACGCACGACCCTCAGTATCCCTCGAATGTAGTTTTTGACCAGCACCACAGTAGCACTACCGCTAGTTCTTCGTCCTGCGCAACACCAGCAGCTCCACCCGGCGGTGGTCCTCCAACTCCGCCCAGCACGCGGGGGATGAAGTCGTCGTCTCTGTTTCCACTATCTTTCGCACCGGTCAACATGGTCCAGCACTTGGTCGCGCAGTGCACTGGGTCGGGATCGTCGCCCACCGCGGCCGCTCGTTACCGAGAACAACAGCGAACCGCTTTCCCCGCGCTCGAGGAGGGCAACTTTCCTCTTAGTAGTCCGTCAGCAGCGCATGCACTAGCACATGCACAATTATGTGGTGCTGCGCAAAACCAGCACCACCAGCCGCCTCAACCGCCGTTGCGGGGCATGAGCCTGACTGTGCCGTCGCCCCCTTCACCAGCAGCTATCACGCGGCGAGGTAGTTCTGTAGAAAACCAGAGTGGTGGTCAAAATAAAAGCGGATCCTCCTCTCCAGGTCCATCAACCGGCAGTCCTACACGAGGACCTCTGAGTTGTGGTGGTGGTGCCAAGAGTAGTACGTCATCAAACCCGCAGTCACCCACTTTCTTTCCGCCCGGTGGAAATCATGCGTCGTCGCCGCTGTGTGGACCGGTAGTTGCCGTTGGGTCGTCCCCCGCCAATGGCGGACGGTGGACGGGCACGGGCTGTGCTCGTGAAGCAGCATCTTCCTCATCCCCCTCGGGAAGCGGTGCGAGGAGCCCTGGTTGTACAAGCGGCGGGCGGCCGCTCGGGTTTGACTCGTCCAGTGGTTGTCAGGCCGGCGCGACCCCGTTCCCAAACACCCCGCCCTGGAGCCGCTTCTCAGAGCACTGAGCAGGGGGTAGTTCGGTTGGTTGAGAAGAAGGGGAGGGGAGAGAGAATGAACTTGTCCTCCAGGAGGACCGGGGCCTAATTAATAAGTGGCGCACTGCCACTGCGTCGTGTGCACCATGGTGCACACAAAATATTTCAGTTCTTGTAGGAGTACCGCGTCCGAGAGCCTGAGCAAACAGAAAGACCACCATGACAAGCAGTGAGGCATTATATCGTTTAGAATTCTACTTCAATATCGACGGTTGCCGGGCGGACGACCGTTGGCGGTGGCAGGGTCGTGCCGCACGCGTCGACAGGGACAGCTTCGAACTGCATGAATCAAGATGTATGATTTGCTATGTGGACAAAAATAGAAAAATTGAATATTGACATACTTCACGAAGAAATAGCAATTGCAATTGGAATTGCGTATCAATCCTAATAATGTTAAAGAATGGAAGTCAAAATGGCATATACAACTAGACAGGGCGAGTAAACAAGCTGGAGCATTATACTTGAGCCGGCTCCACCACCGTCATACTGCAACCACACGTAATTCGAATGTGAAAGATGGTCGCAATGACCTTCCACTTCCTTTATGCAATATTCCTGGGCAGAGGAAAAGACAAAGAGCCCCATGAAAATTATATCTTGTGCAGCTATTGTTCTAGAGGCGGCGCTGTCACAATAGACCTCTACCTGCAGCACTACAACCGTGCTTTTTCTACTGAAGATATTGAGCATGATGATGAGCTTCAGTGGAAATTTTTCACGAGCCTTAATTGACACTGGAAATAGATTTTCACAATTTTTCCGAAATACTTTACAACTTGAGCCTGCGAAATGCCACCAACAATAACAAAGCTTGTACACGTGATTTAGTATAAAAGAAGTCAGAAAAAAAAAAAATCATCTCCATCACACAGCTGGAGGCAAACGCAAATGCCCTCGTGTTTGGTGCTACTCTTCATCTATTTGTGCCTTCGTGCATTCCCATTACTTTCAGCAACATACCTCCGCTAACGTCTTCATCGTAGGTACCTTCCACCTGTGATTGTCGTATATCGATGCAAGAGCCGCGTGCGCGTAGTGCTTGTTTTTGACTCGTCGTCATTTCTGCTTTATTCGTGTCGTGCACTTACTCGGTCTTACCATCGTTCTGTTGATGCGCGTGCGTGTTGTCCTATGTTTCGTACTCGTTCACGTGCTATTTTGCACTCAATTGACGTCGTGCCCTCGCGGAATGCATTTTTCTTAAAGCTGACCAGAAAGCCAAGCGTCCTGGTTTTTTCTTTTTCGTTGCAGGGCCATGTTTTAGTAAAAGCGAACACCCATCATGTTTATGTACAACGAATATGTTGATGGATAGCATATAATTGCGGTCCATTTTATTCATCCCCGGCTAGACTTAGAAGTTACGTGTACTAGTACCCTTCTACGAAGCCAGAGGCTTCTAGTAGCTGATTATATTGGAGCTTAGTTACGACCAGCAACCGCAAAATTAGAATCAGCACCGGCGAAGGCGGCGCAAAGAACAGTCGCTGCTGCACTCGCAGTGCTTTCCGCAGTTCGAAGATGAAGCGAGGTTTTTTCTGGGCTAGTATGAATCACCTTCAGCTTCATATCATCATCTCCCAAAGTGCGCTTTTTCAAGAGCTTTGCTTTCCGAATATGCGTTCTGCTTTTATCGGCTATCACGCGACTGTCTCCGCGTTTCGCGTTGAGGTCAAGAAGGAGATGAACACGGGTAAGGAAAATGATAAGAAAAATTCCGCACACGAGGACCACAGTCACCATCAACAAGAAGAACGGCACCAGAAAATAAATAAACACTCCGCGGAACAACACGAGGCTAGCACAAAAACAAGTGAAAAGGCATCCACTAGATCCCACTCCGCACAAGAACCACAGGACTGGCAGAATGAGCCTTGGCAAGCGCACATGAACTACGTCTACGAGCACCAATGCGAAACTGCGACCGACGTCGAAATCCTGAGCCAAGATCCGCGGGTGTTCAAGCCCACAGATGATCACGCCGCCTCCCCAACAATCATTTCCAGCCGAGAATGTAGACAGCAGTGCCAAAGAACGCCCGGGTGCGTCGGCTGGCACTTTTTTGAAAAGGGCGCGAAAGTGCACCACTGGACGGCGGATCTCGTTGCCCTGACACGAAGGAGCGCAGATTCATCCACTGCGTACGACTCCGGCGACGCGGTGATCGCGGAGTTCCTGGGTGAAGACACCTTCGACCTCGCGACCGAGGCGCAGTGTCGGTTTTTGCCGTCGTCAGAAAAGTATCCTCTGCAAAAGTATCGTACTCGTATTGCAATCATGCATTACAAGTTTTCTTCTCAAGGTAAATCCGCATTACAAATTTTATTTTTCATGCTGAGGGAATTTGTCATGCATTTATACGAGTACGATACTTTTGCAGTTCATAAAAAGGAGGTTTTGGAAAACCTCGTGTGGCGGCGCAACTCACCGGGGCACGAGAGTGGGTTTTGCTCCCCTGGGGTTTTGCTCCACAAAAGGAAGGCAGACGCCGACAACGTGTGGACCTATGAGAAGAAATGCGAGTCGAAGCACGCCCATCTGACCGTGACCGGATTTGAGGAGGCGAACCAAGCAACGTTAGAGATGTGCCAACGTATGTGCGAGACGTCGGGGAAATGCTTTTTCTACGACTTTCTGGGCGCCGGCCCAGAGTACGGCGCGGCTACCTCCGCTACAGGCGGAGCAGACGAGCAGAATAATGCTAAACCTGTGTGCCAAATCGGCACTGACCCGATGGCGGCCGTGAATGAGGAAACGCAGCACCCCGGGAAGCACATTGGGGGAAGGTGTGGGACGTGGAAAACCTGCGCGGGCGTCCCGGGAAAGTTGCACACGCTTGCCGACGAGCTGCGAAAAAAAAAGATCCCGGACAATATGGCGCCCTCGCCGCTGGCGTGTGCGTTGACGTGTGAACAAGAGGAAAACTGCCACAGCTTCGTCTACGAATTATCAACTCACATGTGCACGCTTCACAGCGGGCCCCAGGTTGAGATGCGCGGGTTACCTTCAAACGCGCCGAGGAAGCAGGGCTTCGCGAGCGGGAATTGTCACTTTTCCACACAAGTGCCAGATAATGCACACGCGTTCTTCGAAAGCGTGCGGGCAAGGAGTTCGGACGTGGACGCGCAGCACCTGCTCGCGTTGACGAAAACGCCGAGCAAGGACTACAGCGAGGTTTTGCAAGAGACCCTGTCGAACGGGGTGACGTCGCATAATTCGGTCAGCGAAATCCACGCGGAGCTGGCCGACGAAATAGCGGGATTGTCCTCCGCCGCAAGCGCGCAACAGGGCTCGACGGTGAATAAAAACAGCACCCTGGCCGGTGGAGAAACCCCGACGAACCAGACGGAGAACATTTTGCTTCTTGTCAGCCTGATCGTGTCGGTCATTTTCCTCGTCGGTGGGACCATCGTCATCGTGCGGTTCTGTCAGAGCGACGCCGACAGCCCCTTCGCGGACGTGATTGACCGACGCCACCCGGAAAATCCGCACCATCACCACGGCACCCGCAGGTACTACGAAGAGGAGCAGATGGAGAACAACCAGAACTATGATTACAAGCCCTCGCAGGCATACGGTTACGACGAAGTTGGCAAGGGAGATGCAGCCGGGATTAGCACTACTCCGAACCGCGCTGCGCAGCTGCTCCAGCAGCAGCAGCAGCAGCGCGGCCCCAGCGTTTCGCCGCGAGGTGGAGGACCAAGTAAGGGCGGGCAAAAGGACGGAGGGGCGGGCAAATACTAGCACCAGGATTGTGCTCACCGAGTGAGAAGGACTGCTCTACTTCTCAGCCCAAAAACTCCTGACGAGTAGTTTTCGTCCGCATGAAGAAGATGTCAGTGATTTATTAGACCAGCTGCATCCTACTTTTTTTTTCATGATTGGTCAATTATGCGATAGAAACCAACGAGCATTGGTTGGTAGAAGAGTTGTCGCATCACGATATCATTATCAAACTTTTACCCCGGTTGAGCTATCCTCATTTCGTGTTGCAGAAAACCGAGACTGATGTCGGTAGATCTTCTCCTCGTCCCATCCGCTTCTTCTTGCTCGGTTCGTTCGCTTTTGTGATTCAATTGCAGCTGCATTTGTCGTCCTGGCTTATTTTAGAACAAGAACCAGCTGCCGCGTTTGTCGTCCAACCAAAAGATTCTTCTCGTGCATTCGTAGTTCGTCGTTTTTTTTGTGCAAAAACGTTTCGTCCATGTCCAACTGCAACTACTGCAAAGGAAATATATTCTTCGAATTTCGAAGATAAAAAGCAGCAAGAAATAGAAGTATGATGAACTGGAAGCAGGAAGTTCTAGCAAGTGACCCCAATACTAAACAAGACGACCCGAAGTACAAGTAGATCTGCAGCACTTTTTTATTTCTTGCCCAATCTTGGAATACCATTACGATTACCCCGAATCCGATGTTAATAAATACTATGCGATAACTTTTATTTTTCTGCGCGTTTTTCTTTTTCGTTTTCCTCGACATGTACATGCTATAAGTACTATGCACGCACCGGAGCAATCACCAGAAGTATCCCTATAGCACGCAAGGCAGCAGATATTTCGTCGTAAGATAGAAAAAAAAACGCCAGCTCGATGGTGGAGCAGCAGATGATCCGCACCAATATCATTCCATTTGCAGGACGACATCTTCAAGAACTCCGACCGGTTTCAAACGTTCCGCCAACAGCACTCACATCGCAGCAAGAACACCAAGCGTAGTTCCGATGTTCCCCACACGACAGCAGGAAATGGCAGAGATTCGGGCTACAGCGACAGCGAAAGATGAAAAAGGAGATGGACTGCAGGAGCGGATAGCAGCTTCAGTGGCTGCGGAAGATGGCGAAGACACTGGTTCTGGTCAGCAGGAGGAGGCCAATGTCCTCCCCGACGGTGCGAAAGCCACGAGGGGACCACGACCATCGGAACGTCAAGATGGTCTTGCTCTCAAGATCACACCGCCGGGCCAGGTGAGCGTGAGCTTGAGCAGCCGCACCGAAAATAGGAACCGCCAGGGTGAGGTGCAAAACGCAAATTTTGATGTGCCGCAAATAAACGAAGAGTCAGACAGTGGAGCGTCTGCTTCCCGGGTTGTGACAGCCCCGTCCTCCGCCTCTGTGGACGACGTGGTCGAGGTTGTGCTACAAGAAGAACTACTAGAGAAAAATGCTACTCCTGAGAAAAAAATCCTCCGAGCCGAGGGTAGCGCGAAACGCAACTACAAGAGCGCGAGGGAAACTATCGGTTCCGAGGAGGTCGCGATGTTCGGCGACGGGCGACCGGCTGGCTCCCTCGGTGCGCCGGGCATTGCCTCTTTCGGGGCTCCTATAAAGGAGTCGGAGCGGCAGACCAGCACCAAACGGGACCCCGCCGAGGCTGCGGCGGGGCCCGGCCCGCGCGGGCCCTCCGTCCTTGCCCGCGGGCCGTCGATCCGGGGAGGCGGTGGTTCTCCTGGGGGCAGTAATGACGACGGGTGCTTCGGCTGCAGCATGAAGCAGTGGATCATGATAGTGGTCGGTTTGGTGATTGCCATCGCTGGCACAATCCTGTTTCTCTTGACAGTGACGGGGAAAAAGGAGGATACAGGCAGCGGGTCAGAAGTACCGACGGAGGCTGGTACAACTGCTGCCGATGGAGATGATGAACTAGTGGGAGCAGGGACGGGCAGCGGTAGCTCCAGCACCGATGAAAAGGAGAACGAAAATGCAAATGAACAGACCTCTTTTTTTCCGCTCAAGTGCGCTAAGACGGGCGAGAACTGCATGGCGACCCTGTGCTGCGAGCAGGAGAACTTCCAGTGCTTTTCCAAGAACAAAGACTGGGCCTCGTGCCGTGAGGTCGGGACGTGCCAGGCGGGCGAACTTTTTGCCCAGGACGAAAATGGCGAGGAAAAGATATGGCGTTCTCAAATGTTCCATTCTCAACTGTTACATGATTTGTCATGCAAAATTCCAAACAGAATCGCAATCGATACGATCAAGCTGCTTCGCATGACCAATTCCCGAAGGGACAAACAGGATGAGAATCTGTGCCAAATCTGTCATGCAAAAGGCGCAATATTCCCCCTTTCAATTCTTGCATCACAAATTCATGTAACAGTTGAGAATGTAACAGTTGAGAACGCCAGAAAAGACGCCCTGGCAGTGCCTGAACATCGACCAGCGGGAGCCCTGCGCGGCGCGGGAAACGAACTGCATGAGCGCGGGCTGCTGCGCCGACCACCACCCCCCGGAGCAGAACGCGACCTGCTACCAAAGAGACGACGCGTACGCCACTTGCTTTGTCGCGGGCAGCTGCATAGGTGGCAGAGTCATGAACGGGGACCCGGAAAAGCGGATTTGGTCCTGTATGACCCGCTCAGACGTTACAATCTCAAACGTTACAACAGAATATGGGAATCTGTGATGCAAGACGAGTGCATGATCTAGCCAACTCTCATACGATTGCGCATGACAAGTTCTGGAGCCCCAAACCCACCTGAAATCCGGCAAAATTTGTATTTCGAAAAGCTCAATTCCCTCTGCGTTCCTCATGCTCTTCATGCAACACAAATTCCAGATTCTATATCTATTGTAACGTTTGAGATTGTAACGTTTGAGCAGGCCATATCCTGCAACGAGATTGAGAACCCGTTCTGGGAGCAAAAATTCCAGTACCAAAAGGAGCTGCGGATCGCCGAGGCTTTAAAGAACTTGCAATCCTCTGCACAGGTGATGCAAAGTGCGCCCATCCTGTCATCCTCTTCCTATGGTGGAGGAGGCGGTGGTGGGTCTGGCCTACCCCCGCCCGCTGTACCTCTTCTTGACGAGGAGACTCTGGCGCAACGGCAGGAGCGGGTGTTGGCGGCGCGGGAGGTTTTGTACGGGCCGGGGAGCTACGAAGTGCAAAAGTATCGTACTCGTACTACTTGCTTTCATGCATGACAAATCTTGTTTCTTAGCCAAATCAGCATTACAAACTCCATTTTTCCTTCTGAAAAAATTTGTATTGCGATTTATACTAGTACGATGCTTTTGCAATGCATAGGAGCATGGGGGCGGCTGCGCTGGCGGTCCGGAACAGCGAGGAACTACATGGCGTCGAGCAGGAGGAAAATAAATCTACTTCACAACGACCAGCATTTGTATCCACCTACGGCCTGGCAGAACTCGCGAAGATGCCGCTAGACGACTCCGCGGACCGCGTGGTGTACAATTTACAGCTGGGAGCCGCGTTCGACCTGCAGGCACTGTACGATTTGATGCGGGTGTATGCAATACAAATTTCCCGTACATGGACAACATGCATCAGAAATTTTCTCGACAACTTAGTCGAGCATTCGCATTCCACTTGTCATGCTGAGGAGGATTGAAGGAAAGTTTTGTCATGCAGAATCCGCATTTGATGTGCGTCGACGTGTGCTGGGGGAAATTTGGGTTTGGATAGCGTGAACGCGTTTCTCGCGATCGGCCCGGACCCGGACCGGCAAATTCCGCAGCTCCTCGCGGACGTGGACACATCCGGTTTCGCGTTGGAGCCGCTGATCGGTTCTTGGCCCGTGCTGAAACAGCTGGCAGACACCAGTAGCGCAAGTGCGCAGCAGGGGTTGCCTTCCCAGGTTCCCAGCACCGCCACGGTCGGCGAGACCACCGCGCAGGGGCGCGCGGTGGAACACCCCGCCTACCATGCGGCCAATGCGGACCCCACCGTGAGCACGGGGGACCAGGTGGTACAACCCGTGCAGGGAACAACAGCCGCAGCTACATCGTTTCTCGAAGAAGAAGAGAACAGGAAGAAGACACAAGTCGAAGTAGAGCAGGAAGACAAGAAGAAAGCGGCAGTGGCACAGGAGGAACTACAAGCTGGAACTGCATCCACTTCCCAGATCGTGGCAAGAACCACGACCGCGAAGATGAGGACTAGTACGGAGGTGCTAGACCACACAAGAAAATCAAAATCAACATCTTCCGACGAAGATGCTGCAAGCTATGCCTCCGGCACTTTGGACCAGCTGGACTTTGGGTTCTACGTGCAGACCGTCCGCGTCGCGAAGAACGACCAGAACGACCCAGATTCCAGCGGCCTGGAGTCGGTAGACGACGACGAGGTGGAAACCAAACACATTTTGTGGATCGTCTTCGGAACCGCGCCCGCGACGCCCGATTCTACCACTCGAAAGGTCACGCTCCGGAACTTTCGCTCCTATTTCAACCCGCCGACGTTTGCCGACCAGAACTTCGATGTTAAAGACGCAATTGTGCTCGATGAAAATAATCACGGCACTGATGCTCCTGCTCGTCGCTCACAGGGACATCAACCCATTTTCGGCATCGCGCGGCACTTTGCGAGCATCGCGACCGAGGTGGGGTTGGCCGTCCAGGGTTTGGAGGTCGAGGGGCAGCTGCAGCTGGGCGCCTTGCCCGCGGCGGCCGTGCCGCTGGAAAAGGAAAATGCGAGAGCCAGCGGGGAACAAATTTTAAAGGGTCAAGACGATTTTCAGCCCACAGTACAGTGGGCCGTGCAGCACTACCTGGAAAGCCACGACCTGGATGCCTTCGACGAGGTGATTGTGACGGGCTACGGGGTGGGCGGCAGTCTCGCGGGTCTGGTGGCCTACGTCGCGGAGCTGCAGCTCCGTGTGGAGGCCGGGCCGGGCATGATGAATCCGCCCGAAGGTGGGTCCTCAACTACTCCCGCTGGGCGGGCGGTTCAGGTCGAGAAATTACGAGAAGACATGCTGGCGAGTCAGCTGGCGAGAGATCGCGCTCTGAACAACCACATGGACGACATGACACGCGGATTTTTCTCCGAGTTTTGGAAGGGCTTCGAACAAGTGTTCGCGAAAACCGGCTTGAGGAATTTCAAGGTGTTCGCGTTCTCGCCCGCACCCTTCTTGATGCGCGTCGACGGCGGGGACGAGGGAGAAATAGTAACAGGTGAAAACAACAACAACCCGTCAGCCGCGAATGCCGACGCTAACGCCGCTTTACAGGCTCCTGGAGATAGTCGTGGTGGCGCCGTGTCGTGGGGCTGGCAGAGGGACGCAAAGCTAGGCGTCTGGAAGTACGTTGCGAGAAGTGACGACTCAGACAAGGCAACGGGCAACGACAAAAATGCTATGACCCCCCCACGACTTCAGCCTCTTGCTACGCCTCCTTTGACTGCAGGAGGAGGGACAAAAGTTTCCTTCTCGTCCTCGACCACAGCATCTACAGCCGACCCTACGACGCTGACGCCGGAAGCCCGGGCGGCGCAACAGAGGCTGGCTGCGCTGGACGCGGAGGTAGAATCGGCAGAGCAAACGTACAAAAACGCGCTGAATCGGATCCGGCCCTTTTACCACGTGATTCTCTTCGCCGACGATCAAATGCCGTTCGCGACCTGCGTCTCGCGGCTGCTGCACCCCACTCCCCACGCCGCGGTTTGGTTGGCCAACACGGCGTACGATCCGCCCGAATTCGGCCTGCCCTACGAGAAGCTGGATGGTACCGTGAAGACCAACGACCAACCCATCTACCGGCTGGGCGGGCTGCGCACGCAGTCGCTGCTGCGGGACTACTGCGAAGAAGTAGCGCAGATGGGCTCCGCGGGTGGGGGCTTCCAGGGCACAGGCGCCGCGCAGGTCTACGAACGACTCAGCGCCGGTTTGTTGCAGCTGGACAACGTCCGGGCGGTGTTGGGGGACACGAAGGAGCAGAAAACGGCAACCGCAGAGCGCAGCGTCAACGACCTCGATATCGAGTTCGACCGGTGGGACATGCACTACTGCAAGCCGAAGGAAAAGGATGTAGCCGCCTGGCTCAAAACCCTGGAGCCCTGGGCAGTAGTGAATAACGATAAGAGTAGCGGAAAACTAAATAACAAGGAAATAAACCACCACCTCGGATCCCTCGGGTGGGACAGCAAGACAAGGCAGTATCCTTCCAAAGTGTACGGCTCGCCGTTCTACGAAGCCGCGACCAGCACGACATCCCAAAAGCTGATCGCGCACTACGAGGCCCTTACGCACGACAGCTGGGCGGTTACCGGGGAAGCAGAGACCCACGCGGTGCTGTTGGCCGCGGCGGAGCACGGGTTTCTCGTCGACCTGGGGCTGTTAGACCGTCCGGGAGAGGAGGAGTTCTGCAAGCAGCTGTGCTTCGGCCAGCGGAAGTGTCAAGGGTACACCTTCGCCTACAAAACCTTCTGCGCCTTGCACATGGAAAGGAAGGCAAGTGACGATAGAAGTGCATCAAGTAGAAGTACAACAACTGTTGACCACATTGATAGTTCGAGTTTCGTGGCGAATAAAGTCGAAAATAAAAAGCTGGAGAACGGGAACTTCGTCTGCGCCTTGCGGTTGCATCACCACGAGAAACCCAGCGGAACTTCTTCCGCGGCAGCTGCGGCGAGTTCTTTCTTGCAGCCGGTCTTGAACAAAGACAGACGGAACTACAAGAACCAACACATTGAGGATCATGATACCAGTGGTCGTGGTGCGTCGACGATGTCTTCGGGTGATTCCACCTCGGGCAGATTGTCAGAAGCTGACTCGTCCGACAATTTAGGCCATGGTGGTGCGCCGCCGGTTGAAGTAGATGAGCCTGTAGTTACTACTTCAACTTCTTCCTCGCAGCTCGAGATGTCGGAGCACCAAGGGACGAGGACCCGGAAAGTTGTTGACACCGCAAGTTCGTCCTCATCTTCTCACGCCGCCACGCTGGTACAGCCTTCGAATTCACTCGCGGATATCAACGATAAGAAACCCTCTGATGGCAGCTTCGGGAACACGGGCGAGCTGGCAGACGGCGAAGTAGTAGATAGAGATACGAGCAAAAATAGCACAGAAGTTTCAACATCTACACAGGAGGACGAGCAGCCTTCGGAGAAGCATTCCCTGCAGGTGAGGGACCACCAACATGCGGTAGTGAAGACGAGCCAGCTCGCCTCCCAGCTGGAGAAGGTCGAAAAGAACAAGGAGAAAGAACTGCAAAAGAACAAAAAGGTCGAGAAAACCACAGTAGAAGAAGCCAAGGAGGGAAAAAATAAAAACCTACACCAGCAGCAGCATCTGCACAAAATGGTAGAAAATGAAGAACACCTTGTTCAGAAGGTAGAGGTAAAGAAGAATAAACAAGAAAATAAACTAGGAGAACAGCAACAGCACCTACAACAGCAGGAACACCTCGCGACTGAGCATGAATCCACTATGGAACAACAAACCACAAAGCTCGGCGACCCAGGATACACGCCGCCTCCCCGCCCGAACCGCGACGATGAAACGGGCTTGTGGGTCCGAACCGTGCCGGGCCAGGGCGAGACTTGGTACAACCAAAAGTGCGGGATCGCGAGAGAGGTGGAGATTGTGGCGATCGAATCGACCCCAACGAACGCCACAAACTTATTCACCGGGGATGAAAAAATCACGTCCAATTCCTGCCGCAGCAAGTGCCAGGAAACCCACGGCTGCATGGGGTGGCACTTTGTGAAACAGGGCGCGCAGGTGCACAAGTGGCTCGGCGCCGCGACCGCCGCGGCCTACAACGACCAGGAGCGCGTCGCCGAAACCATGACCACTTCGGACGCGGACAAGTGCTACTTCTTTGACCAAGAGCCGAGCCGGTACTTCGTGTGGCGGCGCTCCATGGAGGGCCACGACTCCGGGTTTTGCACGCGAGGGCGGTACACCGGGGACATCGACGCGGACCTGAACTCCGCGTTTGAACCCAGCGAAATGCCGAAGCGGTGCGCCAGTGTGTACATGAAGCTGACCGAAAAGGAGGGCGCGGACAAGCAGATGCGGCATGTGACGAACGACGACGGCACGCAGTACTCACTCGAGGAGTGCCAGGCGGCCTGCGAGGCCGACGACAGCTGCCCCTTCTACGACTGGGGCCCCCGGGCCGACGAGGGCTGCAAACTGGGCGAAGTGGGGATGCAGGTGAACGCGGACACGCACTACCCGGAGGGCCACATCGCGGGGCAGTGCGGCATCTGGAAGACCTGCTCCGGCGCGGCGGGGGAGCTGCAGGGCCACTACTTCTGGAAGTTCGCGCCCATGGCCGGGCTGTGGGGCTGCCAGATGCAGTGCGAGCGGGACGTGAACTGCCACGCGTTCGTGTACAATTTCGGCAACGAGCACAACGGAATGGAGCACAAGGAGTGCAGAAAATACCGGGGCCCGGCCATCGAGATGGACAACCTGGACCCCAAAACCACCCCCCGGGCCCAGGGCCGGATATCTGGGAACTGCGGGTTTCGCGACGCGCCCACCGGGGCCCAGAAGCACTACGAGTACCAGCACGCCTATGGGAGTGTCAGGATCGAAATCGACAAAATCGAAGTGATCTGTAATGCATAAAATGCTACGCAGAAAGCGACTCTATTGCAGAGGATGCAAGGAAGGCGGACTGTAGTCCTGGTAAGGGTTAAGTGTTGGGCTGCTGACTAGCATGACAGAAGGCAGCTCTTTTGCCCTAAACCGCATGACAGATTCGCTTCCAGGACGGGGAGAATTTGTCATGCGCCGCCTAAAAACTGTGGGCCTAACTGGCATCGATTTTGTGCATCACAAGTTTTTTGATTTTGTCAATTTCGATTCTGACACTTCCATAACGCCATCCTGGCTACGGACAAGGAATCCATCGAAGCGGGCAAGGAGAGCACGACCTCGACCACGTTATGACAGCGCACAACTCCCCCTCCGCCTCATTTGTCATGCAAAATTCCTAATCCACCCTTTGCCTCTTAGCACTGGTGGCATGACAGATTCCGGAATCCAAAACAGCACTACAATCCTCGGGGAATTTGGCATGTAAAAGCTGCATCTTTGCCAGCGCTTGTGTTGCTGTTCATGCAACACAAATGAGGGGGAGGGGGAGTTGTGCATTTCTATACACGTCGACGAAGCCCTACGAGCAGCACCTGCTGGAAGAAAATCAGGTGCAGATCGCGGGCGCGGACGGCCAGACGCTCACTGTCAACAAGGCCACGCTGCAACACGTGCAAGACGCGCTGGCCGAGTTCCGCGCGGACGTGGACGCGCACAACTTCTCCGGCCAGCACCTCGTGGAGGTTGTCAAGGGGCTGGAGTCGGCGCTGCAAGAGTTTGAAATCGAGTTGCAGAACGCGGACTTGAATCCTCCGGTGACGCCGAAGCTGACGCAGACCTTGACCCAGCTGGTGACTCTGACAACCTCGCTGAAAAACCAGCTGGACATCATCCGGGCCGAGGCGAGTTCGACCGGGCAGGACGCCTCGGGGGCCAACTCGTACGAGCTGCTGGTCGCCAGCAAATCGGGAGAGGATTTCAACCAGCTGCTGGCGTTGCTGAATAGCGGAATCGACGATTTCCGGGATGAGTTGAAGAACAACTCGCAGCTCACCACAGACCAGAAGTTCCGGACGGTTTTGCTCCACGTGCAGATCATGCTGGACAAACTGGTGCACGAGCTGCAAGAGAACATCCACCTAGCTTCGGACCAGCTGGGTGGCGGGACGCAGGAGAGCACGGCGACGGCGGGAACCTCCACCACGGACAGTGGTGGGAGTAACACGTTTACCGTCATTCTCGTGGTGGTAATCGTGCTCTTGATCGTCGGGCTCTGCGTGTTTCTCTACTTCGCCCAAAGCGAATCCGGGGGGTTGTTTGGCAACACGGTGGACTATGTGGACGAAGACGCGGCGTACTACGGATACAGCTCCAACAACCAATCCGCTCGCAGTTCTGTTCGCCGGGGGCCCAGTCAGCGAAAGGGCGGGGGCTACTCGCAGTATGGCGGTGGGGGCGGGTATGACAAGGGCGGGGGTTCGTCGCGGGGGTATAGCCAGTACGGCGGGGGAAAGGGGAAGGGCGGAGGATACCAAGAGGATTACGGCTACGGGTACCAGCAGATGTACTGAAGAGAAAAACCAACAGAGGAGGTGGATCATAATGTGTCTGCTGCTTTTAGCCTGAGGCTTAGCTGCCCTGCTGCAAGCTAGTGGTCTTCACATACTAATGTCCTGAAAGTTCTTTATCCAGACCACCTGTAGACCGGTATCGAGTTTTTAGAGTTTCAGATCATTCAGTGTTTCGTTTATTCAGTTTTTGTTTATTGGTGTGAAAGAGTAACAAGATGAAGATCCACCCGAATGATTTTTCGCATACCTGCCAAAGAGAAAGATTTTTATGCATCGAAGAAGTGCGGTTCGCAATCTCCATCCCACAATACATTAGCATTAGGCTTCGTAAGCGAAACTGTAAGTGAAAAACGCCCATATGGAAACCTGAATTCACCCATAAGTAACAAGAACATCCCAAGAAATTTACGTCTCCCAGCATTACCATTAGAAATTCTGAATCCACGACCTACATTATTCACATCAGGCAGTATCTTGTACGTAGTTCGTTATAGGAAAAAAAGTAGTGCCCGCCTTCGGGAACTACACGTACAGATTCATTCTCTGTTCGTAGTCAGTCTGTCGTGTTGTTCTTTCTCGTCGTTTTGGCAATCCGTCGGCTTCGTCTGTCGTTATCTTGTCCCTTCACGAGGGCAAAAACCAACCTGTGCTCATGAAAAAGAGCGTGTTGTAAAACTAAAAAAGAATAAAGTTTGGGAGAGAGAAACTGAAACAGAGATTTCGAGTAGATCCCTGGGGCAAGCATGATACCGGCAGCGAAGTTTCGATCGAGTTAGTGGAAGGAGAGATCTACTGAGAGACTTTTACGACCCACCACCAAAAAGTCGTAGGCTGACCCAGAAGCTGCATTGAGATTTCCATTTGTCAATTAACAAGTGTGGAGGACGAACTGGATAAAAGGACCCGAGTCATCTTCATTTTCTATAATGGCAGCGGAGCCGGCCAAGCGCCGGTTGGTGCTGCATTTCAACTTGCCACGAACACTGCTCGTCGGAGATCCCGATGGCAAGGGAAACGCGGAGGAACGCATAATCACGACCGAGTTGGCCTTAAAAACCGCACTCGCCGACCAGGCGTGGGGGATAGTCGAAGGTACTTAGCATGCTAGTGTTGAGTAGGTTTTTTGTTTGACGATGATAGATCTTGTGAGTAAGATATTATGAAACACTGTGCGTGCACCGAAATGATCGAAAAAATCGGTTGCTCCTGTATGTAAGTCTAAAAATTCCACTAGATGAGGAGTTCGTCCTGTCGCACCCGGATGTGCAAGTGGAGCGACCATCAGACGAGATGTACTCCTACACCGAGTTTCTTACGATGAAGTTTCCGATTCAGGGGCAATCAAAATTCACACAAGACGAAAACCGACAGGTACTTACTACGTAGACAGATGAAAATCTTGATAGGTTTGAGAATTGCGAAGCTGTATACTTTCAGCTTTTGCTCATGCTGTTGATGATGAATCTTGACCTTGAGTGTCTGCATTTGCTCTACCAGCCGCTGCGCATGAACTCATCAAGAACAAACAGAAACGTTAAATGATATCAGCTTCACGAGCAGATGATTCTGGAGTTTGTCAAGACGGGCCCTGGCGCCAAACTCCGCGCGTCGTTCGACCAGATGGTAAAGGCGATCGCCTTTCCGAAGCCGCTCGCCAAGGCGTTGAACATGGCCGTGCCAATACTAGATGAGACGAGTTTATGAAAGTGTCAGAATCGAAATTGACAAAATCGAAAAATTTGTGATGCACAAAATCGATACCAGTTGGAAGCCCAATTTCCAAGCAGTGCATGACAAGTTTCGGCGTCATCGAAATCCAATTTGTCATGCCTGCTAGCGAAAGAAGGCATCCTTTGTCATGCTACTTTAGCAGCTGCTCTATCCCAGCAAACCCCAAACAGGGTAGTTACAATCGGCCTCACTTGCAATATCCCTGCAAGACAGTCACTTCGTGCCTTGCATTTTATGCATCACAGATTATTTCAACTTTTTCGATTTCGATCCTGACACTCCCATAGAGTTCCGAAGACTGCAAGTACCAACCGGACAAGGGGAAAGAGAATCTAACCCGGTTCGGCCGCTACATCTTCGTGCCGGCTTTTTTCACACTGATTCAAACTTTGACCAAGGAAAAGCGGGATTTCTCCATCGTGTTCCACTCCATGAGCGCCGACGTGCTAGACGAGGCGGTGTTGGAAATGAATGCCTACGCCAATGTATAAAATGCAAATATGTCTGGGTCTCGAAGAATGCGGATTTGTCATGCAGTTTTTCCATGGCACAGGGGGTCTGGAATGCAGTACCTAGCATGACAGATTCTGTGTGATCTCTATCATGCCTATTCTGCATGAAAAACCCCCTCCCAACTTGGGCAAAAGTGGACGACTTTTGGTAATCATGCAAGATAGATTTTTGCATGATTCACATTTAGCATGACAAGTTGCATTCGTCCAGACGCAGACATATTTGCAATGCATACCATGGCGAGCACCCCTGCTTCAACGGGCAGAACAAAACAAAAAAGGCGCTATTCAACGGGGAGAAGGGGAGCAAGGACTTGCGCGTGCAGCCCATGGATAGAGGAGTTTTAGCCAGAAGAGCCATGACGCTCGAGTTCCAGCAAAGACCACAGCAGCTGCCAAAGTATTGCCATGATGTGAGTGCTATTCCTATGTATCCATTAGCATTGCAAAAGTTGTGTCGTATTTCTGATGTGATTGTGAATTGCATGACAAATCTTCACCGCAATCTAACAAAATTCGTCGTGCTAGATCACGTAGAAGATGCGATTTGTCTTGTACGTCACGCATCTTCAATCAACTACATTTCTCAGGCCCGGCGAGGATTTTCCGCTAATGTTCGAGCCGACGGTGCTGAAAAAGGGCGCAGCCATCTACTCCGGTTTAGTGCACCGGGTGTGCACAGAGTCCGGGTGCGCGGCGATTCTGCACGACCAGGAGTATTGGGTCTCTGACAAGAAGAACGGCGGGAAGCTTTTTTTCGTTGACACGGGCGACTCCCTGGAGGATGTGCAGCAGATCTTCTTCGACGGGTCAGTGTCTGCGAAAGATCCATCGGCGTTGCGCATGCAGGATGTGGTCACTAACGAGGCGTTTGACCACTCCAGTGAAACCTTCAACAACGTCTACGTCCACTACGTCGAGGACGTGCGGCAGCTGGTGCTGAACCCGCTGTACTTTGTCGAGCAAGTCGCGGCTTGTGAAAGCCAGTTCGAGAAGTTCGTGGAAAAGTCCCGGGCGATATGAATGTGCACAACTCCCCCTCCCCCTCATTTGTCATGCAAAATTCCAAATCCACCTTTTGCCTGTTAGCACTGTTTGCATGACAGATTCGGGAATCCAAAACAGCACGACAGTCTACTTCTAGGAATTTGTCATGCAAATGCTGCATCTTTGCCAGCGGCAGCGCTTGTGTTGCTGTTCATGCAACGCAAGTGAGGGGGAGGGGGAGTTGTGCACTCTCATAGGCGAAACTCACTGCTTCCACCCTGCACCCGTTACTGGATTTGCTGAAGGAGGGCGGGGCCGGGCTGGACGAGCAGGCGCTGCTGAAAAAGGCGTTGGCCGACAAGGGGGCCAAGGACTACCTCTACGCAACGGTAATTCCGGTTTTGTTCGGGGGGCTGGAGCAAGTGGCCAAGTTCCGCCCAGACGACCCGTGCGAATTCTTGGCGTTTTACCTCATGCGACACGCGAACGGGTACAACCGAACGCTGCGGCTCGAGGATTGATAGAAGGAGGGGATGTTGGATGAGACTTTAAATCCAATTATAGGATTCAGATGACCTCCCGTCCACCATGTTTTTGTAAAGTGATTGTACCAACCTCCAGAACCAGATTCAGATACAACGACCCCGTTGAATAATTATAATTAAACACTCGCAAAAATAGACACAACATTACAATTCAATTCAGAACGCTTAAGAGCCAAGTGCTGCGCGATTCAGCATCGCTGGCAGTGAAGATTCGTTTAGATTTCATAACCAAGGATTTCAGGAGAACACGAACAGTGAGTACTGACACTGAGTTTGAAGATCGTCGGAGAAAATGCGACAAATTTTGAACACCTGTACCAAAGAACCACCGCTGCGAGAAACGACGCAGCCGCTGTGTGACGCAGGACGCAGCTTCATGTGTTTCGAAAAAGGAACAAATAAAACGAGCGACGGACGTTACGTAAAAGAATGCAAAGAGAAGGAACTTCATGTTCTTGGCTTCACTAGCTTGATATATTTATGGATTGACGTTTCGACTATTTTTTCTTCTCAAAAATCAAAATCTTCAATCTTGTGTTTTTTTTGCGCGATTGTTTCAGAAGAGTCGTAGTCGGTGCTGGGGTGCACTTAGCAATAGGAATCGAAGTCGTGGTCGTCGTGTTGTAGTTCTTTCTTGATGTCTATAAGCCGAATTAATATCGCAATGGTGAACAATGTCGTTTCTGTTTTCATCTTGTCTGATCATTCCGTGTGGTATTTCTTTATTGCTCCACGACCTTTATCGTTGCATCTCTCTTCGTTGCCTTTTTTACAATGTCCGCGTCGTCGCGAAGTCCTCGCGTCCTTTCGGTCGTGTTGATGAACAAGATGTCGATGTATTTCCGATCTGTGTGGTCTTCATACTCGGTCTATTCTTTGAATGTTTCTGTCGTGTGGCGTTGTTTTTCTCTTTTTTTCCGTCTATTGGACTTCTACTGTCTTTTCATGCGACACTGACTCTGACACATGCCGAGCTGGTTTCTTTTGTTGGTTATCCTTATATATCGACATCCATATTGGTACTTACTGTGCTTGAAGCTTTTTTCAATACCATCAAAACAGCTATAAGGTGCTACGTTGTTCAAACTGTGTCATTTCATCATTCTTGAAAATCTATATTGATGTTCGAACCAGTACCAGCATGGTAGATCTTGTTGAAGCAGCATGACTACATCACCGCAGCAGGAAGGCGAGCTTCGGACCCTTCAAGGGTCGCAGAACAAGGTTCGACGGGTGAATTTGTCGCACGCGAGACTCCCGAAAACACCGACCGACCAGGCCCGGCCAGATGTTCTCGCGGGGACCACTACAACTCCTGCTGCGCTGCGACACGCCTCCGCGCCGCCAACTGGGTCGTCCGCGAGTTGTGATGCAGCTCTACTGCATGAGGACAAGAAGTCAAGTGGTGGTGCGCACATCGTGCGTGTGGGAAAGATGGAGCGTGTGAGTCCCGGGCGTGATTACGGAAAGTATGACGTGCAATCGCCGAGACCAAGAACGCCGGAGGACGAAAGGAAGTCGATTGGGTAGTAGAATGAACTGTTAGTGTTGTGTAAGTACACATACAAGAAGAAGAAATAGAAAAACTTTTGTGAATTCTTGTTCGTTTCGCTTGTTGTAGTTTTTGAAACAACATCTAATAAAATGGCCAAGAAACGCCGTAGAGAAATAGAATGAAAAAAGACCACGACAGGCTGACATCGACACAAGAACCCATTTCATTTCTGTTTAGGTTTTACCCGGAAGAAGAAAAGCGATACGAGCCTACCAGCGCGTCAAAAAAAGCATCTGAGACTGGTACCTCTTCTACCAACAAATTAGACGGAACCACCATAACCTTGAGCGGCGCGAAGCCTGTGAAGAAAACGGTGAAGCTGCTCGCGACAGAACAGCAAATAAGCGGTGCGAAATATCAGCAGACGCAATTGAAACACAAGCTGGAGCCGGTGCTTTTGTTTGACGACATAAGTAGTCGCGTGCAAGTCGGAAATAGTAGAGACAAGCACCAGCTGCACCGAAGCCGCAGCCAGAAAACAGCTACGCGACCGACGCGAAACCAGAGCAACTCTCCGGACCGAAGTTGTATCAAAGGGAACAATTCAGCAGTTGCAGCTCTCCTCTCCCCCTACGCCACCGAACAGCGCCTCGTGGATGACGTGGTGCGACCGCCTTCTTCCCCCAAAAATGTGGTGGAAGAACAGATTGAAGCTATGGAAGGTGACAAAAATCAGGTACAACAAACCAGTGATAAAAAGCCCAAAACCTCCAAAACTACTACATCAACATCCGCTGCTTCCTTGTCTAATGACCCCAGCAGTAAGCAGTTTATCAAGAAAATTCCGCAGCCGGGAACCGCGAAGTTCGGCAGTTCGGGGACCAAGTCCAGCCCCTATTTATCCTCCGTCCCGCCCAAGAAGCTCTATCTGGCGAAGGACGCACCATTGAAACTGAAGCCACTGAAGCTCGTTGCGTCGCCGACGAAAGGGGAAGATGGACAAGGCGATCCGAACAAACGCGTGCAGTTGGCAAACATCGGGGAATTTGTGTCTAACACGGCCGTGAAGGTGGACGAGTCGAAGAAGAAGATCAAGAAATTGCCGCTGAACGGACCGAAAATGTTGTCCGTGTCCCCGCCAAAGGGCTACAAGAAGTTACTCGCGAGCTGTGAGCACAAGTACGTGAAGTGCCACCTGGATACCTTCGACTACAGTCCGATATGGTGTTCTCAACTGTTACATTCTCAACTGTTACGTGAGCTTGTGATGCAAGAATTGGAAAAGTGAAAGGGGGAAGGTTGCAGCTGTAGCATTACAGATTCATCAGCACAGATTTAGGCGCGGTCTAAGCCTTCGCAAATTTGTCATGCGGAGCAGCTTGATCGTGAGGATGATGATGGTGCTTCTGCATGACAGATTCATGGAACAGTTGGGAATGTAACAATTGAGAACCCCAGATCCGAAGCAGTTCCAGTTCAGTGTGTACGGGGAGGAAAAATTGAAGAAAAACCACTTGCTGCACGGCGGGGCGAACATAAAATCGAAGTACGCGAGTAACATACCCAACGTCGGCACAAAAAACACCGCGGGTGTGGTGCTGCATAGCGGGAAAAACATCCTGGCGGAGATTCTCGAGCAGTGCGACGAAGGGCAGTCGCCTGCCGTGTCGCCGGAGAAAGGAACAACTTCCGCGCAAGATGTCGTAGAGAACAAAACGAGCAAAAAACTAGACCAGGATCATGTCGGAGAAAGTTCTCTTCGCGCCGATAATGTTGACATCAAGAAAAAGGATTCAAAGCCTCGTTCAACAAGCCAGCACGTCCTGATTACGTCGCCGTCTGGTGTCGAGCTGCTCGTTTCCGCGGAAATGGGCGGAGCAACGGAATATGCTGCTAGTAGTGCGAGCAACGTCGTGCTCGTGACCAAGACCCATTCCACCGACACCGTCCTTGACGAGCTACCGCCCACCTCCCTGGACACCCGCTCCTACGATTTCGTTGAGGAGAGTGTCGCTGCGCGAGTGGTCACGGCGGTGCTGTCGGGCATCTTCGGAAAGTTGGACAGCGAGGAAGCTGCTGCCGAGGTTCTTGACGTTTTTGGACGAAATAACCAGATAATTGTTGACCACCTCGAGCAGGAGAAGCACTCTACTAGTTCATCGTCTAGCGGTAATGTTAACAAACACGTACAGATTGTCGACGAAGTGGCACAGTTTGCCGAACCGGCCAGCACGACTGAAGATACAACTTCTAAAGAGGATAAACCCGATTTCGATTTGCCAAAAAGTAGTGTTCCTGCCTCTGTCACCTACACCCCCTCCTTTGGTCCGGGAACCAGTTACAACCACTACCAGCCGATAGTTGGGGGCCTTGATGATGATGAGGCTCTTCCTGCTGAACAAAGCGCAGAGAAGACTTTGAAAAACGACGGTGTGCTGGACCAGAAGGGGAGAGATGCAGATGAGGTGACGACGACCGACACTGCTGGTCAAGTAGCAGTCGCCGCCGCGCCCGATGAAGCGCAGGACAAAAGACGGATACTAGTAGAAATCGCACCAGAAATAACGACGCAAGAATCTTCCACTTCTAGGACCACCAGCACGACCAACGAGCTCGCGAAGGCTCTATCCCTCCTAGATTCCGTGGACGCGCACTTGCAGTCTACCGGCCCCTGGGCCGCGAAGAAGTTTTCCAATATGCAAGAAAAAAACTGTGTAAGTGTAAATCTGTGATGCAGAAAATGCAAAACAGTTAGACTTGTCATGGTCGACACGCATGATCGGGTCGCTTCCTATGTGTTTTCCCTTCCTATCTGCGCATAACAAGTTTTTCCTGTCATTGCAGACAAACTTGTAATCCTGTTTTCCCAAAAGACTTACACTAACACAGTTTCTTTCCTGGATATCCAAGGACCGAATGTCAATAAACCAGCAGCACCAACAAGTCCGGTCGCCCAGCGCCGGCAGCAATATGAATTGCAAAAGTATCGTACTCGTATCGCAGTCATGCATTACAAATCTTTTTCTTGAGGTAGATCAGCAATACAAATTTTATTTCTCATGCTGAGGAAATTTGTCATGCATTTATACGAGTACGATACTTTTGCACAGGATAAGCAATCGGAAGAAGCAAAAGGAGAAACAAGTCAAGACGCGGCCTCGCCGAGTCTGGTCGGCCAGAAAAGCGAGCGACAGCAGCAAGGAAAAAGCGCAGCAGTTTGGCTCAACATCTTCTTGCACGACAAGTGATTCTTCAGCTGGAACACCAAACGCAGCCGATGGTAATGCTACTTCTACCGAGCAAGGAAGTAAGGATGTCGTGGGAGATGAGCACGAGCAGCATGACGACCAAGCCGGTCTGGTTACAAAGGGAAGTAGTTCTTCTAGCAGCTGCGACGCCTCGTTAGAAAATGACAAGAAGAACAGTGAGGATGATAAAAGCAAAGTTGAAGAAATCAAAACGCTGCTCACGACGCCGAGCGTTGCAGATGAAGAGGATCTTCTGGGAAGCTGCAGTCGTGCCGAGAACGAGAAGAACAAAAACGCTCCTGCCGTAAAAAAGCCACAACATGAACATGTTGAACAAATCAGTACTAAAGCCGGTCCTCTCGTGCTGTCCAAAGAGCGGCGACCGTCGACGCAGGGGGCCGTGATCATGGTTCCGGAGCACGACGCGGTTGAAGAGGATTCGGTTTTGAGCGCCCGCTCTTCCGAAGCCGGAGCGACTTGCTCTCGTGACAGTAACGGTGAGAATTATCGTGATGCCGGTTTCGTATCTGGCCCGTCCGGCGGAAGCAAGTCGTTGGTTCTTGTGCAGGACAAGAACGTGGTACTCGAGGATGTTGAGCATCATCAGCAGGAAAAGCACGTTGGGGGCGACAACAAAAAAAACACCACTGTAGAAGCCGCCGTCGCAGCCGCTCCATCGTTGCAAGAACAGGTACAACAAGGAAGCGGAAGCCAAAACCAATCACAAAACAAAACCAAATCACCAACCTTCGCGAATGCCCTGGCGCAGCAGCAACAGCCGTCCTCACCCCCGGCCTCCACGAATAAAAAGGGCAAAGTCCCCGGCGGGCTGCTTGGGGTGCTTCTGCGCGCCGTGCAGCAACAGGCCCTGGTGGAAGATGACGCTGACCTGGACGGCAACCCAGAAGAGCCGAAGTTGAACTCAGATCCGGACAGTCCGTTATGCATTGCAAAAGTATCGTATGTAGTACAAAATCGCATCACAAGTTTTTCCAAGAGAAAAAGTGCACTTCTTTGTAATGCTCATTTCCCTTAGCCTTATTTGATGGAGTTGTCATTCAAGACGGCGATTAGAAGTACTACGAGCGCAATGCTTTTGCGCTGCATACCCGTTATTCCAGTACAATCGCCAGTTTGACGAGCAGTGGCTCCAGAAGCAGAAAGACACCGCGCACCCGGCGGTCCTGGCTTTGGCAGAACGACTTTTGCGATATGCGAATAATGGCGCCGCAGGTGGCAGTGCTGCTGGTGGTGCTGCAACAACAGGTGGAAACAAGCAGAACGGATTCTGTTCCTCCCCTTCACCCTCGACAAATTTCAACTTAGAATTATCCACCACGTCTCTGCAGTCTCAACTTAACGGTCTCGGGTTGTCCACTACCTCGGGCGGGTCCTCAAATTCGAAATCACTGGTCGCAGCTGCCGTTTTGGGTGCTGGAGCAGGAGGAATTATAAACGGCACAGCAGCTGCAGGTGTTGGCAACAATACAATCTCCGCAACAACTCTCAACATTAATAACCCGAGCACTACGACTTCTCGCAAACTCGCCCGCCACCAGTCCATTGAAGATCGGAGCAAGCAGAAGGCGGCGAGGAGGAGCAGCCTTCCCGGGTCGGGCGCCGGCGGATCGCACGGAGCTGCGGGGTTGGCTTCCTCGCCAGGAGGCGGTTGTTCCGGAGTTGTCGGGTCGGGGGCCACCTCTTCGGTGCTGCTGGGGGCAGGTTTTTCAGCTACATCTCCGTCGACCGGCGGGACAGGTGCTAGTATTGGGGCGTTGTTGCAAGTGCCTGGCTCTGCTACTTCTGTTCTTGATCAGCATATTAACAACGACCACCAAATAAACGCTTCAAACGGAGAGCGAAATGGCAGCAAGAGGCGTGGCTCATTGGATTCCACGGCCTCGTCAAACGGCTCGCTCGCGAATTTAGGGGCCTCGCACGGCAATGGATCCTCTTCTAGAAGACGGTAAGTATGATTTGTGGATTTTGTGGTCTACTTTTTTGAAAACATAAAAAAAAAAGAGAAATAGGCCAGAAATGAAATTTGTTCATCCGATGATAAGGAGTGATGTGAAATTGAAAAACACCGAATGAACTTAAGCAGCAACTCCCTGGAGCGCGCTGCCGAAACGCCGTTGTTGCACCTGCAAAATCTGCATTCCTCCTCCGGCGTGGGCCTGAGTGCGAACTACTACAGTATGTTGCACCTCACCGGCGGTGGAATATCAAGCGCTAGTACTAACAGCTCTTTCGTGAACCCGCTGCTGTTGGTTCCGAAGGGTCTGAAGCAGCTGAAGGGTTTCGCGGAACAGGTTTTTAACCGGTACATTTCGCAGAAGAAGCTGCCGTACTTCCAGCAGGAACAATTAGAAATGCTGTACGAGAAGTGCGAAAGTTCCTCCCGGACGCTTCTGCTGCACCGCATCATCCTCGGGATTTGCGAGTCCGGCGAGGTGCCCTTGGCCTATCTGCTCTTTTTTAGCAGCCGGGAATTGCTAGAGTTTGCGCTGTTTCTGCACAGCTACAATGTTTGGGTACTATCTTCATCTTCAGGAGAACACGGTAACCACGATCTTCATGTAGCTGACGCCGGGCACCATCAAGGTGAGGCTACTCTATCCACCTCCCCAGGGACGACCGCGGGTCGTACGCAGAGCAACACCGTGCTGTCCCCCTCGAAAAGCAGCACTGGCAAGGGCATGACCACCACCTTTGCTAGTACGGGGAGCAAGAACAAAAACACGACCGCAACGACAGCGGCAAATAATAAAGCCACAAGCCCGGTGAAGTTGAAAGAAAAAGAACAAAAACATTTTCTTCCGGGAGGTAGAAGTGCAAGCGCGCGTTCTAGTAGCCCAAGTAAAGAGCAAAAGACTTCATCTGCTTCCGCAAGTGGGATTGGAACCGAACAAGCCACTGCATCGGCATCATCTACTAAGATGACATGCGACAACCACAACACGAAGAGCAGCAATGGTGACCACCAAGTTGCGCCGGTCGCCCACCCGACCACGAACAACGTGATCACCAATCACAGTGCGAAAACGGGCGTTATTTTCCTACGGGATTTTGAGTTGACGATCAAGGCCTTGCCGTTCCGGTGGCAGGACCTCACTGGGCTGGAGAACGCGCAGGACGCCTTTCATCTCCTCGTCCCGAAGGACGGCGTGCTGGTTATGGCGTTCTCAAACGTCACATTCTCAACTGTTACATGATTTGTAATGCAAAACGAGCATCAACAACATTCACAAGGTGAAGCTACTTCGCATGACAAATTTTGGAAAGGCTAAGCAGCACCTAAATCTGTGCGGAATTTGTGATGCTACAGGTGCAACCTCCCTGCTTTGACTTTTGCCATTCTTGCATAACAAATCCATGGAACATTTGAGAATGTAACAGTTGAGAACTCCATACCGCTGGTGGACCAGCTGTGCGGCAGCTGGAACAAGTACTTGCAGCAGTTCCGCTATCACATTCTGATGGACACCTTTGAGAAGTGGGCCGACTACTGCTTCAAAACCAACGAAATGAACAAACACTGCTTGCTGGACAAAAGCATGGTTGGGGAACAGGAGGGGGAACAAGGTTCATCATCGTCCCCTATGTTTCTACGCGCCGGATCCGCCGCAGCGCATTTATCGAACAAGAAATACATCCGCCCGATTTGGAAGAAGGAGCACTTCCAGCCGGTCCATATCCTCTGCAAAAGTATCGTACTCGTAGCAATTGCAGTTTTGCATTACAAATCTGTTTCTCAAGGATAATCAGCATTACAAATCGAATTTGTAATGCTGGGCAAATTTGTAATGCAAGCTATACTTCTAGTGCGATGCTTTTGCAGTTGATAGTCCAGCGGCTTAAGCAACAGAAAATCAACCTGAAGCAAAAAGCGCGGATCAAACGGCTGGTCGCCTGCATTAAAGCGCGGAAGCAGGGACGGAAGCTGGAAGCGAAAATCGGCAATGAGGATTTGTTGAAACAGCTGGACCAGTACAAAATCACCACGCTGGACCTGCAGCAGATGGCGGCCCAGGTGCGGTCTCTCAAGGATCTGATCAAGGGACTGCGGCAGGACCGAGCGGACGTGCAGGATTTGTCACTGCGGATTTTGGACCTTCCGAACCAGCTAGAAGAGGAAAAGAAGCATACGCGGGAGAGCATCGCTATGGGGGTTTGAGGATCGAAATCGACAAAGTTGAAATAGTTTGTGATGCGTAAAATGCTAGACGCAAAGCGCCTGTCTTGCAGAGCAGGCAACTGAGGCCGATTGTAAGCCTGTTTGGGGTGTGAGATAGAGCTGCTAAAATAGCATGACAAAAGCAGTCTTGTCTGCTCAAACAGCATGACAAATTGGATTTCCATGCTGCCAAAATTTGTCATGCTCCACTTGCAAACTGGGCTCCAGCTGGTATCGCTTTTTTGCATTACAGATTATTTCAACTCTGACGATTTCAATCCTGACAGTTCCATAATCGCGCTGCACAACGGCCTACGGGGCGTTGCGGACGGGGCGCGGGCCAACAATCCACAGGGACAGGCGGCGCAAAATATGTTTTCAGGACATAAATCCATGACGCGTCTCAGTCTCAAGCCGAGCGTTTGATTTGCAGCGTGACAGCACGTCCTCACATCAATCTTAGATTCGCGAAGGGAGAAACAGAAATCCTCTGATACTGCAGCACCAAAGCCAAACAGCAAGGGAAGAAAACACATATGGAAATGGCCTGCTTTAATATTGCAGCATGTTGTCGAGCATGATGACAAAAAACTTTTATTTACGAAGGAACTTAAGCATTACAACAAGTTGAGACTGAGATCGTCACAGTTTTGTTCTCTCGATACAGAATGGCCTGCAGAAGATGAAGCTCCTTCGCGCTGTGCAAAGACTCAAGGGCCTGCAAGGAAGACGATAGGGTTCTTCTTGAGAACGAGGCGGCCAGCAGGCGCGGGAAAGTAAGGGTAATAGCAGCTGTAGTACTTTATACAAAACTTGCTCCTAAAAAAATCACTTAAAGTTAAATTGAAGATGCAACAGCAACGGAGTGTCAACTAACAAAATTAAAAAAAAAAATCATGCATATGTATCTGTACCAATGCCGCGAATTTGTTTGTATGTCATCTTCTTTGAGAATCAGAGTCTTCATACCGTATTGTCTTTGTGTATAAATCGTTTTTATTTGGATTGATCCACCAAGAAAAATGTATAGATAAAACGAAAGCTATGGAAAAGTTTTAACAGTTTCTTCTGTCCAGATGTCTTTTTCAAACATGCCTTTTTCTTCACGAAGCTTTGAAGCGATCGATATCTTGAAATTGATGAATATGTATTTCGTCCTGGACCTGTTTCTGTACATATTTTCTCTTCTTTTCTCTATTGTTGATCTGTGACTATGAGTTTCTCTATTGAAGTCATTTTGGGAATGAAGAAATACAGAACTAAATGATGAAAAAATGTAGGTAGTTGCTTTTTATGAATGTACAATAAAGTTTCAGGGTGCAGCAGTGCATGTTTTTCTAACAGCTCTACAATGTGACTAAGTATTTGTTTTTGAGGACCACGGATGCACAGCTGTACTAGCACGTCGACGTGACTCCGAGTTTTGTTCACCATGTCACGACGGGTCGTTATTTCAGTAGTATGTATTTCTTTCTCCACCTGTTGTAGTGTCCCCGTTCTTAATTTCGGTCTTTATTTTAGCAGCGCCACAGGCGGAATCGGATTCGTAATCGCATATATGATCTTTGTCTTGTTTACTATCTTCCTCGTCCTCCATCCTCGTCTTCCATCCTCGTACAAGATAGACCAACTACTGCTGGTCCCGCAAAAATAGTTGCTTATTTCGGTCCTCGTGTTGTAGAAGATGTAGTTCGTCCAACGAATCCTCGTGTCGGTTTTTTCCATTTTGTCATCAAAAACCATGAATAGTTGCCGTCGTCCTGTCGTTTTGTCGTTAATTTTATACAAGAACTCCAAGGAAGTAGAACATTTGGTATTGTTGTATTGGCGCTGTTTGTCGTTGTCCTTACAAATAAATCGGCTGCATATGCTCGTCAATCTAAACCAGACCACGTGCAGGAACAAGTTTGCTTCCCCTCGCTGCTTTTCCCCTTCTACTGTCTTATTTCATCCTCGTACCAGAGTTCCGCGATTTGTTCAAAAGGCTGCTGCACCATTCGCATTTAGACTTAGACAGAGTTGTGTACAAGGTTTTTCTTTTCACACGCAGGACAGCTACAGCCAGGACTTCCTTGAAGCAGGTGAAGGAAGTACTGTTTCTAGGTACTTAACAATCCAATTTCGAAATACGGTGTACAAATCTTCACGAAGAAGGCTGTCGTTTCTGCTCGAAGTAAGTTTCCAACAGCAGCACGGTTCGCGAAAATAAAATCATGACCAGATCTATCTCCACCTTCCTGCGGCGACGTCAACCGCTCGCGGCGGGTCTACTTTTCGTCGGGCCTTCAATTTTGTTTCAGCCGGTACTTGTACACGCGCAAACAACTACCACGACAACGACAACAACGTCGACAACGACCCTGGTATTCGCGAAATCCCCCCTCACGTACGCGCCGAATGCGAATAACCTGCTGAAAGCAATGACGTGCGACGTTACCGAGAACACGGATGCCGAGAAAAAATACCTGGGTCCGTGCTCAGACAGGAGGGGAGGAGCTCTTTCGATGGTATGTAGTGGGAAAGCATCGTGCTAGTATGAAAAATTGCATTTGCATTACAAATTGAAATTCTTTCAAATCGGAACGATGAAGCTGTAATTCTAGTTTGTTACGTGCTTAAGTTAAGCTTAGCAGGCATTGGTATTGGATTTGTCATGCGTGATTGCAATGAAAGGGTACAACTACGAGTGCGAGACTTTTGCACAGGATAGCTGGGCACCCTGGGCGATGGGATGTACGGCGATGTGAAAGGGAATCTCGACGATGTTTACGGACACGAGAAGACCGACGAGGACGGTGCAGTCATTGCGAACTCCGCTTGGAGTGCCACCGGCGACTACTGCGCCAGTCTGTGCCACAAGCTGAAGACGCTCGGGGCGGCGAAAGCGGCGGACACAGAGGGTGTGCTGCCAGCTTCCCACGCCGGTTTGGGCTGCGACGCGTTTGCGTTGAAGCGGAAAGTCGGTGCCTTGACTTTGTACACGGATGTGGAAAAGGACCAGTGGTGGACGCGTCCAAACGATGGCACCACGTCCAAACGTGAGCACTGTTGCCTCCTGATCAAAACGTGCACGGAGAAGTACTCCGCAGACGCGGTTTATGGGCGTGTAGTCAGGTTCGAAATCGACACAACTGATATCCTTTGTCATGAACAAAAACGAACCCAGTTGGACGTAGACCCCGCCCAATCGCTAAGCGTCGCATGACACCAAACTTCGGCTGCATTGAACCTACCCAATCTGTGATACTGTTCGGGGCAAAGGAGGCTGCTTTTGTCATGCTCCGTCGCAGCTCTATCTCTTTTCTACCCCTAAAAAGGCCACCTACAATCGGCCTCACTTGCCATCCTTGCGCGACAGGCATTTTGTACTCCGCATTTTATGCGCCGCAAACCATTTCAACGTTGTTCATTTCGATCCTGACGCCCCCATACAATCGCGCTCCAGTGGACCTATTTTCAGACGGGCGCGCTTGTGGAAACCGAAACTGAGAAGGCGACGGACGCGTCGTCCGACGCAGATGCAAGTTCCACAACTGCGGCGCCGACGAGTGACGATGACACCACCGAAATTCTGGGCATGGCTTGGTGGGTGTTTGTGCTGGTGTGCTTCGCCGCTGTGGTCATTATGGCCGGAATTTACCATGCTATGCTGAAGGAGCACCAAAAGTACGCAGACCACTTTGGCGGCGGGGGCTACGGGTGGGGCGGGGGCAAGGGAATGGGGATGAAGGGTGGTGGCATGACTGTGCGCCGGCAGAAGGGCTACGGAAAGGGGCCCGTCGTCCCCTACGCTTCGCAATGGTGAGGAGTGCGTAAGTTGTGCAACTAGGTTTATTTCGCGGTCACTAGCGTGGTCTTTGCATGCGTCTGTTCTTTGATGCAAGTAGAACAATGCCTGCAAAGACGTGAGTTTCGAGTTCGACCATGTTTCAACAAGGAGCAGGTTCTTGTGTAGTTTTCAACACATGCACATTCTCAGCACATGAACATGATGTCATGGTCTGCATCTGCCACAAGTAGGAGCCTGCGGTGACGGGAATGATCTTTAGTTAATTCATTGTTTTTCTTTTAATATCATATACACCTCTTTGGACGTTTTCGACACGATCGCCATGGTCGTATCAATCAGTTTGCAGTACATTAAAGCATTTTTTCGACCATTTTCAGCTTCCTAACCCCCCCCCCTCGAGGCATGATTTTGTCCCCCATGCTGCTCTTCATCACATTCAGTTGTTGCTTATTTTTTTCACCGAAGCTGCGTTGCAGATTGAGGCTATATCGTTTATCGACGTTTTCAACATCACTACGGTTTCCATAAGCGTGTTCATAAAAGGTAAAGCATCAACGTAAACTTTTTCATTTTCACAGGGTTCTCCCGTTTCTTTTCCACCGCGCACTCTTCTAGCAAAAAATCTCAACCAAACATGCGCGTCTTTCAAACTCACTCAAGTGCCTTCATGGTCAGATCTTTGATAGTACTGCAAATGCAAAACCCCTTCCCCCGTTATTGATGCCAAATGGAACGACCCACGACCGAGGCTCTACCTCTATGTCTAGGATCAAAACGCCTATGCAAGTCGCTCAGCAGTAGGAGCGCTTGTTATCGTGTTCTTTTTCAGGGCTGTGCCAATCACTGGCAGTGTCTCTGTCATCTTCTGCATTTCCAATAAGTATTGTGACGTCGCACAAAGAGAGAGTTGTTGACTTGGGTTTTGGTTCGATTATCTCAAAAGCTCTTTCTTCTATGGCTGCAGAATGAATGTGACTGTGCGTGCAGGTGCAACCAGCAGAACGTGGTCGCAAGAAGAACGAGGGGGTAATGATGAAAATCAGCTTGGGTCCCGGTCGTCGTTTCGAATCACAACGTTAAAGGGCAGAGATTTGTATCAATCAAATAGTGGTGTGGCCTCTAAAGACGTCTTTCTTCAGTACGTACAAAATAAAATCAAAACAACGAAGACGAACTACTGTGTCAAAGCACCGTTCATCTTGGACAAAGAAAATGAAAATCGTTGTGGGTACTAGAAATTGAGTTCGTACAGCCAAACAAGTTTCTCGTCTCGTCCAACTTCTCTGTGTGCAGAGAGACAGAGAGAAATCGATTTCAACTAGACGTCCTGAGAAAGCAACTACCCGTACATCCCCAGTTACACCCAATCGTGCACCTCGTCCGATTTGCTGTTTACGGGTCATGGATGATGTTTTGTGGTCCTCTTCCGCAAATTAGTTGTAGCAGAGCTAGCGTCTTTTTTGGGCGACAAGAAAGCTACAGCAATCAGCTTCGTGCTGTTTGTACGAGGAAGTACTTATTGAAAACAAATACTCGGCTAGTAATCTTGCTTTGGATTGTTCGACTGCGCTTCTTTTTGATACCCAAGAAAGGCAGGACCACGCTTTTTGATTTTGAACAACCTCGCCTTTTCCAAAAAGATAAAGAGATGTCTTAATACCTGCATGATCATCAACAACTTCCATCCATTCTCGACTGCTAAGAACAGCTTGAGCAGCGGAAACAGTGATTGTAGGATTCGGTTGATGTCCTAAGAAGTAGGAGAACTTCTTGATCTTCGACAAAGCAGGCCTAGTCGTTGTAGAACGAACCAAGGGTCGTTGATCGCGTCCGTTGCACCTTCCGTCGAGTAGAAACACAGGCGACACGACCGGAACTGCAGTAGCTCGCTCGTCAACATCTTCACAGACGTGGCCGCCGGTGGCCCCCGAGGACGTCGTGAAGAAGATGGCGGAGGACAAAATATCATCTTCCAAAGAAGCTCCTGCTTCCGACGCGGCGTCGGCGGACGAAGTAGCGGACATCAAGAAAGTAGAGGACGACAAATGCCCCTGTAAAAAGGCCAAGAAGAAGTGTACTTGTGGCGTTCCGAAAAGACCTGTCGGACGGCCACCAGGAGCACAAGAATCTACTTCGGGAAAAACCGCTGCTGCAGGAGCTGCGCCGGCATCTTCAAAGGCGTCGTCTTGTTCATCTTCCCTGGTCGCTGGTCCCCCGACAGCTGCACAGGAGTTCTTGAAGAACAATCCTTCAGACAAGCCCTCAAATAAACCCTCTTCCGATGAGGAGGCTGTCGTCGTACTAGACAACCGCTGCGCGTGCAAGCGGGCGAAGCGAAAGTGTACGTGCGACCCGGACGACGAAAACTACAAAATCGCCAACGAGAAGACCAACTACGTCCGGGTGCTCCCTTTTCTGGAGAAAACCTGCACGGAGGGGACACTGAAGTTCCCGATCCTGCCCGACCCCGTCGAGACGCGGCCGGGCCACGACGAATACGAGGACCTGTTTCACCAGTTGCACTGGAGCGGGCTCGTCGACGGCTCGGACCCGGTGGGCAGACAAGAGCTGCAGAAGCAGGGAGTATTCGACGTGAGAGAGAAAAACGGGGAGCCGCGATTCAAAATGTTTACCACGGGAGGTGACGATGATACCAATACGACCAGTCCTGGCCGGATTCCGTCGCTCGGACAGCCGTTTCTGGACGCCGGGGCGGTGCTGGTGGGCTACAGTTCCGCGGTCTGGAAGGAGATGCAGCACTTCTTCGCCGAGGTCGACACCGGGTCCAAGAGGGTCAACAAGTTGGCGCAAAAAAAACAGGTGCAGGATAAAGAGCAAGATCGCGAAGTAGACGTGGTCCTCGAGGAAGAAGATGACGACATGGCGCCGGTGGAAGAGTTGCAGCGCGAAGAAGAGGAAATGAACAACAAGAATAAAGAAAATACTACCGCTGCGGTGTCCGACAAAGACATCAAAAAGAGCAGTAGCTTCTCAACAGCAAATGCAAAATGCGCAGATTTAAAAGGCAAAGAAGCCTCGCAAAAGTACAACTGGACTGACTCGGCGTTCCGGCACGAGGCGCTGACGCAGTGGATGAATGTGAAGGAGTACCACTGCGCCGCCGTCTGGTACGACACGGACACACTGCAGTTGAAGAGCGCGTTCCTGTATGCATCGTAAATTTTCTGTACATGTACAAAATGCATGACAAATTTCGCTACCTTGCAGAGGCCAACTTGTCATGCTGAACTAGCATCGGGCAAGTTTTGTCATGCAGAAACCGCATTTGTACGTGTACAGGAAATTTACTGTGGATATCCTGCCTGAGGGGTACACGGCGGCCAACCCGGTGGCGGAGCAGTTTGCCAAGGGTGGCAGTTATGAGAGTGCACAACACCCCCTCCCCCTCATTTGTCATGCAAAACTCCAAATCCACGCGCTTCCCTGTGGCACGGGTGTCCACTACATGATGATGATGATGGCACTGTTTGCATGACAGATTCCGGAAGCCCAAACAGTACTACTCGACTATGCGCGTGGATTTGTTATGCACAGGCTTCATGTGTGCTGGTGTTTGTATTGCTGTTCATGCAATTATACATATGAGGGGGGCGGGGGGTTGTGCACTCTCATCGAAGTGACGCGGTGTACACGAAGGCCGGTAGTTCTGTAGGTGGTGCAACTACATCAACCGACGGAACAGAGGTCAACATGAAGTCGCGCCGCGTGGACAGTGTGCAGGCGCTGGGAAAAAGCACGGCGCTTGGGTGGCGGGGCGGGAAGGCCGGGTTCGGCACCATGTCCATGTTCGGATGCCACGTCCCGCCGAGTTACAGCAAGGACGAGCCGCAGAAGTGTGTGAACCGGTACGGGAACTTCCTTTCCGGTGCGAAGAAGCGGGACTTTGGCATGGAGGAAGTTGTGGACGACTTTGCGGCGGACTTCGCGGAGCGGGAGGCGCGCGCGGTGCCTGCCGGCGCGGCGTCGCGGTTGTGCATCATGAAAAGCCTGGACCCGCAGAGCGAATTTTGCCTCCTGCCGAAGAGTTTTCCAGACGATTTTTTGGCGGAAGTGAACAAGAAGTCGGGAGCTGCTCTTGGCTGCAACGGGGAGGACGAGGAGAACCCCGTTGTTCTCGGCGACAAGAATAAGAATACCATAGAAGGAGCAGCTGCTCCTGCAAGTAGTAGCTCAACATCGGCACAACAACTCGGGTCCCCCAGCGGAGAAGTTCTTGTTCTTGAAGTTGGTCATCTTGCAGGAGCCGTGGCGCATGGAAAGAACGTCGACCCGCAACAACCGGCTGCTGCGCCACAAGAACCAGATGCCGACATGATGGAGATTGTGAGCCCAGTAACAGTGTCATCTTCTACTGAGGAAGGCAACAAGATGATCTTGAACAACAGCGATAAAACCAAGAACAGTAACACCAATTTCGTTCAGCTTCGCGACTCAGCCTCGAGTTCATCTTCGAGCAGCTTCTCGTCCACCGCGGTTCTTAATAAAAATGCGGTAGCTTCTGGTGCACCATTTGCATTTCCACCCGCACCCGGCGCGGTCCAACACGACGTCGACCAGGATCAACATTTTCTTCACGAGCAGCTCCGTGGACACGACCGCTACAACGGGTACCACATTACGTCCAAAAGTTCGAACTACGTGGTCATGGTGCACAGCGATTCTTCCGCGGACGGCAGTCTGGAGACCATCTACTTCTACCGCCCCCACTGGGAAAAGCAGGGCAAGATGAACGTCGAAAAGTTCACTGCGGGGCACAGTTGGATGTTCTTCGCAGGGGGTATCATGCAACTCCCCATGAAAAGCGGCAGCGGTTCGCTCGTGTGGGTGCACTGCACGAACCCGGACCCGCTGTATCACGGCACGTTACCCACCTTCACGAAGCAGGCCCCGAAGCAGGAGAATGTGAAGCACAACGGGATGGGGTGCGCGTTTCTGTTGCAGGAAAACGTCGTGCGGGTTTTGCGGGGAGATAGGAACACGCAGAACATCAAGATGGCAGCGGCGCAGCCGAACACGCTGGACGTCTTCAATGGGACCAAGTTTGGAGGTTCTTCTTCCAGTGGTCTGCAAAAGAAGAGGGAAAAGGCGAGGAAACTTGCGTTGCAGAAAAGCAAAAGCAAGATGAAGAAAAAGAACGAGCAGGACAAAAATGCGCAGAAGCCTTTTGACAAGAAAAATAGCACAACTTCTTTCAGCAACAAGCAGCAAGGGAACAAACTGACGAAATCTCATTTGAAATCCCTCCTCAAGAGCGACAACGACGTTGTAATTCTGAAGCGGTCCGACTGTACAGCTAAGGGGAACAATAAACATAAAAAAGAACAACCGAAGATCGACTACGAGAAAACGAAACAGTGGCTGGAACCCTTCCGCCAGACCACCAAAGGGAAAGTGGCCAAGAAGTTAACGCATTTCCGCGACTGGAACAAGTTCCAGGGGTGTGTGCGGCAGGCGAAAGTGTTGTTTGAGCAGTACACCAGTGTGCACTCGGTTTTGATCAACCGAAAAACCGGGGAGGTGCGGCATGCGGATGCAGACGATCTGGCGGAAAATTTTTCATGTTCCGATGAGGAAGGTGGCGAGATGAACAAGAGCGCAGACGCGGTCTTCGAGAAATTGCAGCAGAAGGAATTGCTGCTGCGCGGCCCTGGCGGCTTCGGGGATCATGATAAAGCACATCAGAAGAATCGTCTAAAGAAAGCTGCTTCTAACAAACGACCCGCAGAAGTAGACGTTGATGAAGAACAAGAACTCGGAACAAGCGACAATGAGAACGATAACGGCAAGAGGGACCACCACGGAAAGAAAGCGAAGGGCAATACGAGTACAACTACATCCTCAGCTGTCGAAAAGAAAAAGAAGAAGAAAAAGAAAAGGAAGAAAAGCAAAAAGTCTTCGCGCCGAGAGCATGAAGATCTTCTCGCAGGGGCCGAGCCCGGTGACAGTGTCGTGCCGCCGCATGTGATATTAGGTAGCAGTACCTCGGAGAAAGGAGAAATGAATGAGTATGGTTTATTTTTTCCCGCGGGAAAACTACACGGAGACTGCCTGTACGACGCCGATGCGGACTTGCATTTCCGAGACGGTCGTTTGATGCCAGTGACAGTATCAAACTGCGCAATTCCAGCCTCGACCGCAAACGAAATGGTCGTGGATTTTGACCAAAGCAAGTTCCTGCTCCCACCTCTCGTATCCGATAATTGTTCCAACAACAACGGCAAGACAGGTGAGAAAGAAGATCAAGAGATGAAAGGTTGCGACGTGGGTGGCGATGACGAGAACAAGCTGCTTACGAGTGTTCCGATGAACATGATGGCGCGAGACCGAGCGGGACGGGAAGATCGTACAGGTCAACACGAGAGTCCATTGCCCGCGGTTGTCCAAAAGAGCAAGAAGAGCGGCACTGCCGCGGCACCGAAAGAACAACAGTTTTCCAGCCCGATCCAGGACGCCGAGAGCAAATCTTCTCCTCCGTCCTCGGAAAGCAGCGTGCTGTCGCCCACGGACGACTCCGATCTGTCTAAGGACCCTGAAATAGACAAGGCGGATGGCGACGAAGAAGTGGTCGAAAAGGTCTTGGCCCGATTCCATTCCGCTGGCTGCCAGTGCTCGGACTGCGCAAAAGAAGCGGCTTTGATGTAGTTGTAAACCTTTCTAACTACAACTTTTCATCTCCTCGTCTGTCCTTTGTTTCCGGAAAAAGCAATCACGCGGGATCTCATTCTCTAGTACACTATTGCTATTGCATACTGTAATAAAAATGTCGTCCGCTTCCTCAAAAGAATCCTCTCCATTTCTACTATCGTGCTGTTTCTTACTGCTTTCCGCAGCGTCACGAAACGACGATAAGAACGCAAGTTTTTCATTGTGATTTTGATTTTCCCATTTCATCTGTTTCTTGTGTCCCCCGGGTGGGTACAGCGATGCAGACATGCTATTCATTCTGTGGCCAGCAGTCTCTTGATGAAGATGTTGCTACCAGAATTTGATCCTTTTTTTTGAAGAGCTATTTTTTCGGCAATCCCGCCGGCAGCTGGAATTGGATGTTGTAACTTTTTTTTCGACCGTTTGTATTTTGTAAGGAAAACAAAACAAGGCGCTCCTCCTTGAAAAAGTACATGAGGGCTTCTCCTGTCCGAACCTCTGCCACGGGGCATTGAAAAACCCATCGCGCGGGTCTCGTGGAAACAAGTATTGTTCGAAAAGCTGTCGACTCGTTTCTACTCGCCTATCTAACAAACGAAACTGTGCTGCGCGGTCACGGAAATACATGAGATTTCGGGTCGTGGCTCTTCTAGTTCCAGCAGCGCCGCCCGCGAAAGTGGCAACGCAGAGGGAACGACTGGAGGCGCGGCAGATCTGTGGGGCCGCGTTGGATATTCACCCGAACACCGCCGGCCGGCTGTCGAGTCAGTCGGGGGGGGCAGCCCGATCGCCGTGCTGGCCAGGGGCGGAGACATTGCCCGGCCGGTGGCGGGGCACGCAGGGGCGGGCCCGCAGCTTTGGGCGGTGCCAGCTTGCTACCGGGGCAGGGTTCACTGGTTGGGCGCAGTACCCCGGGGAAGCCGCCAACTCGGCGGCGCGCCCAACCGACCCAGCCACCGGCCCCGCCGGGCGCGCCCATCTTTGTTCCGGGGCGCCGTGTCTGCCTGTGGCAGGCGCATAGGCACACGACGCCAAAGAACCCGCAGCCGAAGGCCGGGGCCAACCCACCGCTTCGGCCCCGATGAACAGACCTGCTTCGAAGACGCCGAATTTTGGCGCGGGCAAGCGGGGACATTCTGCTATGATATTGGCCTAAGCGCCCGGCAAAGGCAGGGCCCCTGCAATGAGTCGGATGAAGAGCAAAGGGCTGCGCTTGCCGGTTATTTTTGCCACGGGCCACGAGGAGCCGGGTTTTGCCTCGAGTGCCAGGAGATGGCGCGTCCTCGTGTCTGGTGCCGGGCCGGGCCCCGCGCGCGGGCCAACGCCATCCCGGGAGCGCGTTCGTTTCGAACGAGCGCCGCGCGGCGGCGCCTTGCTTGGCTGCAGCAAGCGGCAAGGCCAATCCGCACACTACGACACAGGGCCGAGAACTTCTGTGCGGTAATTGCCATCAGCCATCTACTCGGAGTATCGCGCAGAGGCGACGAACCAGCGCGGAGGCTGTTGCTCCGAGTGCTTCGCTGCTTGCTTGGGTCCGTCGGCTCGCGGTTGGTGGGCCACGGCGATGGGGCGGTGGGCCCTGGCGCTTGTTTGGGGAGATTTATTGCCGCCCGCCCTGCCGTGCCGGCCCGTTTCTGGGAGAGGGAGCCCGGGGGCCGCGCGGGCCGGGGTGCGTGCCTGCTCGCACGCCCCGCCAGGCCGTGTTGGTTTGGCTGGGTGGCCTTGGCCGGCCCGTTGCGGTTGTCAGTCTGCCCGGGGACCAGTTCTGACCTGGCGGACAAATTCAGCGGAGCTTTTCAGTTGGTTTTTCGCTTCCTTGGCGGAACCCCGCCCGGTCCGCGCGGGCTGGTGCTCGGCCCTGCGTTCAAGCCGATTATTGCCTGCTGCAGCGATTTCTCCCACTCGACTCCGCCTCGTGGTGTGGTGAGTGCGATGCCAAATCATGAAACTGGGAGGACTACGACCAGACGGGGCGGCCATCGATTGGATAGGCTCGCGGCCGCGATTGGGTATTTCATTTTGGTATACCTACGTATATCATAGTGTGGGCCAGGGTGACTACGAAAACAAAGAGATGAAAGCAGCGAGCGCAGCTCGCAGAGGCACCGGTGTTCTGCTCTTATGGATTTCGGTCGTATTGATGAAAGTCTAATAAAAACATGTTCAAAAGTGAATGGATTGCGCCGCATCCGAACGTGAAGCGACGAAGGCTACTCGCAGCACTGACAATGTTTCAAGGTCGCCGATTGCTCGGGGGTTTTCGTCCGAAGAACAAGTCCTTAAACATCAGCGCCCGGCAGTGGTTGTGTGTGATAAACAAGCAGCACCAGCACTGACGGGCGCCATCCAGCAAATGATAATACAAGGTAGCAGAAAATAAAAACATAGAAAGCTGTGAAGTACACTACAGTTTGGATCGTCGACGTGAGAATAAATTCGGTTCTAGGTAGTACAACATCGGCATGATCGGTGCATGTGTATGATCAGGTTTTCTCGGTCCAGTGGCAACAGTATCTATGAGGTGTTCTCACGAGCCGTGGTCGGTAATTTGATTCAGTCGTATCTCCTGTGTGTACGCCTGCCTTCAATGTACAACATCGGTTATTCACATAGAGTTTGATTCCTGCCCCACGTGATCTTCTCACAGGTCCTCCTTTAGTCCATTGTGAAGTTTTTGTTGTAAGTGTATTTCTTCCTTGTGAGTGTATCATTAAACATTTATCTCCACCGTCATTATTGCATGAGCGGCAGCCCGCATTAAAGCCGCGACCTTATTTTTACCACACAAGTACTTATAACTCTTAACCTTAAAAAGTACCCCTTTCCAACCCAGCAAAAAAATGCCGTCCCAGTACCAGAAACTCTTCTTCCTCACCGTATTCTCCATGTCCACGGCATGGGTGGACGTGATTGCGCTTTCCAAATACGGCGTTTTCGCCAACATGATGGTGGGCAACATGATTTACCTGGGCCGGGTGCTCGGCGCCTACGGGTCGGACGATCCGAAGTGGCAGAGTGAGACGAAGATCCCACCGTTGTTTCTCGTTTTAGTTCTGTTCGATTACATGCTGGGCGTGGTCCTCTTCCAGCTCTCCCAGCACTATTTCAAATTCGACGGGCGGCACTGGGGCGGGATTGTGTTTGTCATGCTGGTCAGCGTGGAATTATTGGAGTACTACATCGGCATCGAGGACAACGTGTGGTTGCTACTTATCGTGAGAAAAAACCTTTACGGTTACACACTCTAACGGAAGACAAGCAATACAGACAACCTCTGTTATGCAGGAAATGCTTGCCAGCCTCGTTTTATTGGTGTTTTCCCTTATAGTCTGCGCATCACAGGTCTTTTCTTTGCCATGTCGAGCAACTCTGTGATGCTGAAACTCCAACAAGTGTGTAACTGTCACACTTTTTTCGTGGGATATTACTCCTGATCGTCTGGGTCTTCGGTGCGGAAGACACGTTATGCCTCAAGGGCGTCATGCAAATGCTGCCCTGGGGCAGCACGGGTAAGGTGGTCGCCGTGGGGGTGACCATGAGCAAAACCGTGTTGGGAATTGCGACCGTGGAAGAGATGAAAAAGGGCGTCGTCGCGTTTCTCATGACGTCGGGGATGGTGGTTGGCGCGTGTCTGGCCCTGCTCTACTGTCGCTGGAACGAAAACTCGCCGGCCTTTGGCAACGCGATCGTGGCGCCCTTGCTGGGATTTCTGCTGCTATTGCACGACAGCTGGTTGAAGGATCAAAACGCGGCGGAGCAAAAGGACCATCAAAACAAGAACGATGCTCTGACAGCAGGAGGAGCAGCGGCCGAGTCAACTACTATTGCCATTGCGTCGAATAGTAAAATGTCGCCCCACCGGTCGCTCGGGGGTGGGGCGAGAGTGATAAGTGTTTCAGCTGCGGGCAACATGAATCATCGCCCGCACATCATCAACCTCGAGACGCGGGAGTTTCCGAGTTCCAGTGAGCGACCGAGCGACAATGTTTTCTATCAACTCCAAGGTAAAAACACCAGCGAGGTCGCAGTTTTTACCAAATACGATCTATCGCAACTGCAAGCGCCGCTACTACAACGAAATAACAAGGAACATGTCGAGCAAGGGTCAACGACAGCATCGACGGATCCCAGGGCCACAATTGATAGTATATTAAAACCAGCAGAAGACGATGAATCGGACTCGGATGGTGCCGAGCAAATTGTCATCATCGGGAACCACCCATACAAGCGTCTCTCTTCCGGGACGATTGACCGACTAAACCGCTCCAACATCGAAATCTTGAGTTTGCAAACGAGTTTTCCGCCAACAGTGGAGCAAGTGGTTTCCACAAACGAGCAAGTGTCATCAAATGGAAATGGGGTGTTGAGGAAAAAGGTTCGCGTCACTGACGGGGATCCAGTGCCGGCGCATCCGGCCCACAGACCCATGAACAACCAATATGCAAAGACACTGGCAAATATCGAAGAAAAATTGCTTTGAGCTGTATGAAAAAACACGGTTGAGGCAAGGAAAAAGAACGAGAATCGTGCAGTTGATCCTTGTATCAGGCACAATCTTCAAGTTTGCTACGGCATACTTACTTAGGTACACTAGTCTGATGGAGTTGGACATACATTGAAAAGCCGATTGATATCATCACCCAACAATAGGGGTGCTCTTGCTGTCTTCGTGAACGAGCGCGATGCAGCCTACGGGTGGCTTTGTGTTGATGTATCTCCTCTTGTTCATCTGCGCTTTCTCATCGGAAAAAAAGGATCTTGTTGAGTTGTTTAGATCCTGGAGAGAGGACGAAGATGATCACAGTGGTCGCGTCAAGCAAAGTAGATCTAGACCAAGACCTCAGATGTCGCAGAGGAGGTGGTGGCTTTGTAGTTTTGTTGAGATCTTCACCATATAGGTACCCTCGGGAGAGCAAGTAGATCTGGATTCAGGTCGAAGATCTGCTTCTGCTAGGTGTTGCTGTAGTTTCTAGGGTAGTGCTAGTGCAATCGCAAAGTGAATGAGGATGTGGATCTACTGCTATCCTATGAACAAGAGACAGATGAGATGATCTTGTTCTTGATCAAACAGTATTCTTCTGGTCTTGTTCTCTCGATGTCGATGTCGTTCAGGGAAACAAGTAGTGGAATATGTGCGCGAAGCTGGAAGCTGAAGCACCGGACAGATCTACATCTACTCATTTCGTGAAGTCAATCATGTGAGACTGTGGTGGCGCATGATTTCACCTGAAGATGCTGCTATATGTATCCCGGTCGTTGCAACATAAAAGTGCTGAATTTTATGTCGTCGAGAACAGATGATGTTGATGAAATAGCGACAGAAGCTAGTATGTCGTGCGCTATACGCGTTCTATCTAAAGACAATTGGCAAAGAATTCTTATTCTTGGATAGTTGTTGCCATGATGAGTAAACACTCCCCACATCTATGTATTTTTCGATGAGAATGTTGGGGCTCGAAACACTGGTACCTACTATGTACCAGCGGTAGGCACATCAACGTAAGCGGCTAGTACGTATTTTTTTATCCGCTGGAGAAATTTCTGAGTGATGTCATGGTGAAAAAAAAAACCGCAACCAGGATTCATTCTGAAACGCTAGGAACGATTTCTGTAAAGTCATCTTCCGAAAATTTTCATCATCTCCACTGGAGTTTGTCATAATTGTCAAGCTATTGTCAAGTAAATACGGCAACTAGTAGTACATCAAAAAAACTTTGTTTTCTTTGTAAATACGCGTAGAAGTTCTAGAAAGAACAAACACTTCGGAGCCGGACAGCATACATAGTTGTCGCATAGCTCTCGAACTAACAACCTAGAGATAGAAGTAGATACCACCTTCAACACGATTACAACTCCCTGTGCCTGTGAAGCGGGCCTGAACATCAAATTCCATTTTTCAACACACCACTTTCGTCAACCCCTCGGCTTGAGGACCGCTCGCGCAGTGCTCGAGAGTGCTGACGGGACTAGTCGCCTACTTAACGCCGACCTTACTTCTTTACTGTGATAGAAACGCTGAACTAACTCTGTTTTTGCGCTTCTGTAAATACACAAACTGGCGTCGCCGAAGAAGCGGCAGTCTATAAAGCTTTAAACAAAAACATCAAGAACTACATGTTTATTGTGTTTGATAGCCAAATCACTCAATCGTGGCATACCCTCTCGCGCGCGTAGAGGTGGTTATTCGGTAACATTTCATTTGTACGATATCTTAGCACGTGCACGACGACGCACATGATACAGCTTTTATTTTCATCGCATAGTTCTAGTTCAATCTTGAACAAAAGTCAGTACAGGTTGGGTTCTACGCGCCATAGTATTCCGACCATAATATCATAAATCATTTTGTACTTTTTCGAGTGCGCCCCTCGGACGAGATAAACATATCGATACATACGCAAAAAAATCTAACTGACAGTTTTTTACGATCGTTTTTCACTAAAATCAATCTAGCGGCCATACCGCACAAATATTACACCAAAAAAATTTATCTATGTTTTTTATCAACTAAAATATGTTTTCTAATATCAACTAAAACAAACATCTATCTAAACGTAAAAAAAGTAAATAATCCTCGCGCCATAAAAATATGGCAAAAAACACTCGGAGCAGCATGATGCTGCCACTCAAGAAGGGATGCAGCTTCACGGCCGTAGCACTTGCCGTGGCAGCTGCCGCGCTGCTGTGTGCTCCTTACGAAGCTTTTGCGGCCCAAGGCAGTACTTCTGCTGGCAGCAGCTCCCACCGCGCTGTCGCAAGTACAGGAGCTGCAAGCTCGGCTAAAGATGAGAACGCCGTGTTCACTGGCAGCCATGCCTTGAAAAAGTTCACCGCCCGCTCGGACGTGCGACCGCCCCCCCCGCAAGGAACTTCTACAAGTCCGGGGGAAGAAGGACAAGACGAAATCTGTCCGACACTCGATCACATTTATAAGGAAGGCTCGAAGTGGAAGGGCCTCGCGCCCCTCGTCGAGCGGGTTGAGCAACGGATCTCCTCCTTCCTTGCGCCGCTGAAAGGGGAGCCGCTAGTACATGATTGGGAGCTGCGACAGAGAAAACAACATCGCACTAGTAGTCGCGGCGAAGAAGCAGGTACAGGGGGACGAGACGACCCACTCGTCCGGAGCTCCTTCCCGGAGAATGCCGCGTTCTGGGAAGCCTTGTTTGAGATCGAGGACGCGCAGTACGTATGTTTCGGGGAAAAAGTTTATAGCGCAGTCGTGGTACAGATACAGCAGCTGTACATTGATTGTCTATGGATTTGCATGGTTTACTTATTTGCAGTGCAAGCGCGATAGCATTAGCATATTTGCCATGCCAAAAAATGAGGAGAGTTGATGTACCAAGTTGTAGATACTACGTTCTTCTTGAGGACCAAACAAGAGTAAACGTACGGATCAAGAATTAAAAAAGTACGACAATTACCCACTGCTTTTGCAACTCATACCCTACTTCTGCCGTTGTCAAGTTGCACGAAACGAGGTTGCAGCGGCTTCGCAACGTCGTGAAATCGAGTGTCCGGACCGCGGAGGACAAGTGCTGGGCAGATTTGTCGAAAACGCACCAGTACGACGGTCCGCATCCGCTGGCGATGCTTTTGGGCGCATTGCTGCAGTTGGAGGAGCGGGGTGGAGGACGACAGCAAGTACCTCAGGACAAGCATAAAAGTGGTGCAGCACAACTACTAGTACCTGGAGAAGATCGTGGAATATCCATGTTTAAAAATATCCTGAATCCGTATGCGCCCCTGGGCCGCCGCGCCGGCATGCTGTGGAAGGTGATTCTGGGGTCGTTGATGCAAACGCTTACAGACCGCTCATTCGAGCTTCAGAGACAAGGAAGCCGAGCGCAAGGAGAAGCTAAGAGCACAGGTGCATCAAAAGCTGTACTTTCCCGTCGCGGTCCGCCTGTTCCTGTCGAAGTGAAGCGCCGCGCACTACTTTTGGCGTACCAGATTGTGAAGCAGCTCGTCACGGAACGACCGACGTGGCAGCGTGCTGGTGATCCCAAATCTTCGACGTCTTCCAGGCGACAACTTCTTTCCGACGGTCTTCTCGGCCCGCTCGTTTCACCATCTGTTGTATCGGCAAGTACTACTATTCAGGAACGCACCTTACCGCTTCGCGCGCTCCAGTGGGGAAGGCACATGTACGAAAATTTTGCCGAGGTTCACGAATTCAGTCAGAATTTTATGCAAGAAGAACGGTACGAAGCCTTTTTGGAAAAGATCCCGCAGATGACCGAGGACCGTCTCAGCGCCTACGGGAATGGTCCGACCGTCATCCCAGCGCACGTTCGTGTCAAGCTGGTAGTGGATGTAGCGCTGGTTCTGCGCGAAGCAGCGGCGGAAAAGCTGTACAGAAGCAGTGTAGTCGCATTAGTCGAAGACGATGAATCAGAAGGAGCTGGCGGCAAACATCAGACTCAGTCTGATGATGTGGTACGACGCACGTCCAGCAGCCTGTTCACACCAGTCGTGCCCCCCACACCGGGCCGCAAGGAGGGCGTGCGAGAAGAGGTTGATCAACCACAGTCAATCACGAGAGACAAGGAGACCACGATGTATCAAATGGGCGACTTTTTGTTGCTGGCAAAGCTTTTGCGCAACTTGGCCTTTCCCGGTTTAGCCGGTCCCTCGGATCAGCACTTTGACGACGATTTTTCCACAGCGCAGCTGTCGCAGCGGGAACACGCTCTTGACGACCATGGACAACATGGGAAAAAAAAGCAAATCTCCACGATCGGGCACTACCGTCCGCTGGATGTCAGCAGATACTCGCTGTTACACCAGCGTAACGTGTTGTCGCTGGAGATCGAAGACCAAAAGGCAGCACTGCTGAACGACTACGTGTACAATCCAACTCCTGCCACAGACGCCGAAAAATCCGCCCTGGAAGCCGCGGAGCCAAAGTTCGCGGACCGAGGTGGAGACCTTCTGAAGTTTGCTACGCTGCCGTTGCCCAACAAGTTGTTGACAGCTGCAGCAGGTGCAGGGGAAGCGGCTGCTTTCGGAGATGTAGACGACGGAGCTCCACCCGGCGGAAAAGATAAAGAGGGCGTTCAAGTGAGGACCCTAACGGAAGCCCAGACGTCCTCGCGATTCTTGCTTTTTGACGCCGACAGGCACTACTCCGATTACATCAGTCAGTTGATGTCCATCTCTGGTAAAAGTACAGCTGGAAGTAGTTTTCCTCCTGGCGCTATCTAACGCAAAAATGTCTGGGTCTGGAATATTTCTAGATTTGTCATGCATATTTTCCATGAGCCATGATGTCTGTCATGCATGTCGTAGCATCACAGATTTTTCGAGGGCTTTGTGATACTCTCTCTACCGCATGAGAAATGCCATCTCCACGTAGGACAAACCCGACCCCTCTTGCTGGTCATGCAATACAAATGTTTTTCGAATCACAGACAGCATCACAAGTTGTGACCTTCCAGACCCAGACACTTTTGCAATCCATAGGCGCCTCCAGGGGTAGTCATCTTCAAGAGACCGGTGGATCAACATCTTCACCTGGCCATGATTTAGATTTAGCAGCAGCGGCACAACATCAACATCAAGCTGGTACAACTCTTTCCTCTGGGTCGACTGCTCACCTTCCGCTGGATCATCCGACAGGAACGGGCAGCATGGCCTCAGCAACCGCTTCACAGAAGCTGCCTCCAAACCCGCCGTTCACGCCTGCACTTCGAGATCTTGTTTTGCTCGTCCTGCACGTTCTCAAAGATGAGGACCCCGCAAAGCTGGTTTTATTACAATCTGGCCGCGCGGGGGACAGCAAGTACACCGAGCTAGACACTACGCTTTTCGCCTTACAGAAACTCGTGCCGCTGGCACACCACACCGAATTTGGAAATTCTGGAACATCAAAAGTAGAGGAAGATGTTGACCCTATTGCCACTGCCGCGCTGCCAGAGGAGGAAAAAACGCGTTTGGCGTTGGACGCGAAGCGTAAGTTTGCAAGCGAGGAAGAGAACAGTCCTAGTTTTGTCGTTGGAGAATTTGTGGACTTGCTCCTATCCTTCTTCCAAAACGCGGAACAGGCAGCGAGAGACACGGAACTTCTGATGCTTTACGAAGAAGACCGGCTGGCGAAATTCAAGATCAGCACGACCGCAGAAACGGCTTTGCGCCAAGAAGGGAAGAGAGCAGGCGATCATCATGCTGAGGATGGTGCCTCCGGAGAGGACGACTTCCATGCTGCAGGAGCAGACTCAGTACGTTTCTTACACCTCGGTGCCCAGCAGGATAACGCGCTGCAATACTTTCGGACTTGTCTTGGGCAAGAAAAGATAGATCCGAAAATAAATGTTCACAACGCACAGCAGGAGCAGATGAACTATTTCCGGGCTCGTCGCGAGTCTTGTTTTGACACGCTCTTCGCCGTGCTTCACAAGCATCTTGTTCCACACCTGCGATCCGAGTTGACGCAACTGGCCAAGAAACTGAGCGAGGCGAAAGTGATTGCCGCTTCCGAGGAGCAAGTTGAGGTGCGGGCCCGGGTTTCGGTGCGCGCGGTCCGCCGGATTCTCGCTCTGTTGCGGATTTTGCGGGAGTTCATGCTGGGATCCTACGTGCAAGCCGCGACGGAGGACAAAGAAAGCAGTGCTAAAGCGAGTACAAATAGAAGTACTACTCCACCCAGAGGTAGTACAACTTCACCATCACAAATCCTCCGCCTGGATCCGGAAGTCGTGCGCGAGCTGGTGGAGCTGCAGAGCGAGGTAGTGGCCCGGCTGGCGCTGCTTATGCACAAAAACTACTCGGGGAAGCCGTTTCAGGAGCTCGAGAAGGAGCTTCTCACGGAGGAAGACATCAAAAGCGAGAATGACAGCAGTCGAGGTGGAACCTTCGCCTCAGGTGATTTATCTGGTAGCGAAGAAGATGAAGATGAGTTGGCGGGGCAGGAACAGGACACGAATGCGATGGATGTGGATCAAGCAGAGTCCTCCGACGCCGGTGCCGCTGCTGGTCGTGAGCAAGAGGATCCAGGTGACACGGCTGATATGGCCGTCGACGATTCCTCAGCTGAGGAAGACAGCGTACTCGGAGATGACGTTTCAAGCCGGATGAGTGGGGAGGATAATTCTGCGTCGCAAGGAGATCAGGAAAGCCGGGTTCGCTCCGAGCAGAAAAAGCGCAACCTTGCTCTGTTCCTCGAAGTCCTTTCGTCCGGAGCGCAGGTGGGCAGTGAAATCACAGCTATCTTGCGGTTGAACTTGCAGATGTCGCAGGGGTTGCAAGCTCCGATCGAAGAACTCGAAGAACATTTGCTGCTGATAGAAGAGCTGGAGGAAGAACGGCAGTCTAATTCCAATCCCATGGATGAGAGCCTTTCGACATCGAGGAAAAAGAAAATGACTGCTTCTCGTCATGCGGAAGTAGAAAACACTGCGGGACGAGTCGCAGTCGGCTTGCCGAGACAGTATTTCTTCCCGACCCTGCTGAAGCTCTTGGTTTTCGGTCGGACCAGCAGTGCATCTGATGCGAAGAACCTGAGCAACGCAGGAGCGAGTCGTGGGGGGCAGCCGACTTCTGGTGGCGCGCCCCTTCAGCCCGCGCCGGGTATTGGGGGTCAGGGTGGTAGTACTAGTATTCCAATGAACGCGCCTCCCGGGGGTGGGCCGCATGAGAAGCATTCGCGAACAAGGCGGCCTGCACAAAGGCGAGGTGATCAGGAATTGGTCAACGCGATGCATAATAAACTTTATCGGAAAATCAAGGAAAAAGTCTACGAAATCCAGGAAGCACGGGAGCGGAAGTTGGCGCAGCTCTCCCAAAGTGTAGTTGCCACTGGTGGGGCATCAGGAGGTGCTACCTCTGGTTTCGAAGAGTTCATGGGGCAAAAAGCCGCGTCGCAGCACCGCCACCGTGACCTGTTGCAATCTCGTCCCGATTTTGCGTCCGTCTCTTTAGGTGGCTTCTCTGAAGACTTGTACGGGCAAGACATACTAGGTCCGGTGGCGCGCAACGCGCTGTTGCAAAGTTTTGTGCTGCGGGTTGGCAGCGCGGCGGGCAATCGCGAGTTCGCTCAGTCGCTGTTTGGCAGCGTCTTCCGCGGCGGTTCTTTCGAGGTTGCGGGCCAGCGGGTGGAAGACGGCGGCGGCATCAGGTCGTTGGCGACAGGAACAGATTTGTTGGAAGATATTGCGGCAACTACGACCACCCAGGGAGGTGCAGCCTCGGGCATCAGCAGAATGAACAGCCGGAAGCCGCCGCTGCTTTTCTCGGCGCTCAAGCTGCCGAAGAAACAAGTCAAGAACGCTGCAACGAAGGAAAATGAGTACCGGGAAGACAATGACGCTGCAGTGCGATACTACGACTGGGAACAGGAGATGTTGGTGAAAGAACAGGCCGCTTTTTTGTCCAGCAGGAGTTTTCACCAGAAAAGTAGCAGGGACCATGAGCAAGATTTTGGGCACGAAATCGAAAACGCAAAATCGCCTCAGATGGTATACCACCAGCAGCCAAAAGGCCGGCGTGCCATGCTGCGAAGCATCGCGGAGCGACTTGATGCGGCTAATCGCCAAGCGGTTCTAGATTCGTTCTGGATGATCAGCGTGCAGATCCAGGGCGGGGCGATGCAATCGGCCGGAGCAGGAGCGAACAAAGGTGCCGGTCCTGCTGGGGACGAGAGAAAGCCTGCAGGCAGAAATAAACACGGCAAGAACTACCACCTCTCCTTAGCGAGCGCGCGGTACGTGTCTCAATGCGTGCATCTGTTTCTTGGAACTCGTGCTGAAGTGTTTTTAGGCCGCGATGATCTGTACGGGAGCACGGTGCCTGCGATTGCGAGCGCACAGCGCTTGGAGTTTCAGCAAATGAGACGAGTACTCGCGCGGGAGATCGCTGAGCAAGCGGCTGTGCTTCTTCCCGAAGAACTTCTACAGGTCGACCAAGTAGATGACGGAGGGAAGCAAGGCTTTTACAACGCGGTGCCCGCTGCAAGTAGAACCAACTTGATCCCCGAAGTAGATCCATCGGAACAGCTGTCGTACCTCAGTTTTGTATTGCGGCAACGCATATGCATTGCAAATATATCTGGGTCTGGAAAAATGTTGGAAGTTGCAATGCTGGTCTTGCATTCCTGTGGGATCTGTATTGCATGACCCACAAAAGAAGTCGCAGCCTTCCTTGTCATACAAAGATGCAGTTTCTCATGCGGAGCGCGTATGACGAAGCGTTCACGTTCTGCAAACTCGTTGTCATGCTCTCCTGCATGAGAGAGCGTTTTCGTGGTCATGCTGCACATTTTAGCATCACAAATTTCCAGACCCAGACATATTTGCATTTGATAACGCATGCTGTCTCCGGTGGCGAAGAAACTGGTTGATGTACCTGAAGCACATCAGAAGCTGAAGATCGCCGCAGACCTACTGATGAAGAATAAGGATAATATTAAAATTGTAATTGATGAAAAAAAGCAACAGCTCCGCACTCAACTGACAGCGTCTGTTCGCAAAATATCAACGGATTTGTTCGCTATGCTCGCCGGCTTTAACAGAAATGTTTACGAAGTTGAGGTGAATACCAACTTGAAGCGGGCCTTGCTGTTTTTCGGAATGGAAGTTGATCACCGCAGTAAAAAAGCAAGCGGGGCGGGGGCGATGAAGAGCCGATTCTTGGACACCCAGCGTGACGCAGTCGGCGATCTGGTTGGCGCAGTTGTGCGCTTTACCCTGTTGGAACAGCAAAAAAAGTTTGTCAACCGAAACATGTACTTGGCCGAACAAGCGAGAACTGGCATTCACGACGTTGGGTTGCTCGACTCTCTCGACACTGACCTGCTTCGTTTGGGTTGCCGAACGCAATTCGCAAAAGTGGACGCGCTTCGCAATGCACACAAATCGTGGAGCCTGGCTGCCACGCCGCGCTACTTGCTCGGTATGAGCCAGCTACTTCGACTGACCGAGCAGACTACAAACGAAGGAGGTGTTTTTGATGTGCAAGTTGCTAGGTGGTTGCACCCAGCGGTGTTGATCCACAGCGAAGATGACCCCGAGCCGGACTCGGAAGATGACCTCGGGTTGGGGAAGCACGAAGATCCACGCATCGTGACACTCTTTCGGCGAACCATAGCGCAAATTCTGGTTCAGGATGTGCTTTTGCTACGCGACGTCGCTGCAGCTGAGAAGAAAAATGCCCAGGTGGCCCAGCTTTCTTTTATCTCAAAGAAACTACCTCTCATCGAGTCAGGGTCCGAAATCCTCACCTTTGCGGTGAATAGCTTTCTGGTAGAAGCACAGCGGACGAGGAAGACGAGGACGGAGAAAAGCCAAACCGACTCAGATGTCGATCCGTACAGAATTTTTGCGGGAAACTTCGGTTTGATCGTCATGACGACTCTGCTTCGCACTGCACGAGAACATTCGCTACTGCAGTCACGCATTCTATCTTCACATGATGTTGAAAAGAACCTACAAGAACCGGCGACGGCGGTTCCTAGAGACGATGACTCTGAAATGAATATCTACCGCAGCCTAGTGGACACGCTTCGCATAGACGGAGCTGACGAGATGAGCAAGAGCATGGTCATCCAGAAACTTGACGCACTGAACCTCCAGGCGCACCCGAAAATCGTGCGGGAGGCGCTGCTGCTCGCGTTTTTGGACGCCGTGCGCTCGCGCATCAACGCTGGTCTGATGTCGCTCGTCGGCAGCGGCGCTGAAGCGTTTCGTGCTCTCTTTTTCCCGCTGCGGCTAGCAGTCAGTCCGATGAAACAGAATGACGCTGACGGCGTCCCCGCGACGAGTTCTTCGCAGCTACTTCCGACCAATGATGTCGTGCCTGATGTTGATGAAGACGAAGGCGGAATTGGAACGGGCACGGTAGGGGAAGGCTCAACTTCTACCTTTTCTATAGCTTCAGGAGCCGAAGACTTGGTGAAAGAGGAACTGCGCCTCCGCTTAGGCTCGCTGCACAAAACGATTCAAGCAGACTTGCGGGTGCAATCGGACGGCATGGACGGTGCCGGGAGTGAAATAGCCATTCTCACCGAGCTCGTGCACGAATTTGGCATGCTCGTACACTCGGATCATTCCCCGCCATTCTTCGATCAGGTGGTCGCGCGGATTTTCAACGCAGCGCTTGCACAATGGGAAAGTGCAGAGTCGACGTTGGCTCCTGAACAAGGCGACGCCACGACCTCTACTACTTTACTGGATGCTTTCTTCTCCTCAGTAACTGAGCAGAAGAAAAGCATTTTGATTGAGGCGAAAGACAATTTGCTCGCGTCGTTCTTCGAGGAGGCTACGCCTGGCACGACGTCCCTCTTGTCGCGACTCTCAGAAGGGGGCGCCGGAAGTTACCTTGGATCAGATCCAACATTTCTACTAGGGGATGCTGCAGCATCAGGCGACGCGCCGACAACGAAGCAGAGGCAGGCCGTGAATGACCATAGGCGCAGCGTAATTCGTGCCGTGCCGGCGCACATGTCGGATGTTCGGCTCAAGGATCGGACCCTGGCGTGCGAGACGCAAAATCATGCGAAGTCGCTGGCCTTCCTGGAAGAAGCTGCGTTCCGTTTGGCGGAGCGGGAAGAGAATTGGTTTGCGTGGCCGCCGTACATCTTCTCGATCTCCCCTTCTTTGGCGGAGCAGCAACAGAATGCTGACCCATACGGAACGAACGACCCATCTGCGAACAAACGGACCCCCCTGCAGAGCGTGTTCCTGGAAGTGATAGAGAAGCTAGCATCCTGTCGCGCAGTGTCAAACAGGCTTCTTCAAAGACTGATGCGGGATTTCGTCAGCCCAACATTGCTGGCAGTGGAGCAGCACAAAGAAAATTTACTCACTGGTCTGGTGCACCCCGGAGAAGATAGCAATCGGCCAACAGTGCGGGTGAGATTGGATGTCAATAGCAATACCCACACATTCAAGTATTGCAAGGACTGGGCAAAGAGGACAAAGAGCGAAGCCGGCGAGCTTGTGCTGACCGAGAAGGGCAAGCGGGAGCTGATTGGGCGTATAGACGATCCGAGAGGGTTTGTGCTGGGCCGGAGAGGCCTGCTTGAAGTGCTCTATCCTTTAATCCAAACCTGGAAAGAAGTGGTAGCAGAAGACGCGGCCGTTCTCAACATTGAGTCAGGACGAGAAGCCGAAGACAAAAAGAACATTGACCTGAACTACCTAATGTGGCCTTATCGTGACTTGGAATTGGAAGCAGCGCAGAAAACTAGGAAGGACAAGCTCAGGGCCTGGAACCACGAGCGCAGCGGAATCAACTCAGACATACTGCTCGCACTGTTCAGCAGGTGCCGAGTTAAGGTTAAGATACTTTTACAGGCTGAACGATTGTCGCGTGGTCCTGATTATGGAGAATTAGAGGAGTACCTCTTACTGACCCCAAATGTGGACGACGATGACCCACTAGTGCCAGCATCCGCTGACTCGCTTTCTTGGTCCTGGAGCGCGGAGCTTGCGCGAGCAACCCCGACACAGCTTTTGCAGCCGCTCCAGAAGAAGGATTGGCAGCTGCGCACGAAGAATCCTGAGGAGACCGCGAAAACGCAGAAGGCCGTGCGACTCGCAACGGAATTCGTCCGTTCCGTCGGGATGCGCAGCGCTGGTGGTGCCATGATGCACTCCTCGCGCCTGGCTGGGTTGGATGCCCGTCGCGCTTCCTTCTTCCGGAGGCATCCCGTTGCACAAGCTGCTCCTGGGCAGCTGCACCCGGGAGCGCAGCCCCTCATGTCGGCTCGCGGGGGACAGACGCCACGCCCGGGAGGATCTGCGGGGGCTTATTTCTCGCACCCGCAAACAGCAGGCCCATCTACCGTTTTCGCCAGCACGATGGAATCGCTCTTGGAAAAGATTTTTGGAGAGGCTAACCATCCGATCCCGCCGTTCCCGGCGCGCTATGGGCTGTTGGGAGAGGAGAGCGCGTCTGTCACAACCGAAGTTGCGCAGCATTTGCTGGAATGGTCGGACAACTTTCCGGAAGTGCTTGCTCAAATCGCACGACTCGCGCCGATCGCTCTCAAGCCTGCGGCGTTGTTGAAAACTAGCAGATCATCTGTACTAGCGAAGGAGCATGAGAAAGAGCGTCCTCTGCACAGCGGAGGTCTACTTCCTCACGAAAAAGAAGATTCGGCTCCTATGGACGTTGACCCTGAAGAACAACTTGGAGATCAACATGATGCGGCTACAATCACGTTTGAAAAAGAAACAAAAGCCCGAGCTACAGCCGCCCTGCAGCTGTTGCACCACCTCCAGCGGTTCGTCCGGGACATGGTCGCGCGTCTCGCAGTAGTGACAACGCCGAGGCACATCGCGGGTTTGGAAGAGGTGGAACAGCAGCGAAACGACCTGCAGGAAAAAGAACAGCGCGTCGATGAGGACTACGAGCCGGATTTATCCCGCATCCAGGACCAATTTAACGAGGAAGCGAACAAAAGTTTAACTTTAAGTGACGAAGACTTCAAGAAAAACTTTCTCGAGAAGGACCACTTGAGTGCTGACGACGACAAGGCGCAGCATCAAGATCTACTTGGAACTGCAGAGGGTCGTCTCACCGCCGAATCGCTGCGGCAGCTGGAACTCGGCCTGCTAAGAGCTGGAGCGACTCCTGCTTTGACGCCGACCACACGCGTGTCCGCGGTCGCGGAGCGCGTGCTGGGCCGGACGAGCAAGATGGATTCCATGTTGGTGGTCGGAGAAGAAGTGGTTAGTCTTGATGACGCCGTTTCCTTCAACGACATCGGTGAACTCGCTTTCATCGCGGATGATAACCTCGGAGAGGAGGTGGACGGAGTGCCTTCTAGACCTGGCGCCGGCAAACGCAAAGATGGAACTGGATTCGCGGAGCCATCGGCTGCAGCGCCTGGTGCATCAGTTTCGGGAACTACAAGTGGCGTCGACCGTTCGCTGCATTCTTCCGTATTCCTCAAACGGTACGACGCTTTGGAGGTGCAGACGGGGCTCGTGCAAACCCTGACGTCGTTGTTCTCGGCGGCAGATCTGGTCTCGAGCATTCTAGTATCCGGCCCGGCTACTTCCGGTGACGATCAGTACAGCGCTGATATGACAACTGCAGGCGGGGCTGCGCAGCTAAAGGACCACCTGAGCCAAGACCTGAAGGCGGAAGCGCTGCTAAGGCGCGACTTGGATGCCGCCACGGCGGCGGTGGAGGAAAACTACGGCGTTACACCGGCAAACCGCCCCCGGACGCCGGGAGGCGGAGGAGAAAATAATCCTGCTGCGGAGGACGGGACCGGCGGGCAACAGAAGCGGCTGACGTTGCAGCTTCAAGCCCTGCGGGAGGAGGTCGCGGAGGAGGAGCAAGTGCAGTTTGTCCAGAAGTTGCTCTTGTCCTTGCGCGGGCAGGTGTCGCTGCAAGAAGTGTCATTATTGTTGACCAAGGTGCACGGTCCGAGTTCGAACTTTGTGCCGTGGTTGCCTGCAGCAGAGATCCAGCGTGCGGAGGAACTGGAACAGGAGGTCAGGCGCGGTGAAGAAGATTTGCGCTGCCAAAGAACTTCGCCAGTTCCTGCTGGTGCAGCTGACCAGGAGCCGGATGTGCAGATGGGGCGGGATTCTTGCGATCAAGGAACTGCAGAGCCAGCTGCAGTTCAGCAGAGCGCCGAGACTGGACAGCAGGATCGCGGTGTTAATGTTGCTCCGTCTGCGACACCTGATGACCACGCGCACGCTACCCCTGTAGTTGAGTCCTCCAGTATTATCAAAGAACAACCGGCCGCACAACACCAAGACCGAGGGCCACACACTAGACGCCGAGAGTTGATCGTCTTGGGGCGCGAGCACGCGCTGTTGCGGAGCGAGCTGCTGTCCTTGTTCAATCTGTTCTTGCGTAACGCGTTTTCCGCTATGACCGACAAAAATAATATCTTCCTCCCCCCCACAACAACAACTGCCGGCTCGGACGTGGATTTCCTACGCGCCCAGGATCGCGTTGCAAAACTAGTGACGCCGGTGGGCGCGCCCGGAAAACTGCCTCGGTTGCGTGATTTTACGGAGTTTCTGATGGAGAAGTTTCAAGTCGAAAAGGTTACAGCGGTTGTCGAGCGCGAAGCGTGGGTGCGGCAGGCACGGTTGATCGCGAGACGTGAGCTTGTGGCGAGGCGGAATGCTGCAGCTGCTGCTGCCCGAGACGTTGATCACGAGGGTTCCTCTGTGGGAAAGAACATCTCAACGGAGTCGTTTGCTTCAGCATCGCCGCAGACGAAACCAGCGCGCGGTGGCTTTCTGCAACGACTTGTGTCTCCCGAAGCTGCTGTCGAGCAGCCACAGCCGGCGCAGCGACAACACAGCGGCGCGACAACCGTAAGCGAAGCCGGCCCTAGTCCTGCTGCTTCCGGTGGTAATGCGCGGCTAGCAACTGCTGCTTCCGCCAACACGTCGCCGTCGTCCGGCGATGGTGCCGAAGACCCAACCGGCGGGCAACAAACGCAGCAGCGAACATCCGGAGTATCCACTTCGCAGCTGCTCCTTCACCAGGAAGAAGCCAGGGAGGAGATGAATGCGATTTTAGACGAAAAACTCGTAACTGTTCTGACCAGCAAAGCTGAAAATCTTCCCGCCAAAGCACGCTCAGTCACGTGGACGCGCCCGGTCATTTTCCGAGATGAGGAGCGCCAGGACCAGGACCTGCTGGACCGCAAGTCCCTGGGCTCGATTCTAGGGGAAATCGCGGCGGAAGTGCTCGTCACGGGTGGTGGCGCAGGAGCAGCTCCTGGGACCACCACTACAACTACTGGGAGTACTAGAGCTTCGACTGCACGACCGGCTGGTCTTCTCGAGCAGCAGGACGAGCACCTGCACCGCCTGTATCTCGTACCCGTGCGCAACAAGGCGAACGTCGGGACTTGGAGTCTGCTGGCGCTCGAGGTTTCGATGGAGTCGATGCACACTGGGAACACCGAAGCAGACGACCTGGTGGTGACAAACTTGCCATATCGCGACGACTACCTCGCATCCTCGCAGCCAGGAGTTGTGGGGGGAACAGGAACCTCAAACGCAGTGCCAGCTGGAATCTCGGCTCCATCGGGAAGTCGTCCTTCCGTGGCAGCACGACTCTCAGCCGCGCAACTCCACCACAGCGTGGATGCAGAGGCCGAGCGGGAAGCGTACCTGCAAGATCGTGACTTGCTCTTCTTGTCCACACTAGCGGACGTCGCGCACCAAGAGCACTATTTGGAAACGCGTCGCTGCCCGAAGCAGTTACTGCGGGAAGCGCGGAGCCGGCAGCTGGCAAATATACAAATTTACCTGGTCGAGCGTGAAAATGAAAAAACCAAAGCCAAAACCACTTCCGTGGAAGTCGTGCACGATGTTCTTGAAAGTGCAGCGACGGGCGAGGCGTGGCAACCGCCTACAAAAAGCGAAGGTGAAAACATTCTCGCGGTTGTCCCATTACCCCCTATTCACCAGTACTTGAAACGGCTAGACGGACTGGCAGACTTGCTGGACGCGCACCGGCTCGACGGGGCCATTTCCGTCCAAGAATTGGAAATGTACGAGCACAGGCTCCTGAAACTCCGCGAGGGGTACGGGCTATTTCAGGAGAGCGAAGAGCATTTTTCATCAAGCGTCTTATCCGCTAGTCTTCAGGCTGAAATCTCATCCCGCGGCAAGTGGTTGCAGGCCCGGCTCACGGTGTTCAAGAAGCGGAGATCCGAGCTAGATCAGGACAGCAAAAAAACGCGGAAAAAACGGCGGACCAGCTTTCGGTTCGGTGCCCGACGCTTGACTGTGAAGGCGTTTGTCGCCGAGGGGCCGCCGGTGACGGTGAATCCCTACGGCGGCGAAACGGACGTGATAAGGACAGCGGCGGAGGCGGCGGTTTTCAAACGTGGGAAGCGGGAAGAAAAGAGGAGAGCCTTGTTGCAGGAAAAGCAGCGGTTGCTCCGGAACGGAGAATTCAGCGAAGAAAAAGAACGGGCTTTGGAGCAGGCCGCAGCTTTTCACCGAGAAGATCCGCAGGAGCTGCAGGCAGGGTTGCAAAAAAATGATTATGGGACGAGTACTATGATCAATCCGCAGCAGATGCCGGCGTTGCATCGCACGGTGGCCGATATGCTCGAGCTTTTCTTCCACGAACCCCTACAAAAGCGTGCGAAGCAGAAAAGCGGGTGGTATTTTGACCACGTTGCCACAGAGTCGGAGGCCGTTTTGCGCCGACAGACCGAGGTGGCCGTGAAGCTGTCGGCGGTCGAGCGAGAAGCACTTGCGGAGTTTGGTGAAACTGTTCCGCGGGGCTTCGACCCCCAGCAGAATACGGAATCCGAGCGGGTGCTGAACCTACTACAGACGGAGCTGCATTCCATCACGGTTCCCTTGCAGCCACGAACTTTCTACGAGCGCAAAGCGATGGAAATGCTCGACAACACCGCGGGCCTGAACCGCATGTGGTCATCAACAGCCAACGGAGGTGACGCGGGTGATTTGTTTGGAAGCCACTTTACTTCGCCCGAAGATGAAAGCAGCTTTTCTCAGGACAGAGGGGAAGAAGAGTCCGAGCATGATTTGAAAAAGTCAAACAAACCCTCTCGGGAGGTGATGGGTGATGTTTTGACTGGGTTACAGATCGAGCTGCAGGAGCACGAGGAGATCATACACGACCATCAGACAACTGATTCCAAGAACCTCTATGCATTGCAAATATGTCTGGGTCTGGAAGATTAAAACTTGTCATGCTAAATCTGAATGATGCAAGAATCTGTGTTGCGTGAGTACAAAAAGCTGCCCGCTTTTGACCAAGTTCATCTTGAGAGGGGGTTTCTCATGCAGGAGAAGCATGCTGGAGAGAGACCTCAAAAGATCTGTCATGCTGGGTTTCGCATTCCAGACCTCATGGGTCATGGAAAACCGGCGTGACAAGTCTTGCAACGTTCCAGACCAAGACATATTTGCAATGCATAACCTCCCCTACGGTACTACTTCTATCAGCCGTAGAAGTTCTACTATCGCCCACCCCAACGACGACATGTTTGTTTTGAACCGTTTGCACACGGGGTTCTCGTCCATCGGAGTGCCGGCGGACGAGCTGCTTGTGCCGCAACTGTATCACGGCTGGGCTGGGTACTTTGCGCGCACGCCCTGCACCAGGAAAACAAGGGGGAAATGGATGGAAAAGCTGCGAAAACTCGCGCAATTGTATTTCGACGAGCGGGATGGTATTGAAAACTTGCAAAACCGTCTGGTGGCCTCGCGTCTGTTTCACTTGAAGATCAAAAACATACTGACGCAGGAAAATGACCCGAAGTCTGCAGTTGATGGAACAGCCGGAACGGGGCCAGCATGTTCTTCGAGCGGACAACAACAGACCGCGCCTACTACTGGCTCCTTGTGGTCCAGCTTGAGCGGTGGACGTAGTTCGCAGCGGGAGCAGAACCCCGCGGGAGGAGGCGTCACTAGTCCTGGTGTCAGTCTACTTTCTGTTAGAGCAGCTGGGGGCACTGGTATGTTTTTCGGCACAACAAGCACTACTGCAAATGACCACGAGCAGGATGATTTATCAGAACCCTTCCTGAACATCAACGACCCAGCCATCCCTGATCACAAAACGCTACTGGAAAAGTTTCACCCAGAGGAAATTGCGGACAATTTCGCCGATACCGCGGTTCTTTCCCCAAGCGTCAATCTACGGAGGAAGTTGTTGGCTCTTCGCAAGAAGAATTTGCTGTCCACGGCGGGGAGCGGGCTGACGCACGAAGGGTTCTTGAACCAAGTCCAAAAGGAAGTTGAGGTTTTTCTCCAAGCACATAAAAGTCAAAGTGAGGATAGTGCAACACCAACATCAACTTCTGTAGAACAGATTCTGGACGAAGACTACGAGACCGAAGTGGCGAGTGTACTGGCGCTGTACGGTTTTTTCCGGACCGATGTCGAGATCAGCAACCAAATGGACGGGTATGTTGTTGTACCTCCGACTACTAGTGGCGATCAACATCCACTCCACGACGAAGATCAGCGACTGATGACGGAGGTGCTGTTTCGCCCGAAAGACCCGGGCCCACGGCAGGCCTTTGTGATGGAGAGTTTCGCGACGGGGTTCGTCCGATTCGCGGCGCAGGACTTCGCCGCGCGCCTTGGGAACATTCTCCGGGCGCGGCGTGACCGGCGCTGGAAGAATCTTTTGCAGCTGGAGTTGCAGCATAACGCGGGAGGTGTTGCTCTTGACGAGAGTGGAAGTAGTGCCAACAACATCCTGCGGCCACAAGGTCGTGATGGAGCGCAAAATGAAAGCGCTAGTACCATGGTCAGCTTCTTTCGGCGCATTTTGGATGAAGGGAAAGATCATGAAGACGAGACTTCTGTTGTTAATACCGAAACAAGAGCACCGCATATTGATTCCGGCGCTGGTCGCATCAAGAATGAAGTTGAGGTCACGGCGACAAACGAAGGGCGCGAGCAGCTTGCGGTGATGGCGTTGCGTGCGTTTGACCCCGCTGCCGCGGAAGGAAAAGTCGATCGCGCCTGGGCCTCGGCGTTTGCGGTCATCGAAGTCGGGATGGTACTGGCTCGCCAAGTTATGAATCAAGTCGCTGGGCGGTATTTGCGTCCCAAAGTGATCCGTACCACTCGAGCAGACGATGAAATAAATCTTGATCCACGGGAGAAAAGCTTGAAGGAGGCGTTTTCGAGTCGATTTTTGCCTACGACCAGCGAGCAGCATGTTGGCAGCTCGAAAGAGGGTGGTCTTCGTGGCAGTGGCACTACCAGTAAGGAAACACATTCGACTTCCTTCATTCCAAGAGGCTTTCTCAGTCACAATACCGCGCTCTGGCCTTTACTCCGACGTCGGCGCGGCACCGGGGGCACGAAAAATAGAGTGGTCGAACAGAGCCAGGAACTAGTTCCGCAACATCTGCCCATCCCGATAACCCGAGAAGACATCCTGCTACCATCGCCGGGAAGTACTGGTATGAGCAGTCAAATAAACATGCCGGAACAGCAGCTCCTCCTCCCGGAATTTCTTCGTGGCTACCGCAGACCCACTATCCCCTGAAAATTAACCATCCCCATCTAATTTGTCATGCAAAACATGTACGTAAAAAGTGTGTTTGTCATGCAAAAAGTGGATGGGGATGGTTGATTTCCAGGGAATACCCACTGAGCGTGTTGCCAAGCTGTTCGAGTACTTGAAGTTTTGGAGCTACTTCGGCAGCTCCGCGTGGTCTGCTTCCAATCATCTAGTCGGGAAACAGTCATCAGACTTGAAGATCCTGCCCAGCACGACAGAGGAGCAACAGCAACATCAGCATGGCGACGCTGACGTTGACGAACCAATGGACGGATCTTTTCCGGTGGATCCCGCGACATCACCAATCACCGAAGAACGCGCGCGCTGGTGGGTGCCGTTTCTCGGATTGCGTGGACCACCGCGCCGAATAAAGGGATCATCTGGTGAGCAGACAGACGAAGCTGAGGAGCAAGACGACACGTGGACGCTGTCCGAAGAGTCTATCGGCACCGGGTTCTTCTTCGATGGTAATGTGATCACCCCACAGGTAGAACTACAAGCCGCTCAACATCTTGCCTCCACTGGGAAGAGGAAACCCCAAGATGAAGAAGCCAAAATGTTCAAGCCCGAGGACCTTCTCTACTCATCCCCCACCAGTCTGAAAACGTCTTCCTGGCTTGAGCTGATCAAAGAACTCTCGCCGCCAGATATCGCTGACAGGAGCGAGCTGCAAGCGCTGGCACTGGTCGCAAAAAGGACCTCGGGGTTCACGTTGGCAACGGTGATTGACGGATTTTTCGCCGCCCAGCAGGAATCCAAGACCCTCACCGCCGCCGGCGTGCTCGAGGCCAATGCGTACCCCCGACTCGGGGGTAGCTTGGCGTTTTCGGAGTCGGTGGTTGAGGAGCTGAAGGAGCTGCTGAAACAGCATTTCACGACCACAAACGGCAGCAAAGCGTGGCTCCGAAACATCCAGGCGCTAGCCGCAAATCGGAGCGCTCAACGAGGGAAGGCAATGGTGCCGTGGGAAATTTGTGAGTTTTCCTCCGGATCAGGAGCATCCTATCGCGACGATGACGACGATGATAATCTTTCCACCGGAGGTTCATCTTGCAGTACCTCTTGTGGCACCACCAGCGGCGATAGCGACACAGTGTGCGAGGACGAAGACAATTCGGATAGTATTGACCCGTTTTCTCTTGATACAGACACGTCCGGCCCGATGGACCGGCCGGGGTCGACCGGGGTGGCGTTGCAGGTGTCTGCGCAGACCGAGTTGTCCATTTCCGCCCAGGAAGACATGTCGATGGAAACATCGCAGCGAGACGAGCTGGATACGGAGGAAACGCTGCAGCTGGGCGCGATCGCCCAGGGCATGGCGCAAAACGCCAACATTGTGGCGGCGGAGAACGTATCCTGTGCAAAAGTATCGTACTCGTATTGCAGTCATGCATTACAAATCTTTCTCTTAAGTTAATAAATTTTATCTCTCATGCTGAGGAAATTTGTGATGCATTTATACGAGTGCGATACTTTTGCAATTCATAGAACGTCAAAACGGAGAAGGAGCCCGAGCCCTTCAACGGCGCGCCGCCTATCGGCGGGCGTGGGTACGGGGTCGAGACCGGGGAAAGTGAGGCCGAGATGGAAGACGACGCTTTCGTATGCAGTACTAATTTTCCGTACATGTACAGGATGCATCACAAACTTCACGAATTTGGAGGGCAGAACTTGTCATGCTAAACTAGGATCGAAACCAATTTTTGTCATGCAGAAACCAATTTTTCGGCTGGGCTAGCTGGCCGGGCTGTGCTGATCAGGTGTGGTGGGTAGCTCCCGACTGGTCGGCACTTTTCTTGGGGCGACTCGCCGTGGTAGCGCTCGGCTTTTGTATGATGAGGTTGCCGAAAGTGCTTCCTCGCCCACCCCCCGGGGAGGGGATCCTTGACCTGCGGCGCTGGGAGCGGGTGTCCACTACATGATGATGATGATGCAGAGACCGCATTTGTACGTGTGCGGGAAATTTCCTGTGGATATTTCGGAATAGAAAGCAGCAAGATTCTCTTCGAGTTCAAAGACATCGTTCGTAGTTCGCGCAGTTCGAGCTTTTCATCTTCCGCCTCTGAGGAGGAAGGGGAAAAGAAGCGGTTACTCGGGGACAATGCGGATCGGTTAAACCGAATTTACGACCACTTGCTGGAAGCGCCGGTGGTCTCTCGAAAGTGCGGAAGGAAGGCACAAGTGGTAACCGGAGCAGATGCCACTCTGAAACGCGAGATGGAGCATTTGCACTGTCTCCGCGAAAACCGGGAACCCCTGGCGGAGGGAAGAACCACCACAGGAACTACAAATCCGAAGCCTACCAAGCTCCCGCGGCGCGTGACCCGGAGTCTCATCTCTGCTCTCTTTAGCCAGGCCGGCACACTGCGGAACACGGAGAGGAATTACAAAGAACTCTACAAGGGACCCCAGGGCCGCCTCCGGGCGGCCATGGAGTCCCAGAAAAGTATCGTTAGTATGTTTGGATCATCAATGTCTGCTTCTTCAGGCGGAGGCGGAGCCACGTCTTCACCTTCGTCAAGTGGTCTAGCGTCAATGCCTTTCAACGGAGGTGGAAGCAGCAGTAGTCTGGCCGGAAAAATGACTGCATCTGCAAGCACCGCCGAGCTACAGAGTTGTGCCTTACTGCGTTCCCCTGATCTACAACGGGAAGAGTGGCCCCCGTTTTTGATCGAGAAGGCCCCCACACTCTCGTCCCTCGAGCGAATCCGAACGACGAACAGACCAATGCGCAATGAGCAGCGGCGCGTGAGCTGGGTCAAGCAACCAACCGAAATTTCCGTTGGGGATCACAAAAAAGTGGAGGACCGGATTACCGGGGAGGAGGTGATCGGACAAGAGTTGGAGTACCTCGCGTTCGATTTCACGTCCTTCGAAATCCTGAAATATCTCGTCACCGGCAAGCCGGCGGATTATTTTGTTGCGGAGCAGACAGCCGATACAGATGGAGTTACAAAGCCGGAGCGGGATATTAATTCTGCTGCTGGCGGTGAGTCTGGTTCCCCGGATGAGGCCGCGGGGGCAGAAGATATTTCCAAGCGCACACCAGATTTGCTAGATGGAGGCGACGAAACAAGTGGTCGGTTTGAGGACTTCCTGGAGATGGAAAAGCAAATTCACCCAGTGCGAATGGACGACGATATTGCTGCCCAGGGTGTCCGTCGTGCAGAAAGTCCGGAGAGCGAAGCTGGTCCTGGGTCAACAGCAGCATTCTCAACTGCCGTCCACCTCGGAAAACCCTCCTCCTCGGACTACAGCGAGTTACGACGCCAGCACGAGATCCGGAAATACCAAGAGAAAGAACTGCGAGAACTCCAGTTTGCCGCGGTGGAGGAGCGACAATATCGTGAGAAAAAAGTGTTACACTTACACACTCTGATGGGAGACTAGCAAGACAGACAACCTCTGTCATGCAGGAAATGCTTGCCATCCATATTTCATTCCTGTTCTCCCTTGCTGTCTGCGCATCACAGATTTTCTTTGTCATGTCGAGCAACTTTGTGATGCAGAAACTCCATAGAAATGTGTAACTGTAACACGACTTTTTTCGTGCGATAGACAAAGGGAAGAGGATAGTAGTTGGAGACCCCAGAACAAGGGGGCCGAAATGATCGCGGGAGCAGGTACAGTGTCCGTGTATGCAAGCGAAGTTTCTCTTCTGAGTACGTCAGCGGCCGGAGCTGTGGGCGCAAACTACAGGCCTGCTGAAAATGAGATAGTATATCTATCCGCAGAACCAATTGTAGCAGACCAGGCATTATCAACCACTGCCAGTTTAACAGAGCGGCAGAGCCGGAAATTGCAAGAAGCGTTTCACCGGTCTGTAGCTTTGTCCAACGATCTTTTGATGGACCACGAGGGCGGCGCGGCTGCTGGTGCTAATACCAAGGCTACCGGCGGCGCAGCTGAAGCAGAACTGCAAGAGGGCGCCGGTACTAAAAAGCCAGGCGCGGCGCCGGACGACCTTGCAGCATTCGAGCTGGAGCATGCCGGCGCCAGCGTGACCGAAAGCATGGCCTTACCGGAGGAGGACGAGCAGTACGGGTTTCTTCGTGCGGGGTCCATTTCCTACGCAAAGAAGCAGGTGCTGGTTCTGTGGCGCATCCTGCGCTATTCGAAGTACATGACGTTGGGACTCGCCTCGCGGGGCGGGGGCAGACTGTTCTTCGGAGACAACATCGGTGTGCACCCAACTTTGGAAGCGGATTTGGAGAACCAAAAAACGGCCTTCTACGAAAATGTGTACAACCACGAGAAGAACGATTTAGTTCGTTGGGGCCCGCTTTCGAGCCAGTCGCAGCGGTTCACACTCGCCGCGTTGCTGCGCGGTTACCAGGATCGTGGGAGCAGCCCGTACAAGCTAGAGAAGGACGGATCCCCCGTGCCGGAAGACCCGACATTCCCTCACCTCTCTGTCGCGGAGTCCGACCTGTGGCGCTTCTGGGAGACGACGCGCACCCGCCCGGCCTACATTCTTTCCAAGGCGAGGGAGGTGGAGGTCCTCGAAGAGAAAGACAGCAAGTACAAGTTCCCGTATTACAAGGGGGTCGAGCAAGCGGGCTATTTCAGCCGGCTCGCGGGGGGCGCGAGGGTAGGTGTTTTCAACAAAGCCTTTGCCTACACCGACAGTGCGAAGAACATGTTCAACAACAAGAAGGACCGCGCGAACCGCCGGGCCTGGGCCTTGTACTTTGGCGACCAGTCGGACAAAACGGGACAGTATCTGAAGACGGAATTATTTCTGAAGCAAAATAACGTCCTGGAAAACATTCGCGCCAAGGAGCAGCTCGTGGAAAAAGCATTGTTGCTGCTCACCTTCGACCCGGCGCTGGACAAAGACATGCACGAAGTTTTGCGAGAGAGGGAGAGTTTGATCAAGGAAAACTTGAGAAAGGGATCAACCGCACAGTTGCTACATCGCGCAGAAGAACAAGCTGAGCCAGATGATATCGGATTCGGAGCTGCAGCAGGCGCAGAAGATAAGATAGCCGAGGAAAAACAGAAAGCCGAGGAAAAGCAGAAGGCCGCGGTTGCGAAGCACTGCACCGAGAGTCTACTGACGGGCGAAAAGACCGGCCTGGCTGCGCAGCTCTTTGGCTATGTGACGGCCGGGGTAGATAGAGAGAGTACAACAGAAACTGCGGAAGATGATTCCTACGACCTAGGAACCGTCCAGGGCGTCTCCCTAGGCTACGAAGATGAGGACGTGAAATTCCGGTCTCGCAAGCTTCTGCTGGAACGCATGTGCAAGTTGCTGAAGAAGTTTGAGGAAAAAGTTTTGGATGTGGTATTCGAGCGACCAAGCAAGAACAACTCAGGCGACCAGTCCACGCACACACCCAACCGGCTCATCGGCCTGGGGCTCGACGCGGGCGTCGCGGCGCAGGGCAGTAGCCAGGCCCTGCGAGGTTACCTTGCGAGTTTATTCTGGGGCGCCCTACCCTCGGTGTTGCTGGACGTGCAGGCGTTGGTGGGCCGCGTGACGCAAAACTGCTACGAGGCCGCCAAGTCTTTACATGCCCGGGAGGATTTGCACACCGATAAGGAAGTCACGTATTTGGCGTTTGAGATGAGTTACAAACGGCACACCGAGCGGGAGATTCCGGGTATTGTTTACGAAGGGGCAGCAGCTGCATCTCCGGCAGAAACCGAAACTGATGTCGGGTCGCAGGTAATAAAGCCGAAGGCCGAGCGACTGTCGGATTCTCTGCTTGACGAATTTCCAACTGCTTACGAAACGTGGCTCGGGCGACAGCAGGCGCAATTAAAATCCTCTGGTAGTAGAAGTGCTGGTGTAGTAGCAACGACCGATGCTAGGGTCGTTTCGCAACAGGATAAATTCAACTTTGTGCTGAGTAAGGTCTTCGATCGGCCCCTTGCGGCCGCCGGAGTTGCTGGAACCGCTTCTACGCTCGACGATCATGAACACGATCTGCCCGAGCAAGAAGGGACGAAACCGTCGAAGAACAAAGCTGAGACACTGCTTGACCACACGCAAACGGACTACTACGAGCAGTTTCGCTTCGGCGAGCCCCGGGCCTCCGAGATGGAGCGGTGCGGCCACGGACTACACGGCTTGTCGGGGCCGAAGATCGACATCGTTACCACCCGTGTCGCGAGTGAACACGCCCTGGGTCAACATGGTGAACCAGACCTGCAGCGATCGGTGTACGTGCTGAAGAAAGACACTACCCGAGCTTCTGCCGACCCCGCGGACGAGAGCGCGGTGGCGGCGGCCGGCCTAGATGCGGCAAGAAGGTCGAGTTCGGCGTGGTCTTCCACGACGGGCGTGTACCGGGGGCACCAGCCCAAAATCGAGGCGCAGTTCTTCCACCGCAGGCCCGTGCGGTCGGAAAACCTGTTTGTAGCTGCTGGGGACGATGAGGACGAGGAGGAAAACGAAATCCAGGATTCTCGTGAACGATCTTCAGGTGGACAATCAACTGCCTTTTCCTTTGAAAATTTTTCCCGCGTACAACAAGCGCGCAATTTACCAACTATCAAATGCAAAAATGTCTGGGTCTGGAAATTTGTGATGCAAATCTCTGAATGGTGAGCGCACTACAATATGCAGCCAAGCATGACAAGTTTTTGCACTGCCATGTGTTTCGTTTTCCGCATGGCAAACTGCGTTTTTGCATGACAGGCAAAAGGCCCCGCTCCTGCTTACGCATCACAGATCTGAGAGGCATGCCAGACAAGCATGACAAGTCCTACATTTTTCCAGACCCAGACATTTTTGCAATGCATACCAACTCGGAGCAAGCAATTTTGGGCGCAATCTCTATCCGCTCCCGTGACCCCCTCCTCCGCGATCTACTCCCAGACGCTGGATCAGTCTCTATATGAGATGTACTACGCGATTCAAGCTATGGCGATTCAAAAAAATCAGCTCTGCAAAAACATATAGCAGCTTTATCATCTTCCAGTTTCCGTCCTGTTTCGCGACGCAGAACTGGCGGCATTCGAAGGTAAGTCCAGTTGCCGGATTTGGTTTATGCAGTTTATGATATGAAAACAAGTCCTGACTTGAACTAGCTAGTTAATGACATTGCTGAAGTGCTATCATAAAAGAGGCCGGCTTCAATGGGTGTTGCAGGCCTGTCTGGTTCGTCTCCAATAAAGGTAGGGCACCCCTTGACAGCACAGAAATCGTTCAAGTCCAGAGCTAGCTCGTGCTTTGCAGGAGTACCGAGCTAGCGGCGGAAAAGATGGGCTCACCAGCATGCCGAGCACCAGCATACCATCGCGCTTAGATGAAAAGCCTTGACTTTTTTGTAGAATTGAGAACACCGTGCAGATAGAGCAAGAGGGCCGCTAATTTAGACCTCTCCGGGAGAGGTCCCAAATAAGGGTCCTTTTGATGCGTCGCCCGATGGTGCATGCGATTCAAGATATGGCCAAAATGAGGCCACTTTTAGACGTTAAAAAATACCAATACCTCTTGAATCGCATACGTGTAAATTTTGCAAAAGCGATCCCGTTAGCTCGTGGAACGATGATCATTTTGAACCACTTTCAGGCCTCCCTTTGCCGTCGTCCGTGGAAACGGGACGGCGTCGCGACCTGTACAGTGGCAAACCCCTGCCCAAGGTCAAAAGTTTCCGTCGCTGCAATCTGGGCCTCCTCTCTAGCGTTCACCAGTATGCAGTTGCTTTGCTACCTAATTTACATGCAAATCATTCACCTTCTTCCATGCCTAAACTAGCTAGCTCAAGTCCGGATCTTTTTTCATATCATATCCAATTGACACCTCTAAAGCAGGAGATATATAATTTGACCGGTGGAGAAGACGGATGGCAGATTCGCATTACCAAGCCCCAGTAATACAGCGTGGCTTCGGGGTCGCAGAATGCAAAGCTTATTTTTTTGAATCGCTATGCCTTGAGTCGCGTAGTACATCTCATACTCTATCCGCCCCCGTGACCCCCTCCTCCGCGATCTACTCCCAGACGCTGGATCAGTCTCCCGCGTTGCCGAATACCTCGCCCTGGTTGCTTGTCGATCAGCTGGGGTGGGCGGTCACCCATTTCAGCGTGACGCGACACGACGCTGCGAACACCAAGTCGAGTGCGATGACGAAGGAAGAGGTGGCTGCGGAGTTAGACCAGCAGTTGAGAGAGGACAAAGAGAGACTTGCTAGTCCTAGTGAAAAATCTTCCCAAGTAGAGCAAGCACAGCTCAGGAAAGACAACGCTTTGCAGTTCGTGGGACGAGAAACGAAACAGTTCGGCGCCGCGGCCGTCAGCGAGGTCGCCGAGCGGTACGGATTCGACTCCTTTCGCAACGAAGCTTTATTACTGCACGACCTGCATCCGCGGTGGATTTGGTACAATAGTGCGGATTTGGCCTCGGCGGAAGACCGCAAAACCTCCGTGGAAAACGATGTCAAGAACAATTTCAAGCTGAGACAGCCCTTCCGGGGGGTGTTCCACTACCATTTCTACAACGAGCTTTTACCAGCCGCGAGAAGTTGGTGGGGGGCGTGGGAAGAAATTTCCGGCACCACCTCGACGTACGCCATACGAGGGCCAACAATAAAAACTTTCGCGCGCCACAAGAAGCTGCGGAAAATCACCCATTTGACCGCGAAGATGTACAAGGGGGAGATCAACGGGGAAACGACGCTCACGGCCGGGCTCGAGGGGAAAAGCACCAGCCGGTACGTGCGGCACTACAATCTGGCGGAAAAATGGCGGTTTCTCCGGGGCGAACGGGTGTTTCGCTTCGAACCGCTGGAGATGAAAGCGTTTTCTGCGGTGCCAGCCAGGTTAATCGCACGCACAGCACATGAAAGACAGCAAGAGGCCATGCAGCGCGCGGAGGCGGACCAGACTTATGGTGGCGGGTCGCGGGCACAAGAAACCAGCAGCAGTGCCTCGTTGGCCGCGAAAAGGGAGCGGGAGAGAGACAGAGAGCATTATTTGGAGACGCTGGAGCGGCAAGACGAGGCTATTAGCGAAGAATACAGGATTTACGCGTTAAAGCAGCGGGAAAAACTCCGGGAGAAAATTCTTTACGCGATGGAGAAACAAGGGGCGTACGACACCGACCCTGACGCGAAAAACGTGAACTTCGAAGGCGGTGACAACGCGGATTATTACGCGGCCAAAACCGCGGAGGAACAGAAAGTGCTCTCCGACCAGGTCCAGGACGCTCGCGCGGCCTTCCGCCGGGAGGTCGCCTACCAGCAGCGCACGCTGTACCGGTTTCAGCGCCGCCGACTCTGGCAAATGCGGCTGAACGCGATTCAGATCTTGGAAGTTTTGGTCTACCACCATCGCGAACTGCTGTATGCCGAAGACATCGAAATGGAGGACGCGACGAAGGAACAGAAAAAGGACCATTCTGGAACAGGAGTATTTCCGGGAGGTTCATCCGCTTCCGGTTCCGCTCCAGCTGCGTACTACCAGGCCGCTAGTACCACAACAACTACACAACCGAGCGAAAATGCGGCCAACGCCGGCACAACACAACAAGACGGTGCTAGTACCGCGGCTGCGCAAGAAACGGATACCGAACAAAAGCCATTAATCGCCCGTCGCATTACCAAATCCGAGTGGTGGGCGAAAGAGAAGAACGACATTCGGCATATGGCGTTCTCAAACGTTACATTCTCAACTGTTAGATGATTTGTCATGCAAATCACTATCAACAACAACAACATCGCCACGATCAAGCTACTTCGCATGACAAATTCGCGATGAACGCGCTAAATAGCAGTAGAATCCGAACCAAATCTGTATTAGTGCAAGACGCGCAAGGTTAACCCTCTCACCTGTGCTATTCTTGCAACACAAATCCATGTAACAGTTGAGAGCGTGACGCTTGAGAACGCCATTCGGCAGGCTGAAGAGAAATTTGACCGGCACATGTACGGCTGGATTGGGGCGAAGTCGGGCTACGAGAAGATGGCGAATCTAAACGTGGAGGCGAATGCCCAGTGGCTCGCCTCGCTCCACATCCCTGCTGGCTTCTTCCCCGACGCGGAGCTGAAGGGGGAAAACAAGGTTGCGAAAGAGCAGACGGACCCGAACAGCGAGAAATCTGCCTACGGCGAGTGGAACAACCGAAAGGGGGAGTTCCGCGGCTACGAGGCGGAAGACTTGGCATGGCTGGAAACGGAGCTTTGGCTGGCGCGCGTGCAGGAGTACCGCGACGCGGAGCGGAGGCGGGCGCACCTGCGCACGTTTCTGACTGACGCGGAGACGCCGAAAAGGATTTCAATCTTCAGTGAAGAAGAAGGGCTCGCACGAGCAGCCTTGAGAAGTCACAGCATGACCAGTGGTGGAATATCCGGACGGTCTAGGTCCTCATCGCTCATCATGTCAAAAAGACGCAACTCCAGCAGGAAAAGTTTGAATCGGCTGTCCAGTGCTTCACTCGCGAGTATCGCCAGCGTGGCGTCTATGCAAAGCACCAGAAGTAGTTTCACGGGTAGCTCTGAGACGAATTACCTGGACGAGGACCCAGACCCGGATTTTTTCCACTCCGAACACACCACTCCGGAGAATATCGACGAAATCCTCCCTCCGATGACGCAACGGGAAAAAACTGAGCAGGAAGAAGACAGAAAGCTGAAGGCGTTGGCCCGGCTGGTGGTGGCCAAGGTGAAGCGGTTGCTGGACAGCATCACGGCACTGGACATGAAGGAGGCGAAGCAGACGTTTGACCGAAGGATCATGGGCTTGAAAACTACAGGAGTGTATGATCAGGAGGCTGAGAAGGTGGCATTTGATATGGCAGCGATAAACAGTAGCAGACCGTCGATAGGTGGTGCGGGACCATTGCTGTCCTCTCACTTCATCAACCATCATCTTCAAGACCACCAGGGAAGAACATCATCATTATCATCCGTTGATGACCGACAAATCCAAGACCGCAGGCTGGAGGCTTCGAAGATCGACCAAGCTGCGAGGACGGTTACACGGAGCAAGAGCTTTGATCGAGCGGAGTCCACTTGGAGCAACAAGCGGAATATGTTCTTTTGGGGAGAGCAGTATTCCGAGCCCGGGATGGGGGTCATCCCCCGCACGACCGACACCAATGACGTGTTTGCCCGGCTTTTGGGCGCGGTGGCCTTGGAAAGCAATTTGGAAGTCCAGAAGCAGTACTGGAAGACGCTGCACTTTGTTTGGAAAGAAGCCAGAAAAGAAGACAACGACCGGGACGAGCGGTCGCTTGAACGGCTGGGTTACCAATACCGCCTAATCGCGAAACTGGGGCCGGAGCAAACAGAACAGTATCTGAAATTGAGGCAGCGGCAGGCGGATAATTTGTCGGGAAATTTTGCTGAAGATGCTGGTCGATCACGGGAACCCCCACCGCTCACCTTCGAGGACCAGAAGTTTTTGCGGCACTACGAGGTTGCAAAGAAGCTTGAGGCGAGCATCTTCGGGCTGCTTGCGCTCCTGCCCCGGCCGGACGTGGAGTCAAAACTGAAAAAGGAGGTCATCGGGTTGTTGCAGCTGTTCAAAGACCACTACGGCGGCCTGTCGGAGGGGATTTGGTTGCAGCTGTCGCGGTTTGTCAGCTCCACGCACCACAATCTCGTCCACGCGGCAAAGGAGATGCGGCGCGAAAACGCCGTGCGAGCGCTGAATGAGTGGAAGAATCTGGTTCCCCTGAACGAAGCGAGAAGGGAGGCGGACGAGTTGATGATGAATCAGAGGCAGGCTGAGAGAAAGCGAAAGAAGGAAAACCAAAAACACCAACACAGGTGGTCCAGGACAGCATCACATTTACGGGAAGATGGACATGATGAGCATGAAGCCGTATCGTCCTCCCGTCACAGGCGTAAGCGAGAGCTGCGTCCCGACCATGTCCGTGCAGCAGCTGCAGGAGTAACTACATCAAAACGAGTCCTCGCACAAAGAACTTTTGACAGTAAGCTTGAGCAGCAAAGCTTTTTCTACTCCAGCGAGGCGACTGTGCAGTTTCAGGAGTGGGAGAAGCGTCTGGACCGTGTGGTGAGTTTGTTCAAGAAACGCTCCACGTTGAGCGAGGAATTTGTGGTGCAGGAAGCCGTTTCCTCGGAGAAAGCCGGCACTTCTGACTCCATGTTTGAGGCGGCGAATCTGTCGCTCGGCTTCCTGTACGCGAATTGGTTCGTGGATAACCCAGTGTTGCAAAGTTCACAAATCGCCATCGAGGCGTTGAAGCGGCACAGCTACAGCCGGAGGGACGTAGTGCAGTACTGGCTGCACATTTCCTGCAAAAATCCGGAAACTTCACTTCCCTACAACGCGCTGAAGTGCATTTTCCAGCCGTCAAGGGCAGCATGCGACACATCAGGAGACCTCCACGCGTTGGACGAGCTACGCGCGTTCGTGAATGAGGGTAATTGCGATCGAAGAACGCCTGTTCTGTGGTCGCAGTGGCGCCGTTTACTGCAGGCGTTCGAACCAACGCTGGTGCGGTTGCAGGACGACCGGCTCGTGCCTAACGGTGCAGGAGGAGTTGCAGCGGCGCCTGGCGCGGCACCACGGACGCCACTGATGAACAAGGCCAGTGACTATGACGGCCGTTTTTCTCCGAAAATGGTGATAGGAAAAAGTAGTCCTGGCGCGCAGCAAGAAACTTCACGGCCTTCTGACAATCTCAATCGGGTTCCGTTTTCCGCGATGACCATGCAGATGCTCACGACTTTTTCGGAAGCTTACTGGCTCTTCTTGGACCAGACGCAAATTGCAGACCAGTTACTGGCAAAACACTGCAAGACCGTCTTGATGAAGTCAAATCGTGCTGGCGGTCGTTCGGTGGAGCATGCTGGAGATGTTGGTGCAGCTCCGCAGGTTGCTCTTTCGGCCATGAAAACTGTTTGCGAATTTTTCACAAGTTACAATCAAAACGACCCAATCGCATCCACAGCAGAGCAAGCGACGGGGCCCTCCGCCGTCGCTCAACAAGAGCGGCTTCCGGAGATGAAATCGGAATCGCAGCTTGCCACGAGCACGACCTCCCGGTACCGCTTTAGCTTGTCACCATACGTGCAGCAGCAGCTGCGACTCGTCCTTCGCTCGGGCCAACGTTGGACTGCTTCGCCATCCTGGATCGTGGAGGAGGGGGGCGAGCCGGAGTCCTTGAAGAAGTTCGCCAAGAGAGAAAATAGGAAACGCATGAAGATCTTCCCCGGGGCGTCGTTAGATACGGAGTCGGGAGTACTACGTCAAGATCAACAAGATATGAGAACTGGTGAACACGAAAATGTCACCCCGGACGCTTATCGACAGAAGCGCATTGCGTTCGAAGAGCGGGACCCACTGCTCGAGCCGTACCCAAGACCAAAATCCGTAATCACGGGCGCGCTGCGTCTGCTGTCACTACATGTGTGGGCTGGGACGGAGGTAGAAGGGTCGACGGGTGATAACAAGGTTGTTGTCCCGAACGCGCTTCCGGAGGATTTAATCGTGCTGCTCTACGACTATGCACAAGGGATGACGCTCACCCCGAACGCGGGCCGCGTGTTGTACGATCTGGCACGTCCGAAGGTGGAGCGGTTGGTCAAGAAATCGGAGCGGTTCAGGAAGGAGCTGCAGGAAGCGCTGGAAGATTTACACCAGCACCAGCAAAAGATGCTTCTCAGCGGGTTGGCAGTAGTAGGTCCTGCGACCACAGGAACAAGTGGTCGCCGTGGTGCTGGCTTAAAGATGGGGGAAACGGAAGCCGGTGATCTGCATGCAGCTGCTGTTCCGATGCCGATGGAGGTTGATTCCGTGGCGCTGGGATCTGCGATTGGTGGAACAACAAGTGAAGACCAGGATCGGTCAGCAGAACAAGAAGCAGTCGAGGAGCCAAGTCTTGAAGGACAAGCTCGCGGCGCATCATCTTCGCTCCCGTTCGTCGACCCTGTGCGCGCCAAGGAGATGCAGCAAAGACGGGACTTGACCCAGAAGCAGGCCCGGGTGGTCCGGCTTTTACATTCCCTGCACTTCTTGGATTACCATCGGCGGGACATGGAGCGGAAACTGGCGGAAAAGATGGCGCGCGCTTGCGGGGACTGGCCGCGCGCAATCACCCGGAAAATGCCGCGGGAACCGAAGATCGCACGCGAACGGCAGATCTGGTTCACGGAAACCACGCGCAACGTGCGAAGTTACAGTGTCTTGGCTTTGCTTGGCGCAGTGCAACATTTATCCTACAAGCTGAAACTGCAGCAAGATGTTGAAAATAACAAAAGCAGCACCAGCGAAAAGATATTACCTCTCGCCCTGAGCGACATTCTGTCGTGGGCCCGATTCCAGGCCTGGGAGAGGCAGCTTCTCGGGTCCACCTTTACCGATTCAGCTTCGCGCCCGGACCTCGAGCTGCAGGGCACGGACTTTGAACCCGAAGGCGAGGGGCATTATGAGTCTTGGTCTTCTTCGCAATCGAGCAGGTTCTTCTACTGGAGGAAAATTGCCCCGATGGAGGAAAACACACTGAAGAGCGAAGCGGTGCAGATTCGCGCGTCATTGCTGCAGGGGTACTTGGAACTGCTTGCCAAAGATAACCACACCTCCTTCATCGGCTTCGACCATTTGCCCCGGTTTCTGTACTTCGTGTTATCCAACCTGGCGTCCTCGTCCTCTGGTGCTGCTGCGGGCAGCGGTGCTGGGACACCAGGCGCTGTTGAGCGCAAGCGGTCTTCATCTTCCTGGAAACTGTCGCGGTCCGGCACCAGCAGGGCGTCGATAAAGACGCCACAGTCAAGCCCGAATGGCAGTGATGACGACAAAGCCAAGGAACGAGAAGCGCAGGCTGTGCCAGCAGCGGCCGCAGAAGCAGTTCCGATGCAAGTTGATGCCGGTGTAGATCAACAAGAACAGCTGCCCGAACGAGAATCAACTTCAACAAGGAATAGGAAATTAAGTTTCGCAGACTCCACCCAGGCCGCACCAGAAATCACATCCCTCCCTTCCGACGGTCAATCTACCTCGCGGAGCCGAAGCCAAAGTGCAGGGACAATTCTTTCCGTCGCCGAGCAGGACCATGACGAAAGAGTACTACACTCGAGCAGTTCTTCGTTGAATACCGCCGGCCGCTTGTTCGAGGCCTATCCGGTTTTCCGGGTGTTGTTATTCGGCGTTTCGGATGAGATGATCGACACTGAAAGGAGACTGGAAGGTGAGGAGCATCAAGCCTCGACCTCCACCGCGGCCCTGGCACTGGACAGAGTTCTCGAACTCGACGAGAACTGCATTGAGAAGGAAATCCAAGCGCAGCTCTTCGGCGGATTCAATGACTTTGACGATGGTGAAGAGGATAGCGATAGCTCAGATGAAGATGTCGAGATGGACGACGCTGACCGGTCGAGGGGGCAAAAGGTGAAAAGGTCCAACAGTGGCGCGGGCGCGCAGCAGGGCAAAGGCGCGGATGACATGGACGTGGTGGACCACCAGGAGCCACAACACGAGCAAGGACTACGACCTCACCACAACCAGCGTCCATTAATCCTCTGCCACTACCGTTCGCGCGGGCCCCTGTGGGACATGCTTGAAAAAAAGCGGCGCCACGGCATTGCGCGCACCCGCGGGGCCAGCAACGTGGACTACAGTTTCGAAGAGAAACACTCGCTGTCCGCAACCACTTTATTAGTCGACAGTTTGCAGCAATGGGTGTTGGAGGAATTACTCACCACAGAGTCCGTCACAAAACTACTCCAGTACCACTCCGTCGCGAGCTCGGCACAGAAAATCGCATTGCGAAAAACGAACATCGTGACGGATTTAGTTCATCCCGACGAGCGGAATTCCTGGCACGAACTGCCGGTCGCTGCAGAGTTAGAATCCGCGGTCAATCTCGACCGCGGGAACCTGTCTCCCTTCGGGGGTCAACTCGCCCTCATCCAGGACGTGCGGCGCTTTGCGCAGCGTCGCGCGGCGGTGTCGCTCGCGAAAAGGCTGGAATTATCCGGGTTGCTGGATGAAAACTTCTCAATTTTTACTTCTTCGGGCAAAACAGCACCAGCGTTGTTGCAGCACAGCCAGAACGATGACCTCGACCTCGACACAATATCTACTTCCAACGATGAAGAGCAATACGATGAAGACGATATGCTCATCTTCCACAAAACCTTAAACGACATCCGTCTGCCGCCTACCAAGCAGATTGCGGCGCAATTTCCTATCGTTGCGCAAGCACTACCGACACTGAACTTGGACCAGATGGTCCAGGGGTACGCACTTGTGGTGCGCTACGTGGCTGAGACCGGAGGAGCGGCGGCAGTAGTGGCCGCTGGTGCATCTTCTTCGGGTGCCGCTAGCAGTGGTAAAAGTCGTTTCGCTGGGAAGATGAGCAAGACAGGAGTAGTTCTTAGAGGTTCTAGTACTTCCTCGCCCTCTTTCGGCAGCGGCACTTCAGACAGCGGAAACAGCGGTGAAAACAAACTGCAGGCACTGTTTGCCACGGAGCGCCTGACGAGCGTGCTGCAGTCGCTGCGAAAGTTGCTGATCGCCTTTGGTGAGGCAAATTTCTCTTCTGAGATGCTGATTCCGAACGATCTGTGGCACAGTCTTGTCGCGGCGGTCACAGAGTCGCAGACGACCCTGATGCACTTAAACACGCAGGCGCGGCACGAATTGTTGGAGCTGTTGCGGGTCTTTGTACCTGCTTCTGAAATTGCAGATTACAGCACACCCGATTTTGAAGCCACAGGAGGTTCGAACCCGAAGAAAAACGTCGCTCAACCACGTGAAAAAAATCTACAAGGAGCTCCTGCAACGCAGAGGTTTCTTCCAGATGTGGTCTTACGGTTTTTGAAAACGGTTTTACTGGATCGGGTTGCGGTGGTGAGCGCCAAGCCCCGAACTTCCCTGAGCGCGCTGCGGCGGGCGGATCGCGAGTTGGCCTTCACCGTGTTGGCTGACTACGCAATGGCGTCTTCATCCGCGGCCACGAAAGGATTTCAATCCGGTGGCGTGATTGCAACCACATCAGGAAAGGCACAAAGCGGAACGAGCCTCCCGCGGGACGTCGCTATGTTGATTCCGTTCGAGGCGGCCGCGCGGCAGATGGAGAGCGCAACTAGAGATGCGATCGCTCTCATGACGTCGGAAGGTGCGCAACTACAAGGACTCTTTTCACTTCCCGGTTCCGCTGCCGGATCGCCGAGTAAGCAAGGAGGAAATAGCGATGTTGGGGCCAAAATGTCAAGTATACCAGAACAAGCTTCTCGTGTTTCCCCGGATAGTACCAACATCTCGTTGGGTTCTTTGAGCGACCCTCCGGTCGGTCGTGCACGTACACACAGCGAGCAAACAGGACCTGCCTCGATGGGGGTGGAGGTCCCCAAACTACAAATAGGGCGTGCACGTACATTCAGCGCGACTCCCGCCTCAGCAGCAGACGTCGACATGGACGAACGTAGATCTGGGGGCGATCGTGGTGTACCACCAGGCCTGGAAGTACGAGCAAGAGCTGGAACTACATCAAGCGCACAGCTCGGTACTTCTACCGTCACGGCCTCCCAGTTGAAACTGGCCTTCGATATCGCGCGGAAGCAGAGTTGGCCGGTGGTGCAGCAATACCTAATCGACGCGCGGAATGAAATCGTTCCCGACAGCGTGGTGGACGTTATTGACCGCTACGCGATGGCCGTCGAAATTTTGTTCAAGCTCGATGCGGCCTCGCGGAAAATCGGAATAAGCCAGGTCGCGCACCAGCTACTTCCAATTTCTGGGCTCAACGGCGATACTATTCGTGTGTTGCTGGACGGGTTGCGGAAGTTCGTGGAGGCTGTGACGTACATGGTGGAGCAACGTAGTCAGTCCGTTCTGCCCCCGGCCACGCTGCAAAAGCTCGTGCAGCTTCTGCAAAAACTGCTCGGCCTGGGGAAGCGCGAGCTTGGGAAAATCTGTGCCGTCGGGCGGGAAGTGGGCGTCGGTGCTGAAAAAGGTAAAGGTTCCTCGCAGCAGCAGCCGGGGCTGTTCGATCGAGAAATTTCGATGGAGTTCCGGAAAGCTGCGCAAGAATCTCAGGGAAAAAAAGACCTGAAGAGCCAAACTTCAGCGGACAGCGTCGAGGATAGTGGTGGAGCATACTACCAAGATAGCGCCGACTCGCCGAAAAGAATGGGACACCTGTTTGCCGCGGGCCCGGTGCAGCTCCCTGTGGATGAGTCGAAGATTCGCGAAGCGGAGTTTGCTTTGTCCGAAAGCATCGTCGGCTTGTTCGTGCAGATGCAGAACTCGAATGTGGCTGGTTCTTTACCCGACGGCGCGGAGTTTTTGCTGCGGGGGATCGTCGACTCCATGTCCATGCCCAGAGCCGGCCGAGCGTTCTTCTCTTCTTCGTCGCGCCGCGATCATGGGCCCGGGAGAGGAGCGGGCGTTACAGCAGGAGCTGCAGCAGGAGGAACAGAACCTGTGATGGGCAAGGCGCGCTCGGTGCCTCCGCAGTCCACGGATACGCTGGAGGCCTTCAGCAGTCTACTGGAGATGGAAAGTCGCAGCAAGGTTCAGGACCGAGACGCCAAGCTCACCGAACAGCAACTCGCGGCCTCCACGAAGTGCGCTCGCGCCTTTGACCGCTTCGCGCGGGTGCGCGGTAAGGTCATGAAGGATTTCGTGATCGCCCGGACTTCGCAGCACGGCCAAGAAGAGGCCCGGAGCGAGGCGTTGACGCTACTGCTGTTGCGGGAGTACGTCCACGCCCTGCAGCAAGTTGCGGCGCGCACGGCGCAAAGCCGGTCAGACACCGGCGCCACACCGTCGCCGAGCGGCAGCCCTAGTGTGTCCCCGAAATTGAAACAACCTGCACAAGATTTTGTACCAGGCGGAGATGTCCCGTTTTTCAGACGGGAGAGCCCGGCCGAACAGCCCGCTTCGACAGCGCGTAGTACTAGACTTACCTCCGAGACACCTTCTGAAGCAGCATCTTCAGCGGACCCCGTGGCGAGAGAGCTTGCCCGCAGGGCAGAGCTCTTACGGAAAGAAGCGGCCCGCAGACTGAGCTTTCTCAGCAGGATTGAGTTGGACGAATATGTGCGAGCGTTGCATGACGCCGTGCAGACATTGTTGCAGTGGCGCTTCGCAAAGAACAAACCTGATGTCGTTGCGGTGGAAAGACTAGAGAAACAAGGCGGCTTCCTGATTCCCGGGACGCAGATCATGCCCAACCAGCCGAAAACGGCGCAGGGCCTTCTGTTAGCGGAAGCGCTGTCCCGGGGTCTGGCCGCGGGAGGCGGCATTCGGCGAGACACGCTACAATTCATCCACTCGACCCTGTTGCCAGGAGCGAAGTTTGGTCTGGGTTTTCCCGAAGAACGCGATCTCTTGGAACTGCTTCCTAAAAAGCCCCACGGGCAGCACGTAGATGACTTCCATGATGTTGCCGAGCGCAGCCACTTCTTCTGGCAAAAAGTGCAAATTTTTACGGGGGCAAGAAAGTTTCCCGCGATCTTGAACGTGCACCGGCTGGTCTTCATCCAAGCACAAGGGGAGATGCTCCTTCGGGCGGTGGAAGGGAGATCGGAATTTAGCTCGGTCGGTAGTTCGGGGCAGGGCGGCGCGGTAGCCGACGAATCAGATCCGATTTACCGGGCGGTTCGCGAAGAACTCATGGACATTATTCCGAATGGGCATAATGGCGTCGTGACGCTCTCCCTTAGTGAGGAAGACCCAGAGTGGCGCGAAAATTATCAGCGGAGCAGGCAATTGTCTCCGGGCGAACAGCATACCCTGCGGGAGGGCAGTGCTGCTGCCAAAGCCACCACGCATGGTCCTGCTCGACTCGACCCTAGCACGGACGACAGCTTTAAACTAAGGGCAGCACCACGAGAAATGACCGCAACCACGGCAGATTTCGTGAGAGACGACCCAAATCCCTTCGAAGACGCTGTCATTGATGGCACATTGTCTCTGGAGGACATGCGCTTCCGCGAACTCTGCGACCTGCTACACGAGCCGATGCACCTGAGTGCGGACTTCCTGCTGAACTTGATCACTGTCGCCGGCTGCCTTGACGAGGATCTTAAAAAGGAGCAAGACAAGTTGATGAAAATAGCCGCGGCGAAAAAACCCGAAGCCGATCAAGAACTACGCGAAAAACCGTCGGTGGCAAAGGTGGATGCATCAGGGCAGCAGAAACAGAAACGAGAGCAGCGGACTGTATCTGTAGAGGACTTTGCCTATTTGCCTGCGGTCTCGAGCTGGGAAAAAACGAACAAGATCTTGGCCCGGCTGTCGCAGCTCTCTCTGTTGGGTCGCGATATCGAACTCAATCAGGTGCTCACCATTCTCGAGTACCTTGGCCGCGCAACGAAAGGTGGGTTGAAAAAGCGGGCTGCGATCCTCTTGTTGCCGCTCTCGTGGTTGAAGCGCCTGGCGTACCTAAGTCGCTCCATGGGCGCCACAGGACGTGGCGGGACTCAAGATGTCGATGAGCTCGCAGACGCGCTGCAGAGTCGCCTAAAAGTCAAGGGCAAAGAAGGCGAAGATGCTGCGTCTCAGGCCCAGCAGGAGCCGCGTTTATCTTCCGTTGTTACAACTACAGCACAAATCGAGTCGCTCCAGCAACGCATCAGCAAATTGTTTCACGAACAGTTGCTGTTTCTTTTCCGCGCGGTAATACGGCTCGGACGCACGAGTAGCGCGGTTTTGAAGTCGGCATTTGACACGCTCGCTGAGCTGCTTCAGAATCCCTTTGCCAAACAAATTGTGCTGGATCTTGGCAAATCCCGTACGGCAGACACCGCCCGGGCCCTCATTCTCGGGCAGAATAAACGCGAGAAATCAGGGGAACTGGATGACAAAGTAGGACACCCGACGAGAGGACTACAAGTGGACAATGCAATGAAGGAGCAAGTGCGGCAGCTGCTCACATCGCGCGGCGTCGAGCCGGGAATTCTCGCAGCTCTTGAGTGTGAAGAAGCGTACCGGCAAAAGCTTCCGGCCGTGCAAGGCAGTACGGAGACGGACCTTATGCGGCAGAAAGCGGAGCAAGAGCATCAACCTTTCGCCGATATAGCTCAGCCGGCGTTGCTACAACTAGCCGGTCATCAAGACGCTGATGTCGTGGCGCGTCTTCAACGCGAGCTCGCTGCGAACGCTATTCCGAGAGAGACAGACGTTACCGATTTCACGGACGTGGCAGTCGAAGATTTGTTCAAGACTGGAGGTATTCTGGAGCATTTTACAGCGGCAGGCAGCCCCACACCGTCGGCTAAACCTGCTTCAGAGAGAGCCCTGCACCCCGCTCTTTCTACCTTTACGGAGATACGGCGCTTCGTCTTAGACAAAATTTTACAGGCGGATGTGAACCCAGACTCGGGCGAAAAACTGGAGCAGCTCTTTCGGATTATGCTGGCCGCAGCGGACCTGGTGGTTGCCGCGACTGAGAGCCAGCGGTTGCGAAACGCCTTGGCAAGGATGAAGTTCATCTTGGAAGACCGCACAGCAGCTAGCGACAGCAGTTCACCGCATTTGTCGACGAGTAGACTGGGGCTGCCAAATAATGTTCAGGAGAAACTTCTGGATGTTCTCGTCCACGGTCTGCCACTGTTCATTAACATGTTCGACGCCGCAAGTTCCTTCGCGGGCGTGAAGCAGCAGGGGCCGGAACTGCGGAAAACCGGATCCGATTGGGCACGGGTGTTGCATACCGAGATTCTGGTAAACAACGTTCCACAAAGAATCATCAAGGACTTTGACGAAGCAGCCCAACTCGGGCTCTCCACCAAAGTGCGCAACGATTTACGGACTGTCCTCACAGAAAAAATCTTCCAGCGTGATGTCACGCACCGCCGGAACACCAACAAACACATGACGGGCGGTGTTTTACCGCCGAGCGAAATCCAAGAACTGAACAAGAACGCACAGGAGAAGGCTGCGCAAGTGCGACTGTCGAAAGTGGTCGGCGTCCTCAATGTTGGCGAAGCGGCAGGAGAGGGGCCGGTGTTCCTAGTAGGGCTGTTCGACGCGCTGGCAGATCAGCTGAACAAGTATCACCCGGAGAAGGTGGACGCGGTTTTGACCCGCAATAGTATCTGGGTTCGAAAATTTTGCCAAACCGGGCGGAGCAACGGGGTGTTTTATTCCGCTTCTACGTTGGGTAGTAGTGCTACGCAACAGCAACGCAGCAGTAGTTCTGGTGTGAGCCGCAAGGTCGTGAAAAGAGATTTAGTGCCAACAACATCTCGCAGTGACCACGCAGGAGTTCTTGACCAGGACAGCCTATTCCAGCAGCAATGCGGCGGCGGGGAATTGACGGCGAAGATGCTCGCGGAACAGGTCGCGACACTGATGCTCCGCCTCCCGAACATGGGACCGGTTTTGCGAACCCACGCCCAGGGAAAAGCCTTTGAGACTTTTTCCCGGCAGGAGCACATCCAGCAAAAACTGCCGCCTCGGGACGGCCGCGACGGGGAAGATAGGGAGTTTGTGGAAGAGTACCTTGCGTACACACAGCAATTTAACATTGCCGGGGAGCTCGAGGCGAAAGCCGTTGCTGCGCTCTACAAAATCCCGGTAACCCCGTACTGCGTCGGAAGACTCTCGGACGCAACCGCTGATGAAAGTCTAAGTCAGCCTACAGCTACAGGCGACCACCAGACCTCCGGGTCGCAGTGCCGCATGGGTGCGCAAGTGCGCGCTGGGGTGAGCGACTTTTTCAAGCCTTTTGCTGCATACCATGACAAAGACGCCGCTAAGGAACCGCTAGAGGTCATCCAACTACTAGAGCTCCCGAAAACCGACATTCTGCGGAGACAATACAGAGACGCGACGCCCGAAAAAGGCGAGCTTTCCGTTTCGGTTACCCACTGTGACAGCGGGGACGAGGAGCAACCAACCTTGTTGGCGGCCGCCAGCTACGAAACTCACGAGCGCCCAACGTTCGAGCGCGACTTCATTGCGTCCTTCCCTCATGCGGCGGCTATGCGCTCCCGCTACACGGAACACCGAGCACGACTTCTGCAGGCATTTAGTCTGCTTTTGCAGAGCGCCTCCTTGGTGTCTTCGTCGACGGAGCGATATGAATCAACAGTTCCTGCTGCACAGAAAGAGGCTCCTGTTCCTGACTTACCTCTGCAACAAGTTGCAGGTCCTCTCGTCGAACCAACAACCATGTCGTTCACCGAGCGCGCGCGCTTTCTCCCGCGCAAGGCCGCGAGCGTTACCTCGGTAGAAGACCTGCGCAAGGCGGTGTGGAGCATAAAAATCATGAAAGCAACTTTGCAAGTACCCGAAGCGCAGGTGGTTTCCCTCCCAGACCACGTGGACGACGCCGAGTTCGTGCTTGCCCAGGGCGCGACGCAACTTTACCGGCACGAGGAGGAGAACAAACTGCAGCAATTATCCGACAGATCACGGCTCAAGCAGCTCCTTTTCCTGGCGGGCGAAATCGTGCGCCCCCGTCGGGCCTTTGTAATTACCAGCAGCGAAGACGACGATGCTGACATGGACGGCACAGGAGCGGGAACGACGATGCGAAACGTGCAAAGCGCCACGTCCTTCGGTCGTAGACTCAGCACGGGAAAAATGTCTAACCCTGGCTCAGATGAGAACGATCCAGACGAAGAGTCCGATGAAGATGAAGACTTCGACGACCAAGAAACTGCTGTAACTGCCGCAAGGAGTATGAAGTTCTCCCGTGGTTCGTCCATGTCGCAATTGATGGGTCACCGAAAAACCTCTGCAGAAAGCATGATCAGCACTGCCACAACGACGAGTTTAGTACCGCAGCTACAGTCGCCCGGACGGATTGACTCGGTTTCTTTAGCGGCTCTGGCGACGATCTGGGAGCACTGCTTTGGAGATAATGAAACAAGCGACAAATCGAAATCCGGGCCTGCTGTCTACGCGACGTTGCATTCGGACAGCGTGGACCTGGCACTTAATCCCACGGTTGCCGATGCGCTTCACGCGTTGGAAGTCCGGAAAAAACAGGTCGTCCGAGAGCAGATCACACTGCTGCAGAAAGCGGTCTATCAAAAGCAAAAGGCACGCAAAATGCTGGCGGGCGCACTGTTGGTGGCGGAAACGAGTATTGGGAATCTTTACGAGGCAAAGGAGGGTAGCTCGAGGAATGAGGAGCTGGTGACCAACGTCCGACAGAGTCTGGAGAAGCTCGAGGAAAGCGTGAAGGAGTTTAAAATGGATTTTCCAGTGGAAGAGATGATGAACGTCGGAGGTACTGGCACAACCTCCAACGACGCAGGAGCAAAACGGGTGATCGTCATACGACCGGAGGCACTGGCGCCCTCCGCCCTGCAGCAAGTCAATGTGGATCGGGAATTTTTTCGGTTTGGAAGCGTTGAAGACGTCCTTGTGGGCGCAGCTTTGGCGCCGGTTGATAGACACGATAATTCCGGAGGTGAAAGAACAGAGGCACAACTTGTGGACGGCAATGAGAGCAGCCATGCAGAAGTAGCTGTCCCTGTCGATGCGGATGTGCAAGAAGACAATGCCCGAATACTCCTCATACAGATGGAACAGGCGCATCGCAGCAAACCACTGGCGGGGCGACTAGCTGAAGTGGATTTGCTCCAAGCAGAAACGATTGACTCTTTTGCAGAACACGTGGAAAAAAACTTCTTCCACTATGTCCGTAGCATACTTATCGGAGTGGGGTCGTCGTCTACTGGTACAACTGCTGCCGCCGGCCGGACGTCCGCTAGTGCCGAACATCTGGTGAAGTGTGACGTGCCCGTGTTTGACTCACTCGCTTCAGCTACCTTGGAGAAAAAGCCCGTACTCAAAGAACTCGTGTCCGTTGACCTCCTTGTCATGAAGCCAACAGAAAATCGGGAAAAATCAGGGCCGGAGTGGATGCCGCGCTTGGCCGCGCGCCTCGAGCGGCTGCAGCTCCACAAGCGCCGCATTCAAATCGCACAAATGACGCTGAAAAAGATGAGCGTCTACCTGGGGAAAGCAAAAGATGGGGACACCGTCCGCACGAAGCAGACCGCCAAAGCGTTGATCCGAACAGATCTAGCACCGGCCATCGGGGCGAGCCACAGGCAGAAGTTGGAACGAAAGATAGAAACCGTGCTGAAAATGCAGCAAGAACAGGATCACGAATTGGCCCAGCAAAAAATCGTGCTTGCTCGAGTAGAAAACGAATTTGCGCTGGCGCTGCGCGGGATGTTGGATGATGTTGATGACGATATCATGATCGCGGGAAGAACACCAGGCGGACGCAGAGTTGCACGTGCAGCACGACAGCAGGACGCACAGGTCGCGTGGGACGCAGTGAAATCTCTTGCGGTCGCTCAAATCTACGTCGAGGAGCCCCGGCTACCGGCGGTGCAACTCGAGCCGGAGTACTTGCGCATTGAAGCAGAGGACAAAGCTCGCGAGAAAGACGAGGACGAAGTGATTGGAGAGAGAGTTTCTGCAGCTCATGATGGGGTCGCTGATCTCGCGGTTGATCACGATGCTTTGTTCTCCGATGAGGCAACCAAAGCAACCGCTCACCGGCTTTTGAATCGAGAAAGGCAAGAGCGGGAGCGCGAAGCAGCTGCGTTGGAAAAGAAACTGTCCCGCGAGATCTCCGGCACTGAAGACGCTGAGCTCGCTCAGGCCAACGAGGATTGGAAAGCGATCTTTCCCACAGCTTCGCAGCGCAACCGTTTTTTGCGCTTCACTGCGGGAGACGTGGCGGCTTTGGGAACAATTGTGCCTGGCGGAAAAACAAAGCTCCACTTCGAAGACACACTGAATGCGATGGTGCAAAGCGAGCTTGACGATTCGCAATTTGCCCGAAGGCGGTTTCGACTTCTCACGGCGTCTGACGGCTTCGTCAACCAGGAAATAATCGCATCACGCACCAGTAATGTTATGTCGGGCGCCGCTTCCGAAACTACTGGAGCTGCAATTACGCTGCAGCGACCTGCCTGGGCGGCTGTACGGGACCGCATACTCGCCGAACTCGAGACGGTGTATGACGCGGTCGTTTCTGGCGGTCAGAGTAGAGTTGCATCCCGAATGCAGATCCGCAACGTTCCCCTGGAAGATCTCTTGCGGGCGTACATGGTGGACAGCGACGCTGCAGGAGACTTCTCAAATGGTGCTGCTGCCACTTTGAATTACCCGGATGAAGATGAGACTCTTCATGGCGACGGAGTTCTGCACGTGAACGGGAATACACATCAAACTGCTGCCAAAGCCATCGATGCCGACCTCCTGGACTTCCTGGAAACCTACCGTCTGACGCCGCGCCGGGATCTTTCTCCCGGCCGGCTCGACGCTTCTCCTTCGCTTCCGCACTTTGCGCAGGATTTCCTGTGGACCGAGATTCACCGCAGCTGTCTACTCCTGGGCTGTGCCGAAAGTGTGCAGTCCACGCGAACCGCGTTAGCAAATAGCTTCGGCCTGGCCGGCGGCCCGAAAAACGACCAAAACGCGGCTTATTCTGACGCAACCGGTCGTGTGCGTTCTCTGAACCAATTACTGCGAGAAGTCTTGCAGTTAGCGTCTTCACCTCCAGCAGCAGTTTCCAGCACCCCAGAAGCGACCGCAGCGGACGACGGGCAAATAACTCTTCCCGAGCTGCTCCCCATGCTTCGGCTTGGCGCTCCGTGGCTCGCGAATCATATGGCAGATGTCATCAGGAAAAAGAACATGCGGATGAACAATCAAAGCTCCTCATCGTGGGTCTGGATGCTCCGACAAAACATTTTGCAGACCGTCGTGGCGACAGACGTCAACTTTTCCAACTACGATCGAAAATTTGTCGCAACGGAGCTGACCGATCAACTGGCAAACTCGCGTCTGTCCATCACCCGTGCGACCGGGTTGTTGCAGCACTTTGCCACCCTCCGCGTGCGGGTGGAAAGGATTCAGAGGCTGTTCGCAGCGCATGCTGCGCGGGTGCGGGTGGCGCAGAGGCAACTTTGGGAATCCGTCTTGCAGGGCTTGCATGATGACGAAGCTCGTGGTCCTGCTGCCTCGAGGAGAACAGACCACCTTTCGTGGTCAGCGACCAAGGAATGGTTTCCGCAAGCAGAGGACGACGTGGAAGCCGCGTACCAGCAGGAAGTGTTCAGTTCTCGTCGTGCCGCAAAAGAAGTCGGTGAAGGCATGATGGACCAAGACGCCTACAAAGATCTCTCTCCCTCCTCCAAGGCCAAAGCGGACGATACGCATCCGGAAGAGCTTGCGCTGCTATATCAGCAAACGCACAAGCTGTTTCCGGCGCTGGCAGCAGCCCTGGCGGATGGGAATACCTTGCAAGATCTGATGGAGCTTGTGAACTTCGTGGTGGAAAACGAGGAGGTCTTGTGGAGCGACCCCGAAGTGCAGTTTGAGCGCGAACAAATTTTGCTCGAGGTGTCCAGAACGAATGATATCAGAGCTGGTGGTCCTCGTGATGCCAGCACTTCTCCAGCCAGCACCAGCACAGCATCAAGAAAAACTTTGTCTACTTCGAGGACGACTTTCCGCGACGCGCGGTTGCGACTGCAGGCTGTAGTGTTGACTCGCGAAGCGTTGCAGTTGGCGGACACATCCAAGGCTAATTTGCAGAAAAACGAAGAGCAGCTTTTTAGAGGCTGCGAAAATAGTAGTGAGCAAGAAGACGCGGCATTCTCCGCGCTGTACGAGAAGCGCGAGCTGCGGTTACTCCTTCGCCCCCAGTACCGGATCGCGAGAGGAACAGCGACGTCAGCTGAGAGTGCTGCTCCTGCGCAGGAGCAAAACGGTGGAAAGAACGCAAAGTCATTTGCCTCAACATCTTCAAAACACGCCCCCGTAAGAAAGAAGACTGATTACCTGTACGGGCCGTTCGAGGAAATCGCCCGGACGTATCGACGCCTCCTCTCTCCAGATTCCGCCAGCGAACAAGATCATTTGACTTTTTCCTCCCTGCGTTCGTTGGCCGAACGGCAGATCGGTCCGAGCTTGCGGAAAGAGACAGCGTATTGGTACGACGAACTGGACAAGATCCTGTTCTACGCGAAATTCCACTCCACCAACCCGAAGCCGCGGCCGCCAGCCAGACGGATGACGCAGTGGCAGGCGACCAGTGACAGAAGTAGGGTTCTTGGAGGAGCTGCTAGTAGGGACGGCGATCCCCTTGCTGAGAAAAAGTTCAGCGAAAGCAAGCAGGAAGCCGCACATAGCGCCGCCGAGCCGCTGGTGCTCAGTGTGTATTTGGAGGTTCTGAGCTTGCTGCAACAGTTTCGGCTGAACTACCAAGCGGGAAGTTCAGGCTCGGGTTCATCTCGTGGTGGATCTACTTCCACCAGCGCCGGTGGCGACAGAAAACTAGAAGAGGAGGTTGCGGACTGTGCCATACACGGGGATACTGCATCACTGGCCGAAGACAGTAAGAAGTACAAGAGCGGGGCCGGAGGCCGAACTCCGAGCTTCGCCCGAATGCAACGCGATTGGGGGCCGCGCGTTATTCGGACTGTAGGCACGGCGGAAGTCGTCAAAGGAAGTAATAGACTGGGCGGAGCTGTAACAGGGCAACATCAACCTGCACTAGCCACATCCTCTGCGCACTCCTCTCCGGAGCTGGCCTTCCAGCGGAGCCACAGCCAGCAAGGTCTTGGGCTGGGCGCGTTTGGCGGGGGTGAACAAGCGGGAGCAGAAGATTTTTTGCAGGCTTCCCCCACCACTGGGGCTCTTGATGTCCCCGACGAGGACGAGCCTGCGCCGGAAGATTTCATCAAAACAGCCGACCTTGAGGAGTGGCTCGAGAGTTCCGCGAAGGACGTCCTTCTTGGCAATGCTGCGGATCGATTCCAGAAAAACGCGCTTTTGGCTGCCATCGTCTCATTCTTCGCAAGGAAACAAGCAGTGTTCTGGCACTCGTTGCCATCGAGGGGGCTTGGTACTACGTCGAGTGGAGCAGCTGCGTCGTTCCGGTCTCTGAGCGGAGCAGGGGCGATGTTGGGTGGAACAGGCTTGTCAACTACGCGGTACACAACTGATGCGAAGTACCACCTGTCTCTGCTGGAGAACCAGCGCCGCACGAAAGCATTGATGTTATCGGAGCTCAAGAAGGACTCGCTGCTCCCAATAGGTCCCGTTCCTGAGAAACAAAGACATCGCGAGCACGCGTTTCTGCGTGCGCACTTGGACGACGGAACTGGGGTGGCACGGATTGCCGCAACGCAGTTCCTGAATTGCGCTTTCCAGAAGGTACAGAAAAAGATTTTTGGTACACAGGAAAAGTCGGAGAGCCGGGGCATTGAGGAAATTCAGAAACACTTCCAGGAGTTAAACAAGGAAGAGCAGATTGTTTCAACACGACTAGGCAGTACCTCTTTGCAGATTGCTTCACCCGGGACTTCTTCTCGCAGCAAGGCTGTAGTGAGTAGCAGCACGACAGGCGGGTTTGGAACCACACCGAGCAAGAAAGACCAAATGCTGACCAGTGTGAAGGAAGTGGAACTACTGGACGCGCTACCGACACTAATTGCCGTCGCCGCGAGAAGGAATCTAAAAGAACAGGCCGAAAGTGGTGATCCACTTCACTCTCAAGGCAAGGCGTTACAGAAAAAATTCGACGAGGGCAGCGTAGAAACTTCTGCGAAGATGTTGAAAGGAAATCAAGTAGATCAGCTCGCGAACAACAACCCGGCACAGCAAGTTGCGGCCGCCGCAAACAATCTCGCCTTTTCTGGCTACGCAAACCTACATCTCATGCACCACATCGATTTGAAAAAGCACACCCACACAACTTCCAACGGCGTTGCGAAGGACCGCGAGCAAGACGTTATCCATCTGTCCGAAAGGCAACTTGCCAAGGAAGAGAAGAAGCGCCGGGCCGCGTGGCAGACCATCGACACGGCGACACAGCGGCTGCTGGTCGAAAGTATGGCAGCCGGTGGCGGTTTCGGAGTAATCGATCGTGAGAGCACCGCCATGCTCGAAGAAAAACGTTGCAGCAGCTCGTCCTCCCAAGAAACAACGGACGCTAGCACCGCAGGAGGGACTAAGGTGCGAAACTTTTGCGTTGATGCGCCAGGAGCTGCAACTGCTGAAAATGACGATTCTGCTCCTGCTGACGTCCCGCACTGGCATAAAACGCGAAGCAAATCTTCCACACAGGCTCGCGAGCACAGCAGTGTGGAGAAGGTGATGGAGCGGTACCTGCTGAACTCGATCTCCAAGGAAGTCGCCTGGTGGCACTTCACAGCCCCGGACGCCGCGCGCACCGGTGCAACCAAGGAGGTGCAGCGGGTCAGAGGAGTGCTGTGGACCGCGGAGTCCGGGGATGCGAATGCGGTAAAAAGGTATCACGCTGAACCCAAGCAAGGGCCGGGCCCCAAGATCATGCGGGAATGTGAAAACAAAAGAGCTCGTATTGCGGAAGGAACACCAAAGCAAAAGCTTCTCGAAGCAAAGAAAGAAGGCTCAAAGACGCAGGAGTGCGTGCTGCAGATCCTGCACGACCTGGCGAAAGGGTCTGTCGGGGCCGGGTTCCGAGACTTTGTCACGAAGGAAATCGCCCGGTCCCCCGCGGGGCTCCGTCTCGTCGGGCAGCCGGTGTACAACTGGCCCTACATCGTGGCACGGTTTTTCTTGCACAACGAAATCACGGATTCCTGGACGGAGACGGAAGTAGCGAAACTCTTGAACAGCCTGCACACGTTCACACCCACCGTGGAGAGATACCCCTGGCAGCAGGGTGGACGAAGTGTTACAAACTCCGGAGGTTCTTCGCAGGATCATCAAGTGCCTGCGCCTCGCGAAAGCCGGAGGGGAAACTACGAAGAGGACACACCAATGAACGAGATGGAGGTGGATAGCGAAGGCGAGGAAGAACAGGCCCGTGAAGAAGGCGAGCATGGGCAGCTCGTCGAAGAAGTACAAGTAGATGACACCCGGGTGGATCTTTCTCGTCTCGGGATCTGGAAACCGATTTCCCATTGGACGAGTGTATGGATGTGTCAGGATCGAAATCGACAAAATCGAAAAATTTGTGACGCATAAAATGCAGGGCACTGGAGGCCTGTATTGGGGAGCAGGCAAATGAGGCCGATTGTAAGCCTGTTTAGGGGTTGTATACAATGTGCTGCCAGAGTAGCACTACAGGCGGAGTCTTCTTTGCCCAAACAGCATGACAGACTGGATTTGGGTACCCTCTAAATTTGTCATGCGCCACTTGGAAACTGAGGCTCCAACTGACATCGATTTTGTGCATCACAAATTTTTCGATTTTGTCAATTTCGATTCTGACACTTCCATAGAGCGCGGAGTTGCTCGACTGGAGCAGCCACATGAAAACTCAGGTGGCGCCCAGGCTGCGCGAACAGCTGGCAGACCACATGGCCAACCTAGATTTCCTGCTGTCAGAAAAGTTTTTGCCGACGACCAGTTCTTCTCATTCCGGACCACGTGGGAGCTTGACTTACCACCTCGATTTGCAAGAGCGAGAGGTGCTCCCCGCGTGGATGGCTTTTTCCGCAATCGGTTTTGGTGGAAATAGCGCCAATCTTGCGCCGACCACTGCAGCCAAGGAGACGAGGTTTAAAAACCACGTAGCCGGGTGGGTGTTGGAAAAGTACGCGGAGAAAGCGAAGGACACCAGAAATGCATCCCTTCTTGCGGGTACTAGGGAAAAAGCAGAACAAATGTACCAACAGTTGCGGGAAAAGGCGAGATTTCTCCGCGTCCAGGCGGTCTTGCAAAAGGGTATTGGGATGGTTCTGCGCGTCTACGAGAAGCTTTCCGCCCTGGCACTGCAAGTCTTCTTCTACGGAATTAAGGCGCAGCGGCAGATCGAACTGCATTTTGTGCAGCGACTGGCGATTGTCGAGGTCCTGCGGTCGCACTGGGCTGCGATGCGCAGGAACTTTTTGGGAACGGCCGAACAGTTCGTGCTGCACGACGGCACGCCCCTTGCCGACCGGAAGGCTTTCGAAAACGAAATGTTGCAGCAGCTTCAGCAAGAGAGACGTACACCTGAAAAAGATCTCCCAATAAAACCTGCTCAAGGTCAACCTCAACAAAATCAACAAGATGACAACGACAGAATGAAGCTCTATTTCCCGCCAGCAGCAACTTCTGGCGAGACCAATGTCGCGAGCGACGTCTTCACGAGAGGCACGCTGTTACAAGTAGCGACAGGCGAGGGAAAAACGGAAATTGTTGCCGGTATGGCGGTGTTGATGAGCTTGGTTTACGGGAAAAAAGTGGATATCATGACCAGCAGCCCAGTTCTTGCCGTGCGCGATGCGGAGAAAAACAAAAACCTGTTCGAGGCGTTCGCGTTGAAAATCTCTCACAACACACAGTCTACTTCGGGAGCAGCAGGAGCGGATGGCAGTGCAACTACCAGCAAAAAGAAGTCCTCTTCCTCTGCATCTTCTTCCAAACGCGCGTGCTACGAGAGCGAGATCACCATTGGCGATCCAGCTGATTTCATGTTCGACGCCCTGAAATCCGAGTGGTACCACCAGAAAACCACCGGAAATCGCTACGGTGCGAAGTATATGCAGTGTAAAAGTATGGTATTAATAGTAGAAATAGCATCACAAATTTTTCCAGAAGGGAAAATGGAATTTGCAATGCTGAATGAGCTCACGAACCAGATTTGTCATGCATGACTGCAATTACTATGAGTGCGATACTTTTGCACTGGATAAAGTACGAAGCGAACGTCGACGCAGGGCCCCGGGGGAAGCGACTCAGTGCGAACTCCAACAAGGCGGGGCGCCACGACAAGGAGGGTGAAGAACAAGCCGGCGCCGGTACTGCTGCTGATGATGAAGAGAAAGAGTCGCAGGAGAGCCGAGAAAAGCCGATAGAGGTGTTTTATGACCCTAGCGCCGTGGTCCACCGGCTGACACCGGGAAAAGCGAAGTATGATGCGATAGTGCGTGAAGAGAACGGCTTACGGGCTATGTCTCGCCGCTTGTATTTGGAAGAATCTGGGGCGGTGTTGCCCCGACTCCGTGTCAAGCTCGCGAGGTACGCAGAGGGGGTGAACGATGTGCTCCGCGAAAGGTTGTTGCCTGCTAAACCGGAGGACGTTGAAATGCCAGCAGCCGGACGTCCGGAGGAGGAACAGCCAGAGCAGCAAGCAGCGAAGGCTGCGGAGAAGGAGGAGCGCAAACAGGCCGAGATTCTTTGGGCCAGTTCCTTGGGCGACGGGGGAGCAGAGAAAGCCGTGACCTCCCTCGAGGGAATCTGGCGCAGAAGCACTGTCAAGGCGATTCGATCAACAAAGAGACATGTTGAGACGAGCACAATTCATCCCAGGCAACGAAAAGAGGACGGAGAAGACGATCCAGATATTACGGATGAAAGAGCAGACCCGCAGTTTCAAAGCGTGCTCTACCAAGTCGAACCAACGCCACCAACGAAGAGCGACGCTAAGACCTCGAATACCCCAGCACAGCACACGAAAGAGTGGTTTCGGTTCTGGCAACGGATAAGCCACGCAGGCACGAACGATATATCGACCGGTTCTGCCGCCTTCGAGGACCATTTTCTCTTGCCGGGAGAAAATCTGTTCCCCGCCCTCTTCGGAACAACGAGCGAGTCAGTGCTGGAAAGCGACGATCTGCGTGAAGAACAACGTAGTTTCCAACCAGACACCGACTTCCGGAACATCCACAAAGCGTTCGCGACGAAGATTCTGAAAGAGGAGGTGGAAATGAACACCGCGATCGCGATGGGTCGGCTGGAATTTGGTTTTGACAACGTCGCTTTAGCCGACGAAGTTGACATGATGCTGGTAAACGACTTATCCAGGACTGCGAAAGTCGCCGTGCCGTTTCCGGGGGCGGAATTTCTGGAGCCGATTTACCACGTGCTGAAAATGGAGATTGACCGGCTCCAGCACCGGCTGATTCCCGTTCCGGAGGGGAAGAAGAAGCGGCTGGTGCTGCTGTACGGTGACTTATTGCGGAAAATCCGCGGTACTGGTACAAGAAACTTGACAGCAAGAAGACCCTCAAACAACTCTGTCGGGTCGTCCGCGATAGTCGAGGATTCCGTCGAGTTTCGTCTCTCCTCTACAACGGGCGCAGGGATCAGTGCAACGAGCGCGATGTTTTCACCGGGAGCAGCTGCTCGGGGCCGCACCAGAGGAACCGTCATCATGACTCTGTCCCAGCTGCTCCGCGAGGTGCGCAAGAAGGGCGGTAGCGAGGTCGGGATCGAGCTCGGAGGGGAGGGGACACCAGAAGACGAGACCGACGCGGAGATGGAAAAGAAAAACCAAGCACTGGAAGACTACCTCGAACGGTTCCTGCTGCGGGCCATCGACTGGCGCAGCGAGGATATCAGGGCGGAGGGGTCGTTGTTCACGAAGTCTAGAAGTGCGAAGAAACGTACGGAAAGTTCTACAACCGCGCAACCAGCTGATATTACTGCGTCGCCGCCTCCTCCAGCACATGAAGAAGGCCCTAGCACAGGAGGACCAGCGAGCGCTAGTCCAGCTCCTATGGAGGTCGACCAGGGCAGTGGCGAAACACAGCAAGAAGGACCAGTTCCCCCGCGTCCCATGGAGGCAATTCCCGAAGAACAAGATGTAAGCGGCACAACTCCCGCGGCTTCGGCAGGAGTCCAAGAACCCCCCACAGCAGGAAACAGGAACCCGCCAGTCACGACGTTCCGCCATGCGGAAGATCTGCTCTTGCACGCTGGCTATGCACCGATTCCCGGTGGGCGGCCGGTGAAATTGGCTCCTCCCTCGGAACGCTTGCCGGATTTTCTGAACATCAAGGACAGTGCAAAGGCTGCTTCGTCTCTGTTTACTTTCGACAGTGGAGCTGCGCAAACCTCCGTTGGCTCAGGCGCTGGTGAGCAGGGTTCCTCGAAAGGAGGAAGTACTAGCGCCAAGAAAGCAGCTGCTGACCAAGAACATCACCAGCAGCACGACCACTCTGCTGGCTTGATCCAGATCCCGAAGCACTGGGAGCAGCACATCCGCGACACGATTCCGCGCCTGGTCAAGTCCGCCATGCTCGCGTACTTCACGTTCAAGGAGAACATCGACTACGTAGTGGAGGACAACGCCGTTAAGCCGGTGTCCGGTGCCACAGGAATCACGCAAGAGTCCCTCCACTGGTCCGACGGGATTCACCAGACGCTCGAGGTGGCGCACCAACTGCCCGTCACGCCGGAGTCCCTGCCGACGAATTTCTTGTCCAATTTCGCTTTCTTCCGCAGATACAAGTTCGTCTACGGTGTCACGGGAACCCTCGGTTCGCGCGCGGTGCGCAACAGCCTGAAGTCCACGTACCAACTCTCGTCCCGGCTGATGCCCCTATCGCGGGACAAGCGCTTTTTGGAATACGCACCGGATCTGATCGGGCCCGAGACATTGGTGCCGGCGGTTTTGGGAAGCGTGGCGGCTCGCGGCGGTGCGCCGGGAAGCAAGCCGGGGTCGTGGAGAGGAGGGGCGTTTTCGGAGCAGGAAGGGCAGTTCTTGCCCGACGGCGAAAATTATGACCCAAGCGAAATAATGTCAGAAGCGGACGACTCCGGTGTGGCTCATCACGATAACGGAACTGCACGTCGAGTCTTGTCGCAGCGATCGCGGTGGGTGGCGACCGTGGTGGAGAATGTCGTAAGGGAACTTAGAAGGGACCGCGGGGTGCTCTGCATCTGCCGCAGCATCCAGCACGCCACACAGATTTCCACTTCCTTGAAGCGGGAATGGGAGCAGACGAAAGTTATCGAATACCTTCGCCAGTCCAATGCCGACGTGGGCGAGGTCAAAATGGCACCGTTCGAACCGGGCATGGTGATTGTGTCCACCAACCTGGTATGCATTGCAAATATGCCTGGGTCAGGAAGGATGCGAACTTGTGATGCGCATTTCACAAAAAAGATAAATCTCTCATGCATAGGCAGCAAAAGGTGCCCACATCGGATGTGGGCACCTTTTGCTGAAGCGAAATCTGTGATGCTAGGGCTTCCATGGCAGACATTTTGTGTCATGCAAAAACAGCATGACTTCCAGACCCAGACGTTTTTGCATTTGATATCTGGCGGGGCGCGGCACGGACTACGACACCGCAGCGATCGAGCAGTACGGGGGGTTGCATGTGGAGCTCACCTTTTTGGCAGAGAGTCGCGAGGAGGCGCAGGCACTGGGGCGGACGGCGCGGCAGGGCAAAAAAGGCACGGGGAGGATCACCGCTATGGTGTCTGAAGGATTCGGGAGTGCGGGTGGGATAGAAGAGTACACGACGGCACTCGGTAGAGATGAGCAAAGCACAAATCCGGCCGGTCATGAGGATGAAGTCGACGTGTTTGCAAGCTGGATTGACATTCTCGATGGCGAGAAGGGCAAGGAGCTGGTGGATTCTTCTCTCGATGTGGCTTCCTCCGGAGCGGCAGCTTCGTTGGACGCACAGAAGCCACTGCTTGATCCAGTGAAGATGCTCAACAAGGAAAAGAAAAGCGACATTCTGAAGCTGTTAGAACCTAGTACCGGCGGTGCCGCAAGAGATGTCCAACCGGGACGAGATGAAGGTCCTAGTACGCCTAATAGCCCAACGCCGGCTAGTTCTGCTGCGGTTCATCACCGAGAATTGGCCGCCAGCGTGCTTGACGCGGGGAGACGCGACCACGCGGTGCAATATTCACTATCTGCAGGATTCGGCTCGGAAAAAGACAACGACCTGAGCCGGTTGCGAAAGTACAAACTAGATTCCGAGAAAGAGGAGGCCAAGCGGCTGCAACAGTTCGAAGAAGGGGAGCTTGTTGTGATCAAAACGCAGGACCTGCTGTATTCCCGCTTTTTGTTCGAGTTCCAGAGCTTCCGGAGCAAGCTCGCCGACGCGTTTGACCCCGAGGCGTTCTCCGCCAAGTGGAATGCGTTCCACGCACAGAAAGTCGGCAAAGGGGTGGCTGGTGGCGCGGCCGGCGGCGCGCTGGGGTATGCTGCGAGCTCCTTCCTTTTCATGGGGGTCACGTTTTTCACGGGCGCGGTACTCGCGGTGCCCGCAGCCCTCGTCGGCGTTGGCGCGGCTGTTGTATGCAATACAAATTTCCCGTACATGTACAAGATGCATCACAAATTCTACCAATTTGGAGCGCAAAACTTGTCATGCTAAACTAGGATCGAAGCCAAGTTTTGTCATGCAGAGACCGCATTTGTGCGTGTGCGGGAAATTTACTGTGGATATGTTGGTGGCGCGTACTTTATGGGCAAGTACGCCACCGACCTGCACCAGCAGGACCCTTTAGACCGCATCCGGGAGGAAAACACGCTGTTGGCGATCGCGGAGCGGTGGGCGTTGTTTCTGGACCGCAGTCGCAGCGAGATCGAGAAAAGCGTGGCGGACAAAGGGAGGAGAAATAAGGAACTGGACACAGAAATCCGGGAACAGCAAGGTGACCTCGACCGGTTGATGCAGGTGAAAAAAATTATTTCCCGAACCACGATGCCATCCGTTGACGAACTGCAGGAAAACAAAAAGGCAATAGGAGCAGCGCAAGAGAAAATCAAAATCCTAAACAGTCAAAAACAACATGTGGAGCGGGAAACGCAGAAGGAAACACTGAAGAAGTACGAAGCCTGGCTTTCTGACGTGACTTGGGACTTCGCGGGCACGGAGATACCCCCGGCGGAAGAGGATACCGGTGCAAAGTTCGCCAAGTTGCGGGGCGGCGCGCTGCTGAAGTTGGTGCACCGGTTTCCTGGTTCCGCAGACTGGGACGATTTGAATCCGGTGCCTGAATTGTTACCCCTGCTCGAAAGTGACATTTACGCAGAGAAAGATTTTTGGGAAAACATGCGAAAACGTATCGAAAAAGACGCAGGCGAAAAGGCTAAGCTCCCCGGTGGCGGCGGCGTATCTTCCACGACAGGAGACGAGAGCAACCAGCAGCTCCCTGTGGAAGTACAGCTGCGCGCGCACGTGGAGAGCAAGTACTTGGGCCTGCGCGCGATTAAGAACCCGTTCTATTTGACGCAGATGGGCATGGCGTCGATGGACGCTTTGCGCAACGACAAGGCGTTCACTGTCACCCGTCACATGGATACTACTTTGGAAAAACAGATTAACGGTGCTTACGATGGTCCTATGATCTACTTCGAAGCCGCGGTTTCCCTCGACTCCGTCTTCGCGGGTCCTGCCTACATGGGCCAGGCTTGGTGGCGAATCCAAACCGATAGCGGCACCCTGAAGCACTTTGACCGCAAAATGGACGTGAAACTGAGTTTGGAGCGCGCCAGCTTCGCGATTCAAAAGGAGGTGCAGACCCGCGATTTCCTGATCGCCATTTCCGCACCACCGAAAGAACGGGGGTCTAGTACTTCTGCGCTTATTGACACCGCGGAGCAGCAGCAGGCGCCGTCCCCCGGGCAGGAAGCGCTGAAGCGGCGCCAGCAGGTGGCGCGGGCGTACTTGGACATATGAACTGCAAAAGTATCGTACTAGTAGTAGTTGCAATACAAATTAGCTCAGCATGATGACAAATGGATTTTGTCATGCTGTTTTGCCTTGGGATGGAGATTTGTAATGCATGACTGCGATTGCCATTACTGCGAGTGCGATGCTAATTTTGCACGGGATAGGACAACATTAATAGCAACATCGATCAATTGGTCGAAACGCAGCGGCTCGTGGATATCACCAGCCGCAAGGCGTACGTGTTGCAGACGCGCGCCACGGAAACCGACTTCGCGCCGCTCGTGAGCGAGTTCCTCGGCAGGAGACAGAAAGACCCGCCCAGGGATGGTTCTTCCGGCGCGCCGGCCGTCAGACGTCGGCTCCCGCTGAGCAAGGTCGTGGACCAGGTGGAGGTTTTGCGCGTGCCAAAATCCGAAAAGTACCACAAGGAATGGGACAAGTACGGGGGGTTGCGCGAGCTCGCGCCCACCGGCCGGAATCACCTGCGCGATTGGCTCGGGCGAGTGCAGCTGGAGACGCCGAGTGGCTACCGTTCGCCCGGCGGCGCCGCGTCCCCGAGCTTTCTTCGGTTCACCCACCACGACTCATCAATTCCTCCATCAACTACAGGAGCAGCTCCAAGCGGAAGTGCGACAACGACAAGAACTCTGTGGAAAGACGAAGAAATCCTCCGAGTCGTCGAAGAGCTGTACGACCTTCGCACGCGGGGCTTCACAACTTTCACCGATGCTGGCATGACGTGGGACCAGAGCGAGTTGGTCGTGACGCAGTGGTATCGGGAGCTGGAGAAGAGCCAGAATTGGATTGACCGCTTCGGCACGAAGTTTGTGTCGGACGAAGCCACCGCCAGCAACTTGTTCAGTTTCTCGGCTAAAAAGGCGACGGATCATCTGAATTTGCCGCTTCCAGGCCTGCATATCGAATTGCCGATCGTGCGGGGAACCAGCACGCCCGTTTTGCAGCCAGGTACTGCGATAAGTGTCGTAACTACTAGTCCGGAAATTGGGCAAGTCTCTCCCGAACCAAACACCGCTGCGTTTGGCGGGTTCGGGGAGTTGACGGCTTTTCTCCGCGGCGAAGCAGCGGATGCTGGGCGGGGGTACGACGATTTGGGCGGGGACATGACGTGGCGCGAGGCGATGGAGAAATTACTGGAGCGGAAAAAGAAGCTGAGTCAGCGCAAACACGAATGGGTGTGGAAACATCTGCGGAAGAGCGCGAAAAAGAAGGGAGCGGTGTACCACATGGGGAAGCTGAACGCCGGCTTGAAGGCCTTGTACGATGCACAGCTGACGGATGACATCGATCTGGGATGCCAGGCCGTCTCGGTGCAAGCGTTCCGGGAGCCGAGGCAGACCGCATTTGCTGGGGACCAGTCGTCGAGGACCTCCGAACCAAGGAGAAGTAGTAGCGCCCCTGGAAGGACGAGCGTCGGTGGGACTGCTGCAACTGCTTTTGCCAGCGGCATTTTCTACACGGAGCGCGTTGATGCCTTGGAAATGATTTTCGACGAGCAATACGATGATGTGGACAAAGCGATAGATGGCGTTAGGGAGAGGATCAAAGACCAAGAGAAGCCGGATCTTTCCCACCTCCCGGACCTATCCCGTCCGGAAGTGCGCTGGCGGGTGCAATTCAGGAAGGGCCTGGCGAAGGCGACTGCAGACATGCTGCGAGAGTTCCACTTCGATCTAGAGTGGGTTGCGAATGCCCCTGGAGGACTTCATCTTTCCGCGCACACGGGTGGAGGACCCGCTGCTGCTGCTGGTTCTGTGGGCGGCGGTGAGAAATATGCGAGCGCGAGCCAGCAGGAAGGACAAGAAGGCCTGCAGTCCGATATCAATTCCGGTCTCCTCGCGGGAGAGCGCGCGCTGGCACTGCTGGGCATGGCCATCACTCCAGTTGAGTATGTGCTTCCCACCAAATGGCGCAACCGTGCCAACTACCGCGCGGCTACGGGACATGAAATCGTTGACGATGCGCGGTTTGCAACGGCCAGACGCGAACACATCAAAACCACAGTGCAGCAGCATCTTCCAAGTCTGAGGCTGTTTGTGAAAGACAAAGCCTATCGAGACCGCGCGACGAAAGAGGGTGACGATGAGGCACTGTTTCAAGCCATGGTTCCGAAAATGTTCGAACAGGGTGACACAACAAGAGGCAGTTTCAAGCAGCGATCCGAATCTAAAGCGTCACTCGCCAGCGGCATTGATTCTATTGCAGCTTCCAACCCGGTCAGTACGCATGATTATGAACAAGCAGGTTCGCAAAAGGCAGCTGCAGGCACAGCTGGTGCAAGGGGTCCATCTACTTCTACATCAACCTCGTCGGTAACCATCAACAATTTGTGGCAGCCGGGGAGTGTGAGTCTCGAATTCTCGCTCATCTCCGACGCGGACCTGCAGAACTTCATTTTCCAGGAGCTCTCCGCCCGAATCTTGGCCCGTGCGAACACCGAACTGCACGTTGGAAATGAAGACGCAAAATCCTCTTCCCGTTGGGTCGATGGCAGCTTCCCTTTGGAAACCGCCGCGCACCTGATTCGGCGCGCTTGGAGCTGGGAAAAAATGGAGGAAGAGTTTAACAGAGCGCACGAAGCGTTAAGTTATGAGTTGTTTCACGCCGTAGACGACGAGCAGCAGCGGCCCGAAGGCGCAAAACTGCAGTCCTACAAGGCCGGTTACACGGGCAGCACCAAGCGCGGCCCGAGCTCCGATCTGCAAACGAGCATCGAGGTGCTGGAAGACGACGAGCGGTGGGCGGGTTTTGGCAGCTACGGCCCCGCGGACTGGCGCACGAAGTTCCACCAGTTGGAAGTGGCGGAGCGGAAGCCCAAGGGGCAGCGCGGGTCGAAAGAAGATGAAACGTGGGTCGAGGAGGAACAGGATGCGAGGAAAATTTTTGTGGAGATGACAGGATCAGGAGATGAGAAATTCGCGAAGCTGACACTGATGGAGACGCTGCAGGACCTGGTCAACAGCGGCCCTTCTCCAAAGCGCGAAAAGTTGCGTCCCCCGGGCAGCACGCTGGAGGCCCGAAGGTTGTCCCGCATGCAGACGGACCACCGCGCTGCGAAGTCGCGCCACTTCTACGGGCTCGCGAGCTTGATTGGCGACAGTCTGGGTCAAGAGATGACGGATGACGGAAGCGCTACAATGCCTAGTACTTCCACCTCGTCTTCGCGTGCCGTCCTGACAGACCAAGAGCTAAAAGCGATTGAAGACCACTTTTTTTCATCGCAATCTGAGCTGTTTTTGCGGACCGGCCAAAGACCGAGTCGTGTGGTCGACGAGTCTTGCAAATTGAAGTCACAGGGATTTTTGGACACGATGACCAATCATCCAGATGCTCGCGACATGCTCGAGAAGCTGCAGCCTCGCATTGTCCAGGCGTGCGAGGAGTACAGCGCAATGAAGAAAAAACTTCCGGAGAAGCCGCTTTCCCATGTGGTAAGCGATTTCTACGCCATGCTGTTGCTCTCGCCCGCCGGTAGGGGAAAGGGCCGTGGAAATGAAGGAGACCTTTCATCAACAGATGCACCTTTGCCCAGCGGTGAGGGGTTCGAGAAGTTGGAAAAGCTGTGGACAGAAGAAACAAAGGAGAACCTGCGAGCAGTGCGTGAAAAGGCGGAGACTTTTGGTCGGGTGCAAGTTCTCCAAGATGAGCTCCTGGGCGACAAGGATATTATGGATGTGGACATGGACCCAAAGGAATTGCGTGAAGCGAAGCAGAAACGCGATGAGGCCGCGTTTCGGCGGGCCTCACGTAGGTTTTTACGCCAACCATTTGACGCCGCTTTGAGCATCTACAAGAAAACCACGGCTCCTGCTCCAGAAGTTGCAGTTGCTGCTCCTGCTTCATCGCCACCAGAGCCCAGGGCAGAAGGAGCTCCTGCACGACCGGCGCCTGTCAACAAGGAAGAGCTGTTGCGATTCAATCCCTACGTGCGCTCGCGGTTCGTGCAATCGAAAAGTTCGGGTTTGTGGGAATCTGACCACGACTACCAGTTTTACCGGGTGCGGTTCAATCGCGTGACCGTCGCCGTGGCTGCAAAGCTGATCGCGGCGTTCGGGATGCCTAGCCCGGAAGACCACGACCGAGACCCTCTCGCCATGACGGCCGGGACCCGGAGTCACGTCATGAAAGTCCTGGACGCTTTGGAAATGGACGGGGAGCTGGTGCCGTGGAATGATTTATCTTCTGCCGGCGATGAAATAGATGGTGGAGCTGCTGCACCAGGCGGACTTAACGTCGTGCCATCTCCTGCAATAGAGGAGTTGTTCTTGAGTGGTGGAGGCTTCGGAGTTGGCGGAGCAGCTAGTGCGGACCAGCCTTACCCGCAAAAAATGTACAGCCAAGCCCTCCACACGCAGCTGCAGCAGCTCCAGACACTGCACGAAAAGCACAGACGGGCTCTGCGTTTGTTGTGGAATGCCCGCCGGGCTGTGCTGGAAGAGCGATTATCCGCGGAGGACGGCACGGGCTTTGGAACTGACGAAGCAAAAGCAGAACAGCGCAACGCGCGTGTTCTGGTCGAATTTGACAAAGCGAGACGCGAGTTTTTCCAAAACACGCTGCGGCAGCAGCAGGCGGAGCAAACGAAAAAGGCGACGGAGATCTTGCGGGAAATTCGCACGGCAGTTCTAAATCACCGAGCAGCGCTGGATCCCCGCCCGTTAACGGAAAGAGAGCAAGCGGGTATGTCAGTCGTATCGTCGGGGGCACAGAGCTTCCAGAGCCGCCTGGCCCGCACGAGGAGGCAAACCATCAAGATTCGGCTGCATGATTGCAGCGCCGAGCTCCTCAGCCTGCTAAGGTGGAAGTCGGCCCTGGCCGAAGACGAGCGCGAGGTGGTCCGGGAAACCGATTTCTCCGATGCAAGCTCGGAATTTTCGGACTTCACCGACGAGGAAGACGAGGTGGATAGTATGACTATGTTTGATGGAGACGAAGATCATGTCGATCTTGCACTTTTCGATGAGACAGACCAGCAAAACGAGTTTGGTGCAGCCGGGACCTCTACAGGCCCTCGCTTCGAAACAAGCACAACACCAGGCGGGCTATTCGCTGTGGACGAAGGGCGTCCGGTTTTGAGCGCTTTGCCGCCTGCAGCACGAGCGGGTGAAGTCATGGTGGCAGATTTTCAAAAAACCCAGCGTCATGGCCGTTCGTCAGGGAAGAAGATGAAAACTAAAGGCAAGAAAACCTCCGTATCTGCCTCTGCTGTTGCGCGGAAGCAAGTCGGACAGTCCCCCATCGCGAAGCTGGAGCGCATGACCACAGTATTTGTTGATGAAAATAACGAGGATTATGAAAGCCAGGAAGAGGCTTCCCTACTCGCAGACCTGCATTTCACCGGGCTGCACTGGGAAGTCGCTTCGCCGGAGCAGCGCAAAGGCATTTTCGACGGTCTGAAGATGGTGAAAGAAAAAGAAGAGCAAAATAATTCAGCCGGGGGGCGAGGAGCACCAGGTCGCGGTGGTGCAGCACAAGGATCCGCTCCCGCAGTTCATCTTGCGAACAAGCCGTCGACGCAGAGCGCGTTGATCAGTGAGCTTTTATCCTCTGAATCCCAGAGCATCCCGGAAAACTTGTACAAAGTGGAGGACAAACACCCCAGTGTCCGGCCGGTGCTCGAGATCGCGTTTGGTGGCGACTCCAAGAAAAACCACTTCGAGTACACAGAGAATTTTCAGCTGCTGAAAGATGCGGTCGATCCGATGAACCAGAAACGTAGTGCAACGGGAACGGATGGCTCAACTGCGGGAACGAGCAATCCGATGGTGATCCAGGTTCCGAAGCCCTACCACAGAAACTCCACTTTCGGGCGGTGGCTGCGCGAAAAACACCTTCTGTCGAAGTACGATTCTGCTGCACACGCTTCTGAGGTGCCGGTGATGGGACGTGTCCTCTGGTTCAAGCGGGACAAGGAAAAGGATGAGAACTTGCAGGTGCCAGTCGACGCCAAACCCGAGGCGGTATTGTACTTTTGGGTATCCCACGTCACGGACGTCTCCGCGCAGCAAACAGCCGAGGCTCCCGGAGAAGCAGATGAACTACGTGACCAGGACGGGGAAGCAGCTGCCTCTCAGGGCGGCGACGAGCAAGAACATGTTTATCCCACGAAGACCAACACGTCGAAGAAAACCCACATTACCCTGGAGCTGATGGGAGAAGCGGAGCTGCGCAAGAGTATCAAAGAATTCGACGGTGGCGTGGACCCCGAAGAAGTAGAGGCAACAGCCTCTGTACTCCTCACGCCGGAAAGTTTCCGCGAGCACGTGGGTGTTTTGAACTTCGCCTTCTTCGAACCAGAGGCGGAAGCGAGCGCGGTGGACAGCATTCAACAATCTGCGAAGATAGAATTCAGTAGCAGCTCTACAACTTCTACGGCCGCATCATCTTCACGGCGCGGCGGCAGTGCGACGTCCTCGTCGCAGTTGCTTCGAAAGCCTTCCGGCGGAGGAGAGCCGACAGCGACAAGTGACTCTACTGGTACTGCCCCTGCCGGATTCTTATCAGCGGAAGAACCTCGGTCGTCGGGAGGTCGGATCTGGAGCCTTTTGCACGGAGCGCACCAGTACGCCGCAGAGACCGCGAAAGAAGACCGCTTGCGCCGTCTGACGGCCTTGTCGGCTGTGCTGACGAAGAAGGCGGACGCCGTGCTGGATTCCATGAAGCACCAAAACACACGGACGAAGCAAGAGGCCAACGCGGCTTTGACACTCGTGCAGGACTACAACCAGCGGTTATATGCGCCGCTCGTCAGCGGAATTATACCGAAACACGTCATCGCAAATGTTGTTCCAGATCTTGTTGACCAGTCTTCTGAAGTAGAGTTCAGTAGTGGACGAAGTGGAAGAACATCAAACGATGCTGACATGATGGGGCGACAAGTAGAACAGCAGGACCTTGTTACTCTCGTCGGCGACGAGGCTTCTGCTCTCACGGAGACCCAGCGACAAAAGCAAAACCTACGCAAGCGGCTCCAAGGCCTGCGCCGGCAGTTGCGGAACGACGCCGTCGCGGCCGAGACGCTGTACCGACAGAGACTGCACAGCAGGAACTTAAACCTGCTTGACGAGAACCAGTTGACGCTCGTGAAAGCCAATGCGGTTCCGGTGGTTTCCGACGCAGATATGACTGTCGTCTCCGTGAACGCGGCCGACTACTGGCTGCGGCAGGTGCAACCCGACGTGCAGACGTACGCAGATATGTACGAGGCTTTCGGTGTGGAAGACGATACCCAGCTCGAGGACATGTTGCTGCGCATTCAGGACCGGTTGTTTGGGATAGATAATTATGAACAATCTAGTGTTGCGGAACAACTGATGGGAGCTGCAAGCAGCTCTTATTCGAATCCCTGGCTGGACTCGAAAACGGGGAAATTGCTAGTCCCAGACCAGCACGACAGACTCCTGTACCAAGACAAGAATGTTGTGGTGCACGGCGACATTGCCAGGAAAAAACCGGCTCCGGGCGAATCAGCTATGGATGTGGACGAAGAAAAGCAATCCTTCTCCGCAGACTGGGAATCGCTGCAAGCGAAGTTAACGGAGTTCGTCGACGCGTACGGCGCGCGACTGGCCGAGCGAAGGGAAAAGGAGGCTGCGGAGGCGAAGAGACAAGAGGAGCTGGCGGAACAAAAGCGGCAAGAAGTAGAGTTGGAACAAGAAGCGGAAAAGGAACGTACGCAAGCTGCTGTTCGTGAAGAACAAGAAGCAGGAGCTGGATCACGAGGCATAGGAGCTACTAGAGGAGTCAGCCTTCGTCCTGGAGAAGATCCTGTCCTCCGCAACATCACGCCTGAGCCCAGTGACGGTGGCTCGTCGGAACCAGCGGCGGGCTACTTCGAGCAATACAAAAGTGGGACTCCGCAAAGCGACATGCAGCGCACCTTCACGACGTCCTCGCGATCGACGTCGCGACACAGCACGGCTCTCGGCCTCAGCGCGGCCATGGTAGATGTGGAGTCCGTCAAAAGCCGCTCCGGAGAACCGTCGCCGGAGCCGTCAGATGTTGGCGTGGGCTCTGAGGAACCAGTGGAAGAGGAGGGACGAGAGGCCTGTGATGAACAAGCAATTCCCTCAGGAGCAAAAACTACGCGCCCCAAACTCACCGCAGAAGCACTGGAAAAGCAGGGCTCGATTCCGAAGGTTCCAAAAAGCTGCATGAAGCCCTCTCCCACTGCTGGTGCGTCTCGCGGACAAGCCGGCGGTGAAGCGAGTTCTAGTTCGAGGGCGGGAGCAGCCGTAAAGCATCAGGAGATCTTGCCTATCTCGCAGGGAGGTGAGAACGAAGGCGAGTTTAGTGAAGACGAAGACTATGTTGTTCACGGTGGCGACGAAACGCCCTCTGAGTTTGACATGGCGTTGCCCTTTTCCGGAAGGCGGGGATTATTTCCCAATCATCGCGGCGGAGGTGGTGGGCGCAGCGGCAGATCTTCTGGCCCACGATCACCTGGCGCTGCTGGCTCACCAGGATTCTCTTCCTCATCCCGTGGTCCTAGAAGTACCGATGCTGCTTCTGGCCTCTTGGATCTGGCCGAGCGAATAGGAGAACAGAAGGCCAGACATTTCACGCGCAGATGCAAGTCTGCAGATGATGCGTCGTGCGAACTTGCAGGCGGAGGCGAAGATGAGCCGGGTGTTGACAAAGCAGGTTTAATAACCGCAGTTCTGTCCGGTGCGGGCTGGGAGGAGCTTGACAACTTTGCGCTTGGTCCATTTGCTTCCCGCCGTGGCCGCGGTGGAGCTGGTAAATTTGGTATGATGGGCAGCACAGGTTCATCACTAAAAAACAATCTCAATCTCTACGAAGAAAGCACGAATGCCGGCAGCAGCAGCGACGAGAGCACCACTTCGCGAACCTCCTCGTTCTACCAGCGGAGCCAATTTGAGGACGAAAGCAGTACCAAATCTGCAGCGGAAAAAAGGGCCACGGACGCGCGGGTTGCCGCCTGGAACGCGGTAAAGCGGATCTCCGAGGCGTTGAAAGTACACACCACGCCGGAGCACGTTGCCCAGGCCAAGGTTTTGGAAGCCGCGGGAGGAGGACCCGGCGGAGGTGGAAAAAATAATGCGTCGGGCGCGTCTAAAGCAACGAAAGCGGGCACACCACACCTGCGGTTTCTGCAGCGGGTTCGCGACTCGACGAAAAAGCTGATTCGGTATTTCCGCTCGACAAACAAGGACAACTGGACCATTGTGTTTCAGAATTTAACCGCAAGAGAACTGCGGAACGTTTTATCCCGTTTCTCGGACGAAGGCATCAGCACGGACCAGGGCGAAGGCGAGCAGCAAACTATCGAAAGGAAAAATCCCCCCTCCCCATATCAAAACGGAATTTCTGATGCCGGATTTGTGTACACAAATCAGCTTTGTATTGCAGAGAGGCACTGCGGTCAGATCCCCAGGCTAGGTCGGGGCGTATGGGTCTAGTTTTTCAGCATGGCAAGCGGGTCACTTTTAGGGCCAACAGCATGACAAATCGCTTCCATAGTGGGGCGGAAGCTTCTGCCCTTGTCTTCTTGTAGTACAGATGTGATTTGCGACCTCAAATCAGCAACGCAAATTCTCGGAAACATACCTTTTCGATATGGGGAGGGGGGATTTTTGCTTTTGATACAAACGGGAAGGTTCCGGCGGCTCTTGGGCGGGGCGCAGAAGAAGGCACATGCTGGCGCGCAACTTTTGCGGCGCGGCAAATTCACCGGCGCGCTCCGGGAGGAGCCGCTGGACCTGAAAGAGGTTGCCACCCTGCGCAGCCGCTTGTTGCACACAGACGGGAGTAGTTCCGACGGCCTGCTCGCGACGGACGGTCCGTCTGCACGACAGCTTGCCCAGCGCATCGACCAGGATGGGGCCAACTCTTACGAGGCACACCAGCGGCTAAGGGCACAACAAGCCTTGCAGCGAGGGGCGGGCAAAAAGAGCAATAAACAAGGCCGAGGAAGTAGTAGTTCTAAGGGTAGTAGAGGATCTCATCGTGTGAGATTTCAAGACGCTGCAGACCCGCAGCACCCACTACAAGCTGCAGAGAACAACAGTTACAAGAGAGACGAAGAGATTCTGGAAGAGCACCGCCGCGCACAGCTTTTGGAATACGAGGCCACGGTCAGCGAGTTCGAGCGCCGGGGCGTGAGCTTCATGCTAAAGGTGGGGGAGCTATCCAGGAAAAAATATCCATCCACATCCAATTTGTCATGCAAAACATACATAAAACCCCGTGTCTGCCATGCAAAAAATGGATGGGGGTGGTTTTTTTTCAGTGGATAGGAGCGCAGCATGTTTCCCGTCATGGACTTCATGCTAGTGTCGGTCCTGGCCGCTGCCCAGGTGGGCGCGGCTTTGACGATTGCGCCCCACGTACTGGGAAGCACGTTCGCCTCGGGAGCGCTGCAGGACGCGCAGGTGCTGTACCAAATGTGGACGACCAACACGTTTCGAGGTACTATGATCAACGACTGGGACTTTTCAGCCGTTTCTTTTCGACTTTTTTAAATATCGTCATCGTCTTCAATCATTTTTATCATATAAGAACCTGTTAGTGGACTTGTACTTGAGAACACTCGCACACACTTGCACACGTTTGCTCCACTGAGCTCGTTATCAACAGCAGTTCAATGAATTCTCTCAATTGCAAGTAAGCAAGCAAGTGACGCAAGTCTCTTGCTGCGTTACATCCTGTAGGTTCAATTCATCCAAATTCATCACATTCATATGGACCGAACCTGGTCAGAGTCAAGTGGCAAAACAGCATGGGAGTCCACTCCTCAGCCTGCTCAGATTGGTGCTCGACCCTGGCGGGAGTCAAGTCCCCCAGGGCGACCATTCTGAACGTCTGGACCGAGCTGAGTCCATTCATTTCACTACGATCCTGATGGCTTTGCCTTCGTAGTATTTGGGGGATTCGCGGAACATGGTGAAGAGATTCCTTTAGGATCTAGATAGATTCTGACCATTTCCCTAAGGATCTAGCTAGTTCAGGTCATTCAGAGCTGTCATCTCATTGAGGAACAAGCGCCATTTGGGGCGATCGTGTTACGTGTGTGCGGGATCGATTTCCATGACCAACGCCCCTCCTCAATCGCTGCGGCGGTGATGCTAATCTGGATAACGTCCTACCACACTCCCCTCCTGAGCGCGCTGTGGTAAACTAGCTACCCCCTCTAGAAACCAAAATAGATCGAATAAGTATAGCCTACTTTAGCCTTGCCCTTATGGTTCCCCTCTATAAACGTTTCTAAATCATCCTCATCGTCAGAGGAGTCACAAATAAAAGACTTAGGGTCGGGGTTATCAATATGGTGCAAGAGTAAGCGTCTCTGCGGCGCACTACACTCGAGCTTCGTAAGACCGTCTGCCTTCATCAAGTAGGTCGGGCAGAACATGATCTGGCTCGCTGCGTCTCTCACGCGGAGATATCGCAGTGCGTAGTGCCTCGATTTCGGTTTGTTGTCTGTGCTCTTAGCTGTAGTTATCGCGGACTGGTTGTCGATCCACAATATGGCATCATCCAGGGAGGGAGATGAGCCATTCTGTTTTTCCACCATGACAGTGGGCAGAGGTTTGAAGAACTCTGTAAAGTCATTCTGCTCGCTCAGCGCAATAGTGTCGGAAGCAGCTATATACTCCGCCTCCGCCGTGGAGTATGCCCTCACGGTCTGCCGGTTGCTACGCCAACAGATCGGGAAGCCGCGGAAGTGCATAACGCTACCACTAGTGCTTCGCATGGTCTTGCAACAGTTCGCAAAACTAGCATCCGAAAACAGATTCACATCAGGCAAGTCTCTCCCGTCGGGCAGTAGCTTGCTGTAGATTCTGTTGAATTCTTCCTCAATTTCCGGACTATACGACAGACCCTGCTCTTTCGTCGTCAAAAGATACTTCGGAATCTTCTTACAGGCGTTTGCGACGGGTCGAGTCGCCGGCTTGCCGACATATCTGGCGACAGTGGCAACCGGGGCAACAATGTCTACCCTGCAGGTGGTTGCAGCCCACTGCAGAGAGCCAGCGACCTCTCGAAGGGGAAAGCCTTCAATAACTTTAGCTCCTTCAACTTCTTTAGCGAGTTCGGACTCATCGAAGTTTGGCGAGTGGACCGGCTTGCCCGCTTCTGAGACGTGGAATCTCTTACAAATCTTGGATATGTGCTCTGACATCACGATCCTAACGGTTCGCAGATTCCAGCTGTAGTACACTATTGACCCTAGGAAGTCGAACTTCTTGGACACAGAGTTAAACTCCGGAACAAGCTCGACGTCGATCATGCGCCCCTTGACGTGGTGCAAGATCTCCGCAAGTTCTCCAGCCAACTCGGACCCAGTCGGAGGACCTGTGATAAGATTATCGTCGACATACACTGCCAACTTCAGAAACTTCCCAGGGTGTTCCACGCTCGGCTTCTTCCACAGACCTGGCGCAGAGGGACAGGGTTCCCAACCTAGCTTGGTCAGTACTTCCTCATACTTCTTATACCAGAGCCTGGGGGCGTCTTTCAAGCCGTAAAGCGCTTTCTTGAGCTTGACGATCTCCACGCCGTGCTTCTTCGCCCAGATGGGTGGCAAGCGGCAGAAGACATCGCGATCAAGTAAGGCATTGAGAAACGCACTATCAAGGTCGAACGGGGTCACATCATCACCGTTTGCGGCTGCAGCGGCTAGAAGTAACCTTTTAGCGGCATGGGACACAACAGGAGCGAAAGTGTCCAGCTCGCCCGAACGATCTAGATTACCGAGTGCTACTGCTCGCGCTTTCTTCGTACCGTCACGCTTCTCGGTAAGAAGGACAGCAATAGGCAAAACCTGCTTTGCGGTCGCTAGCTCCTCGCCAGTAGCTGGCTCCCGCACTTTATAGGCTTCAAGTCTACAATCTTCCTTGTTGGTTGCTGCGTTCCATTCGACTGAGTCTTTGCAACGAGCTGGGTCCAACTTGGCCGATGTAGTCAAGTAACACTGGACGTCTAGGAATTCCTCTCCTTCCTCTCTTTCTTCCTGTGCTGCTATTGCTGCGGCAAAGGCACTAGCGTCCTTTCTCAATTCTGCGAGCTCTTTCTTAGTACGTCTCGCGCGCTTTTTCTTGTCCTTTCTCCCTTTGGGACGGCCACGACCTCGCGGCTTGGAGTTGCGGCTGCCAGCCACAATCCTTGCCGGAGACGGACGCGCCTTTCTTGGACTAGATAAGCTGCTGCGAGTGGGGTGATCGTCCAGATTCCCCTCCTCAGGTTTAACACCTTCAGGCTCGGGATGTATCTGGCCCGGATCATCTTCCCTATCCAGACTTTCAACCGCCAGCGTCTCTTCAGGACCGTCAGGCTGCCTACCAGTGTGCTCCGAGACATCCACCCCCAGCCGGTGCGCAGCCCTTTTGATCAGACCGACACACGGGAGAGATGGCGCACACGGCGCTCCACTAGGTAGGGCCTCGATTGCGTCACACTCGACATAGATACCTTTGGAGTTAGGAGCTAGGTCTTCAATATTCTTCACGAGGTACTCCTCACGGAACTTGACGTCGATGGTAGAATACTTCATCCAACGATGTCCCGCGGCGGACCGGCCGTCCGTGACATACGTCCCAACCCGCCAGCCCGAAGACTTTGGACAAAGGCCGAGAAATACACCACGACGAAATGGCGCGGACAGCTTTGGAGCAACCACTTCTACTCCCCCCTCAGGAGCTTCATGAGCTTCGCCTTTCTTGACTTGTTCACGAAAATAAACGAGACAACCAAAACGCCTCAGCATCCTTGTGCCAACTTTCGAGCTGTTTCGTCCAGTTCTCTCGTCTAGAATTTCTGCAGGAGTCTTTCCGTCGTACTCAGGCGCTTTGCTATACTTATGTGGAAGGCGGTCCCAGCATGCTGCAGCGTACTCGACCGAGTAGCACCACAGACGCTTGTCCACGTTCACCAACATCGCACGCACAGCGCCGAATATGGTCCGCATAAAGCGTTCGCAGGTTCCGTTCTGCTCTGGGTTGTAGGGAACCGTAGGAGCATCACCGACCCGCAGCGATTGCATGACCTTGGTCATGGAGTCACTGCCCAGAGCTGGCTCATTGTCCCTACGGACGAACCATGCCGCTTTGTCCTCGAGGGTCAAAGCGTAGTTCTGGCGAATGCCTTTTATTACTTCTTCCAAAACCTCAACGCAGTCACTTTTCAGCTTAAGAGGGACACAGAAACGCTTCTTGATGGCATCACAGATGACCACAAGCACGCAGGTGCGTGACCGAATCGATACAGGTTTAATACCTACCGCGAAATCCATCGCAAGTAGTTTCAATGGTTCAGGTTTGTAATTACTAGTGTCGCGCTCTTTTGCGTGAGAGCTTCTTGCGCCTTTCGCTTTGTCGCATTCAGGGCACTGGACACTAGGACCATCTGCGTGAAAGTGCCCGAATCTTCTATGTTGTTCTAGGCGAGTAAGATGACAACTAGCAACACTTTCTTCGATTGTAATGCGTGCAATATCTTCCGCGGTGTCACTAGTCGCCTGACCCCGGAGGCCCACCACGAAAAGATCACACCCAAGGACTGGGAGGGTCGACCTCTCGTGGTTCTTGATTGGTAGCATCTGACCGGATTCCCTGTTGACGAGAGAACCGCCAGAGCTGTTGTAGTTCAGATCCCACCCACGACCACTGAGATTGTCCTCACCGAGCCACGGAAGAATACGATCAATATCTCTTGGTAGATGTTTAAAATAGACGCCATAGGGCAGACCTAGAGCGTTTTCCTTCAGTTTTCCTACAAAACCATCACGAGCCCCGGCCGTGCCGTTGATGCGACAGACGTTGCTCGAGATGTCAACAAAATCCGTTTTGTGACGTGATAAATATTTGTTTGCACATGAATCGACCAAGCTCACTTCGTCCTTGGTCTGCGCAGTAAAACAGCTGGAAGAATCTAAATCGAAATCTTCTAAGTTCTCGAGATTCAGCATACAACTACCATACTCCGAGATATAAGCTCCTCCTTGATCTGGTCAGGCTGGTCCTTGCCAGACCCAACCACCCTGCTTTCCACCGGCTCCCTGCCCTTGATTCTGGTTGTTCGCTTGGTTCTGGTTCACCGGCGGACACCACTGCGGCTGCTGGTTTCCCCAGGCACCACCCCGCTGACCTTTCCCTTGATTGTTAGGATTCCAGCGGCAACGGTCCGCCTTATGGTTTTCCTTGCCACAGATCCAGCATTTGGGTTTGGTCACAGTGTTGTAGGGAGTGCTCTGGTTCCGACCAGTCTTGCCACCACCTTTCTGGCCACTTCCGCCCTTAGCGTTAGCTTTCGGGGGCAGGCCATGGGCAGCCAGGACACTCGCTTCGGTCTGCTTGCGTAGTTTGGCTTTCATGCGTTTCAAGGCTTTCGCCGAGAACACCTTGCCAGAAGCAGCATTTTGACCATCATCAGCGGAGTCCGGCTCCTCATCATCATCGTCATTTTTCTGACGCTTATTTCCCTTCTTGTTCTTCTTCGACTTCTCCTCGACGACCGGGAAGGCCTTGCCGAAGGACGGGTTCTCAATCTTGTGCGACCCCTCCTTGACCAACTGCGCGAGCTTCTTCTCGAGACGGTTCCCGATCTGCTGGAGGGTGATGTGATCGGACTCGTCCACGCAGCGATCGATGGTCTGACGGAAGGCCGACGCGAACATCTTGGGCAACTTGTCCAGAATGTTCTTGACATGCTGATCTTCAACCGGACGCCCGGGCTCCGGGACGTAGACACTTGGCGCCATCGCCATTAGCTCGTGGATCTGGGCCAGGAACGTCGGAGCATCCTTCGGCGCTTCGCGGTTGTCGAAATGCATGGCGTCGATCGAGGACGTCTTGATGTGCTGCTGGTCACGGGAGGCAACATTGAAGCGACCAACGTCACGAATACGCGTGAACAGTTGCGCAGCGTCGTCGTTGATGTAGTGCTGACTGTTGACCCACGTGGACACGGTCGGACCCGGTGCGTGACTTGTAGATGGCATCCTTCAGGTCGCGCCCGCCACTTCTCCCGGATCGCGTTATTGGCAGCATTGGCCGCCTGCGGAATCCCCGGAGGGTTACCAGCAAGACGATTATCCCAATACTCCTGGAGTCCGAGGCGAGAAACCTCGTTCGTGACTCCGCGATGCCAGGCGCGCCAGTCCTGCGCGCTGGACAGCTTCTCCGCCAGCTTTGCCTCTTGGCCCATTATTTCGATCACTTATCTGACTAGAAGAGCCAGTTTGAGTCTCAAGGCGTAGCGTAGTGCTAGTGGACTTGAGAACACTCGCACACACTTACACACGTTTGCTCCATTGAGCTCGTTATCAGCAGCAGTTCATTGAATTCTCTCAATTGCAAGTAAGCAAGCAAGTGACGCAAGTCTCTTGCTGCGTTACATCCTGTAGGTTCAATTCATCCAAATTCAGCGCATTCATATGGACCGAACCTGGTCAGAGTCAAGTGGCAAAACAGCATGGGAGCCCACTCCTCAACCTGCTCAGATTGGTGCTCGACCCTGGCGGGAGTCAAGTCCCCCAGGGCGACCATTCTGAACGTCTGGACCGAGCTGAGTCCATTCATTTCACTACGATCCTGATGGCTTTGCCTTCGTAGTATTTGGGGGATTCGCGGAACATGGTGAAGAGATTCCTTTAGGATCTACATCGATTCTGACCATTTCCCTAAGGATCTAGCTAGTTCAGGTCATTCAGAGCTGTCATCTCATTGAGGAACAGGCGTCATTTGGGGCGATCGTGTTACGTGTGTGCGGGATCGATTTCCATGACCAGCAGAACCTTAACCAAGAGCAGGCGACGGCAATCTATGGCGCCTGAAGGTCTTGCCTCATGATCAAGCAACGCGCAAAAACAAGTAAGCTTGTTGCGTGTACATAGATTTCACCTGTCATGCGAGGTCTTAGTCTACTTCTGACTTTTTCATATTCATTCTCCACCTCCTTCCAGGTTGGTCGGGCTATGCGAGCCACAAAGCTTTTAGTGCGGCCCGGGCACACACGATGATCATGCACTCGTCCGTAGCAGGGGAGTGGGATAAGTGGGTCGCGGATGCGTCCAAGCACGGTATCTTCCACCACAGTCTCAACTACGACTTCCACCAGTTTGCCCAGAGCATGCAAGGCGCACCAGCAGTGGCGCCACACCACCACCACACCAGCGTGGCCACGAAGGTCGAGAGGCACGCACACAAGATTGCCAACGAAGCGAAGAAGGTGGTACAGCGCCAAGCAAATTCCTTTGCAGATTTTGTCAGCAACGGGCTGGACAAGCTGCGGCAGAGCCACGCTGGAGATGTCGTGGGCGACGCGGCGCAACGCCTGGGGCACCAGTTTCACAAGTTAAGATACTGGATCGGCGATACGCATATTGGTGGGGAGAAATTCGGCCACACCGCGGTGGGCCAGGCGCTGGCGCGCATGTGCGGACATTTGGAGGATAGAGCTTCTTTTTTAGCGACGGACGTGGGCCAGTGGGAAATGACGGAACGATTCGCGGCCAAGTACCTGATTGACAAATTCCGTGCCGTGTTCACGCCGCAGCTGCGGCAACGGCTCCGCTGGATACAAAACATGCTCGGCGACGCTTTGTTGCGGTTGTTTGGGAGAAAATGGTTGCAGGCAACTACCTCTTCGACGAGCGGACGATCGAGTCTCGACACGACAAGATCCAGAAGTAGGATGCGTTTTGGGTCATCAAAACATTCCCGCACGGGGGATGACGCGGCCGCGGATGCGCGGGGCCGCCGGATCGATGCGATTTTGGTAAAAGTGCTGGCGGCCAACGGGAACGACGTGAAAAAGGCGTGGGAATACGTGCGGAAGGGGATGGTCCGCTTTATGGACAAGCAGGCGCAGGGATTTCTCAGTGATAGATTTTCCAGCACGGGTGCCGGCCGGCTTGTCGGCGCAACCATGTTGCCACAGTTAGCGTCGGTGAGCGGCGGGGGTGAAGAGGCCGTTTTCGCTGCGTCGGGTGAAACGGTGGACGGCGGGTTGCTGATGGGCGCGGCGGGCGCCGTCGTCGGCGTGGCGGCAGGCACGGCCAGACTGTCGATGACCCTCGGTGCGACGATTTCGCAGTTTGAGAACAGCGCGGCAAAGGAGCTCACGCTTCAGTCCATTTTGCAGAAAGAGACCAGTCGCACGAATCTTGTGCAGGTTAGTGGAAGTACAATCGGTAGTGCAAGTAGAACAGCAGGAACATCAAGTGGAGCACAACTCATCTCGAGCGCAGGCGGAGCTACTGCAGGCCCGACGTCGAAGAAGTTACAGTCCCGAGACTTAGACGCATTTTTCACCTCCGCGGAGGGGAAGTTTCTGCAGAAAGAATGGGACCGGGGCTTCTCCACCTCGGAGCAGGTCGGTATCATGGAAAACGAGCACGAGGTGACGAACCGAATTTTGGTGCAGTTGGACCGCATGAGGCAAGCGCGAAGCCAGTTCCGCCTGCAAAAAAACAGGCAGTTCATCGAGAAAAAAGTGCGGCAGCGCCTCGCTGCGGAACGGGGGGCGAGCAGTCTGAGGACCACCAGCATGAGCCAGTTCAGCACCCAACCGCAGCAATTGCGGGAGAGAAGAGAGAAGGAGGTGCGGAGAGAAATCGAGCGGGACTTGTTGCACGTGTACAAGCGGGAAGACAGTCAGCACGACTTTCTACAGGGCATCGCGCTGCAAAAGCTGCGCCAGAAGTCCCTCGCGCACCGGGAAAATCTGCACAAGGTCCGGAGGGAATTCGTGGACGGGCTGAAAAAGGCGTTTCTAAGGGACGGCGCGTCCAGTCTCAGCGGCGGTCTCGTCCGCCAGGCCGAGCAGACGGCCGCGATTGTGGAGGCCGAAAGGTACGACTTGGCGGCGGAGACAGACGATTTTGGGGCGTTGCGCTCCTCGTCGTCGCAAGGCGGCCATTCTCAGAATTATGCTGGCGCTGGAGGGGGATCGCACATGTTTGAGCCCCACGAGCACGGGTTGGACCACGATTATCATGTCGCGCACAATCACAATCTCATGACGTTGCCTTACGGTAGTGGTGGTGCAGCTGGCGGACGGAATAACATCGGCGGAGGAACTCTTACAAGCGGCGTTGGCATTTTCCCAACCACGATGAGTGCGTACGAACAATTTGCATCGCCTGCTGCAGCCCACTTGTCCAGTCCGCTGGTAAGTAGCAGCAAGCTTCAGTCTGCCTTCGAGCGCAAGCTCGCCCGGATTGGAACGTCCTTCGCCGGTCGTGGAGGTACAAATCTCGCATCCCCGCCACGAAAGCTTGCGACCAAAGAGAAATTGGCGCAAGCGGCCTTGCACCGCATCTGGGCCCAGCAATTCAAGCACATTTTGCAGCAGCTTGGACGCGGTCTAACTTCTGGCGCGACTGGCGGATCTGCTGCAGGATTGCAACACCAGCACACAGCCCAGGAGCAAGAAGCTTTGTGGCGCAAGGATGACGTGATTCTGGTCGATCGCATTCTGCGCGGATTGCAGAAGCGCAAGGAATTTGTGGCGAAAATGAGGAAGGAGAAAGTCGACACCGCGTTTCTTTGGACGGAACTGATGGATTTGCACAACCAGATGTTCGCCCGTGATCTCCAGCGAACGGTGGCCGACGACCCGGAAAGTCCGCAGCGTGCGGGACTGCAAAGTGTACTCCTACCTGAAGACAAAATTGCGCACAACCAGCACCAGCAGTTGATTCTGACCCGTGCGGAGGCGTTTTTGCAGAGCGTGTGGGCATTTGGTACGAGCAAGGCGGAATGCAAAAAAGAATTTGCGGCGTATGGCGGTTCTGCTGCAGTAGAGGGTGGCGAGCACGGTAGCGATACCGCGAAGCAGGATGAGCTGCGCGCCTTGTGCACAAGCAGCTTAGTGGGAATCAAAGTGCAGCGGGTGCAAGACGAAAAGCCGGAGTTAGTCACACAGAGTAAGACGTTTCTTGCCGTAGCGAGGCAAAATAGCTGGAAGCAGCTGGTGGACGGGGACAAGGGAGAGAGCGCTGCTGGTGAGCAGCAACAAGCAAAGGAGCAAGGATCTTCCGAGACTGTTCCGACGGCGGACGCTGCAGAAGCCGACGATATTAATGTTGACCCGTTAACAGCGCCGGTTATCTATGTGCAGTTGGTGCAGATTGCGTTCGCGATGTATGTTGGGCACGAGACTGCACGACTTGTGCAAGGACAGTGGAGCAACACTGACAGCGCACGAATGGTGTCGGTGGGAAGAGCAACTTCTAGAGGGACAGCAGGAGGAGACCACAAACGACCTGGTCATGTCTTCCTCAGCGAGAGGTACGCCAGTGAGGTTCGGGAATTCTTTGCTGGTACTAGCGCTACTGCAAATACTGGAGAACAGCAGTTCTTGTTGCCGTCTGGAGATGAGATGAAACAAGACAAAGCCCGCACCAGTGCACTTTTCTCAGCCGTTGCCAGCTCGAAACAGCAGCCAGGGGCAGAGGAGGCATCGGCAACACGCTCTTCTACTGCCGGTGAAAAAGCCGAAACTGAAGATGACGGGCAGCTGCAGTCTCCGCGACTCCGCGCTAAGTTGAAGGATACAGCCAAAAAGGTCGGCGAGAATGTAAGACAAGCCGGGCGCAGGTTTGGTGCGCTCACTATGCAGCGCATCCTGGGCGCCTCTACTCCAACTGGCGCAAGTGGCAAACACAGCACTGTTGGGTTCTTTTCAAGATCTTCCGAAGAAGGCGCACCTCCCGAGGCTGTTTTTCTTCCTGGCGATGAACTACCCTCTACCTTTGGTCCAACCGCCATCGCGAGCGGTGTGAGTGCGACTTTAGATCCCGACTTCCTGAAAGACGCAATTACGCTTCACGAGGAACTGGAGCTTCAACCTGGAAAAATTTGCCAACGGTTCCATTTAGAAGCGTACGAATTGGAACGAGTATTGAAATTCGACCCGTCAAACCCGGTTGCAAGGTGGTTGCTTAACGGTGGGGAAGATGAAAATGATAAGGCGGACAAGATGAGCAGGAGCACTGCAGTACAATTTCTCAGCGAGGAGGAAAGCAGTTTACGAACGTATCGTGATGCGCTTCTGCGTCCGCTTACAGCATCTGTGCATATGTGGAGAGGACACCACGGGTTTCACTCTTCTCTATCCTCTCGTCGTTCATCGTCCACCCGCGGGCACCTGCCGAGTACCTCCCTGCTCGCTCTCCCCCCATCGCTTCCTGCTGTTGAAGGATTTGTTGGACTACGGGGGCAGCTCCTCACCGCACGTGGAACAAGTATCGGACGACGTGGAACAAGTATCTTCGGTCACACCAGAAATACGTTCGCCAAAGAACAAGGCCTCGTCTCAACATCAAACCCTGCTGGAGCCGCCACGGCAGATTTGATCTTGACCGGAGTGAACGTCCAAAAGCAGCCAGGATATGTGGATGAGGCAGTGTCAAGCGACGAAAGCAACCGCGCCGTAGAAAATCAGTCCGTCGGAAGTCTCGTTGTCAAAATTCCCTTCACGTCGCTCGCGCAACAAGTACGGAAAAATAGCAATCTTTTTCACGACCAAGAGAACAACTCTCGTCTTCCCACCGGTACTATGAAAAATGCTGTCGCAGCCGTTGCCGCGCTGGAAATGTCCACCATGAAAACTTTGTTTGGGTTCTCGTTGGACGAGCAAAATCAGATGATTGCCGAGAAGGCAGGAGTGAAACGAGAAGCAGAAGGAGGTCATGGCAGTAGCAACTTTTGGTCGTCCAAAGCGCTGGTGCTCTGGAACGGCTATGACGATAAACACGCAGCTCCTGATGTTCCTAGAACCACTTCACAGAATCTTCATGAAGCAGACGGGCAGCACCAGCAGCAAGCAGTCCGTGGTAGTGGTAGTGTGCCGACTTCGGGCACAACGCTCAAAAGAAGTGGCATTCTTTCTACTTCCACCGCTGCCAGCCGATACAAAGTCTTTCGGAAAGCGGTCAGAAAAGCTCTCATTGCGGTGATTCGCCGCATTCAGAAGAGGATTCAGGCCGAAATGGAGCCACCAGTTGCAGTAGTACCAACGGAACACCAAGCGCAGCAGTCCTGGCACAGTCGCTTCACGTCGTCCTTCTTCTCAGGCGCAGGCCAGCGCAACACTGAAAATGACCCGAATCATGGAGCACCTGGCACGGCAGGAGATCCCGAACAGAATCTCCCCGAGGGCCACCAGGTGACGAAGGCCGCCGTGGGCCTATTGACGGCTACGCTGGAGGTATGCAAGGAAAAAAGTGCGTAAGTGCAATTCTGTAATGCAGAGCACGCAACACAGTTACACTTGTCATGCTGGCCAGCCATAGCGTCCTCTTTGCATACGTGTTTTCACGTACTAGCTGCGCACGACAGGCTTTCTCTGTCATACAGAACAAATTTGTCATGCCATCACTCCAAGACACTAACACACTTTTTTTCTTGGATAGGAGGAAATCGCCGAGTCTGTGCACCGGGTGTACACGAAGTTGCAAAGTGCGGATCAGGGTTTGGCCAAAACCCTTACCGACTTACAGATGACGGTTATACCGACAAACGAACCCTTTGCAGTTTTTGGAGATACAAAGAGAAAGCCAGAGGCCGGTGCAAGAAGTGGAGCTGCTTCTCGACGGCGTCAGGAGGACCCTGTTGCAGCTCAACGGGAAGAGGACTATGCCGCAATGGAGAAGGAGTTGGACGACTTTGAAAAAAACCTGAAAGAGCTGCTCGCGAAGGACGAGCTTATGCATGGCGCAGCAGGTGCCGGTGCGGCTTCTTCAGTCCCATCGACAACCAAAGCTGGTGGGGTACACGGAGCAGCGTCCTCTTCTGCAGCCCGCAGTAGAGACATGTTGTTGAATCAAGGTTCTTCATCTTTGCACTTCAACTACGGACAGCAGGAAATGCAAATTCCTCCAACAGCAGCGGACCACGCTGTGGAACTACTGACCGAGTTGAAAAGCCTGCTAAAGTCCTACGACCAGGTCATAAACCGCAGCGCGTTTGCTATGGCGCGTGACCTCTTTCGTGCCTGGTCGCAGTACTTACCTGTTCTGCTCTCTCTTGGTGCTGGAACTGCGACGAGCGGCGGAATAATGGGCTCGGAAGACTTTGCGATCTTGAGCGGGGGTACGGGCGTCGCGGTCAGTGGCCTGCAGGAGCAGCTCGAGCAAACCGCTGGACTGGATTTTGAGGCAAGTTCTGCGAACGGTGAGGCCACAGGGTTTCATGAGCTTCACACCGAAATCCAAAACACTCTGCGAGATCTTTTCGTGCGCACCCACACGATAGTTGTTAATAAACAACCAGGCGATGGCGCCCACGGCGAAGGCCACATGCAGATCCAGCTTCACCTTCCGGGCACTGCGCACGACCTCCTCAAATATGCTGATACGAGTTTGGACAGGAAGGGCAGCAGCGCGACAACTGCAGGAACTGCAACTCCAGCCGTTGATCCACAGAAGACCATGACCGAGAACGCGAGCAATTTGCGCCGGAAAATTTCAGACTTTCTGAAACAGACTCTCGAGAAGAAGCTGGAGGAAAGCGAAAAAGCGGTTGCAGAATTAGAAACGCGTTTGGAGGTGGATCTGAGAGAACGGCGAGACGCCCGCATCCAGCAACTCACTGGGGAGATGCACAGCAAGGATAACAGTCTAGCGCGAGGCCAGGCGATGGAATTCGTTAACTGGTTCTATGGAAGAGGCATGGAGTCGAAAATGTCGGAAAGAGCCCCGCTTAACCCCACGCTGTTGAAACGAGCGGGAGAACAACAGTACTTGTCGAAGCGGGACCGGAAACCAAAGACCTTTCAGCTTCCAGCGGAGTATCCGCTGAATCAGCTGAGAACCGCGATTCACGAGTACAAAGCCGGGCTCGACAAAAAGCGCGAGGAGATCCTGCAGAAGAAAATGGACGAGCGAGACCAGTTTCAACTGGCGACGCTCTGGCCGACGATTCCTGATGAAATGCAAATAGGAACGTCGGATCAAGAATACCAAGCAAAGGAGGACAAGTACAACTTTACTGCTCATCGATTTCGATTCGCATTCGTCTATCATTGATTCGTCTCTCCGTAATATCTTTTTGAGAATGGCTATTCTGATACCATTTTGCTCCAGAATGAGAACGAGCTAGCCTCGCTCGGTACATTAAACATTGCTTTTGATTTAGATTTGCATTGCGCCCAGTGCTGTAGCTCTAGCTGTACATAGGAAAACGAGCACTATGACGTGATTGACGCTGTACATTGGGGGCGTGACTGGCGATTCTGTTTTATCAAATTTCCTTCCATCGTCCACCCATAAACTCCACAGGACATGGCTGGTGCTCCGTGCGGACGCGCTCCGGATGATGATCAAACAGGAGATCGAGGAACGCACCATTCCGCTGCTGGAGGAACAGATTGCCAAAGCAGGACTGCTCGACTCCCACCGGCACACCGAGCAGGACAAGGAGCTACACAGCCTGCAAGGCCGTGACCTAAAATTGCTGAAAACCACGTGGAAAAGGGAGTACGACCGAACCATTTTGGTTGACAACCTGGAAGACGCTACCATCGCGCAGGACGTGACCATGCAGAATCTCGAGAAGGAACGACAACGCGTGGCTTCGCTGCGAGACCGGCGGAAAAAACAGCAAGACTTTTTGCAGCAGCTGCAGCGGAACTTGGAGTATTTGGTTGGGGAGTTGAGGACCACGCTCGGCGCGAAGTTCGACGCTGACGTGGATCCTAGCCCGTTTCCGCAAGAGAAGCAAGCGGAACGGACCAATGTGAAGGAGAAATTAGATGAGCGCCTGGACGACCTGCGAAACCCAGAGCGAATCCAATTTCGGGCTGCCGAGCTGTACGACTTTATGCAAAACGTGGTGAGGACCTTCGAGCGACCAAAGAAAATCAAAAACGGTGCAAACAAGGGACTGTTGGTCCTGAAAAAGTTCTTAGTCGAATTTTACGACGATCACGACGAGGACGACGAGAAGATGCCCAATGTGGAAAACCTCCAAACTTTTCCAACGCTTGTGGATGCGTTGCGCGAAGGTCTTCTAGAAAAAGCACAAAATGTGAAGGAGCAGTTGCAAACCGTAGACAAAGACGTGGTCGAGCTGCAAGCCGAGCGGAAAATTTTGGAAAAAGACTGGATGCCAAGACTAGAGAGGAGAGTCAGCAAGTACGAAACCAAAACGCAAGAGGACGAGGATCCAATTGTAGATGAATTGCGGAAGAAACTTTCTGTCTTGGATGAAGAGAAAAAAGCAATCCTCGACAAGCAGATGCAGGGGGGCGACAAACAAGATATCGAGCCGAATGATTTGGAACACCAGATTCAAACCGCGGCTGAAAAGATCAGTGACTACCTGATCAAGAACTTCATGACCCCGTTAATCTGGCAGCAACTGCAACACGGGAAGAAACTCGAGGAAACGAAACTCGTTCTCGGCCAGTTTGGCAAGGCGGAGCAGAAACGCGTGGATTTTCGCAAAGAGGAGATGAATTGGGCCTCCGAATTCCGGTTTTTGGACCACGAGTTTCAATTTGTTGCGAAGAAATGGTCTTTGACAACCGGCTCCCAGCACGCGGACGAGCAAGCGGTATCTGTGGAAAAGCACGTCGCGCAGCTGCGGCATGTGGCTAAAACGCGCATGAAAATGCGCTGGGAGGATAAAGAAAAGGAAATACAATTACCACCAGGGCAGGATATTGATAGCGCGACCAAAGGTGATGCTGAAGATGATGATGGACCACTACAACATCATGAGCGGACTGGTGCGCAGCTGCTGGCCACAGCAAGAAACACGCGACCGCGCACCCCATTGCGGGCGTTCTACGAGAACATCCAGGAGCAATACACGTTGGGTAGGTTTGTGAATACGGTGACCATTGCCACTAGATTGACGTCTTTGTGGGGTTTGCAACGATACTTCCTTTCGAGTGAGGAAGAGCAGAGCCAGTTTATGATTACGGGCCCACCACCAGCCGCGGGGGAAGGCACTAGCAGAACCGCAACGATGAGCCAAAAGCAAAGCACTGCAGTTGCCAATAAATTGGAACTCCCCACCGTGGCGAACACGGTGGAGTCGTTTCGAAAAATTTTCGGTAGCTCCACCTCAAAGACGTGGAATTACGACGAGCGGCAGTTGCGGTCGATGAGCCCTGACGAGCGGCAGTTGCGGTCGATGAGCCCTTACATTTTAGCCAGCTTTGACCGTAACTCACACGCAGCGGCGAGAGAAATTGGAAGTTGTCTTGACTTAGTACAGGACGAGCTGCTTGAAGCGCGGAAAAAACTTGGCGAAGCATCAACATCACGGGGCCCTTTACAATCCCTTTATGGAGAAGAGGAGGACGAAGAGGAGCCCGATGTAGGCTCGATGGCTTGCGCCGCTGTTGCCCAGAAGCCGTTGCCTAAACCGGCGGCTACTAGAGTGTCGGGTACGTTCGCCAAGTTCACCGGGCGACAAGACATTCCGGTTACTGCAGTTGGATCATCCGCCAGTAGTGCTCGTCCCGTGTTCGCGCCAGCAAGCAGAGCCGCAACCTTCACGGTCGAAGCGAAAAAGGGGCTGAAAAAAGATGATCTCAGTTTGGAATCGCAATCGATTCACGCAAGGCGCAGTTTGGAAAAAGTGTATTCCGCGTCCGTCCTGGAGGAAAGAAACGTCGCTGTGAAGGACGAGAGCATACGACTCAGTGGGTCGAGCAGCATTTCCAAATTCTTCCAAAGTCCGCTCGAAGTAGAGTCTGCTGGCGGTGCGAGGAAGGCGGTAGGAGGAAAGCCGACTTATGCGGGTACTAACTTCTTGAGACGTTTCTGTTGCCTTGTATGTTCTTCCGTGAAGGTCAATTTTTCACTTCGGCTTTTGCCACTGGTACTGCTTTGCTTTAGATTCATCAATGCAGGTGAGAGTACCACGTACAGATACGCTCATACAACATTACGTAAAAGTAACTACTTTACTTACATTAACATTGCTCAGCACGACCGGTGTTGAGCATCTTCCCGTAGTGTGATCATGTGAAGTTCTTGATTTGCAACAAACGTATGAAATTAACCCGAACTTTACTCCAGGCCCGGCGCCGTCCTTACGTTTCGAGAAGACATCCCCAACGGGAAAGAGCTCGGAGCGGAGCACCTCCCAAGTTGTCGTGCAAACGCAGATCGAGAAGTTTGTTAAGCATCACGACGCCCTCACTCTGGACCGCCTCCTCGCCCACCCGACGCCGTTGCGGCTGCTCGACCTGGCGCGCCGCGCGATCGTGAAGCTCATCCCGAAAGACGGGGTGTTGTCCGAGCAGTCCGAGAGCGCGCTGCAGCTAAGACGGTATCTGAAGTTGGTGGAGCGGGCGCTGCGGGCGCGGAAGAAGGTGGTGGGGGTCGAACTGGAACAGGCGAAACGGAAAATGATGATCAAGAACCAGCAGGCTGATTCAGAGTCAGAGGAAGACGCGGAGTGCCGCATCGCTGTTGACGAAATGGCGGATAAGTTGAAGAAGATGAAGGTCTCGGAAACGGAGAAGGAGGAGGGTCATCATATTAGAAGCGGCCGTCCTGGGTTGACTCCTGCGGATAGCCCCAGCACAGCAGGCTTAGAAAAAGGACAACTTCACGGGGACTCATCTCCCGATAAACCTTTGTCGTCCGCGCAGGAGCGAAAAGATGGCAGTCAAAGGAGCAGCCCGGTTCGGCGCCGCGGTGGGGCTCATGTTGAGGTTGACGGCGATGTTGATCAGAATGCTGAAGATGATCCACAATTGGACAAACTGACGAAGCGGATGGGCACGCTGGGCCTTGCAGGAGCCGCCAGTTCTTCAGGAGCTTCTTCGGGAAGTGAAGTAGATCCGGAAAAGTCGAAGATTAAAGCCGTGGAATCTCCGCACCAAAAAAAGCGCTATGTTCTTCCAGACTCCCCGCCGCAGTGGCTGGAGCAGCTGTTTTCCGCGGACGCAGTGAAGAAATACGTGGAGAAGTATTTTGATTTGCAGCAGAAAGCGGAGGTGCAAAACAGGGAAGTAGAAAACGAGGAGGGAGAAATCCGACTGCACATCAAACAAGCCGGGCTCATGTAGTTGAGCAAAACCAAAAGCGATAAAAAATGATACCTACGCTGCTTCTGCAAGAAGTTGTCTCGATGATGCAGGGGTAGTGATAAAAAAGTGGACCACGAGACGAGGACCACGAGCAAGTACTTAACACAGGGCGGACAATGACAAATTTGCGGCCATTCTGAAATCTAGAGATGCTTTTTTTTTTCCGCTTCGGTTCTCATTCATTCTCTAGAACAAAAGCACTAGAAGCACTAACATCACTTCAACAAAAAAGCACTAGCACTAACATCACTTCAACTTCGAGACGTGAGTCAGAAAAGAAATAAAGCACTCGCTATCTATTGGAACGTTTGAGATTGTAACCGTGAAGTGGTGTTATTGGTTTACGTAACAATAAGAATAACATCTACATCAGCACTTCAACAGTGTGCAGACTAATATCGGACTTGCTCCGCGTCCGCTTCACAAGCACTGCCCTAGGAAGTAATTCTGCTTTAGACTTGGTTCCAAGAACCGCCTTGTTGATACAGCGTCACGCTTCGACCAATGCATGTCACTCAAGGTGGTCAAAAAGGTTTATAGCCGCACATTTAGAGATCTACTTTGGGCACAAAACACGACAACCATAGTACTTCTTGTTGATAATTACACACACGACATGTCGATACACACATAACGAAAAGAACGATACTAGTCTGTAGGCAAAATATGACGAGGATAGAGAACAACAACAAATATAACGAGGACGAAGTCCTGCATCTCGTCAACATCGCGCTTGTTTCGTACGCAAAATTTAGAAAGTGAACTAAAAAACATAATGACGGTTGTGATCTACTTGGATCAATAACAATATGTTGACTCACGAAGAACATCCAAAGGCGCATGCGTGCGCGCATTTGGACATAGTTCATACTTTTACCGAGAACCAGAAACACATGCTTGACGCCGAATTTGAACATCGTTTCTGAACAAAATCAAAACCTAACGAAGATGATAAATGCATCATGGAACAACAACCTGTAAGTAGCTCTTCCTCCTGCACCTGCTTGATGTCGTGGAGAAAGGTATAAAATCGCACTCGTAGTTTGTTGTTGTTCTGTTTTTGTCCTTGAAGATGAAGTTGCATTTCCTGGCCGCTGCCATGGCATTTTTGTATTAGGGCTCAACATTGTAACGGTTGATGTAGCGGTGAAGGATACAAATATCATACACGCCGCACGTCGTTTCTCTTTTTGCTAAAAATCCGACTCCGCAAATAATGAAAGATCGTTTCCGTTCGTTCTCCTTATCGTTCGTGCAAAAAGATGAAAATGCATCTGTGTCCGTGGTGACGCAGTTATTTGTCAAGGTTGAAGTTTGGAATGGTACAGGAGAACCATGTTATTTTTCCGGAGTACGTATTCTTTATCTTTCGTGCCAAAACCATGATCTTGTTTGATATCGTTCGGATTTTTGCATTTAAAAGGTGCCTGCGTACTACGTTCATTTTCCTCATCGTACGTTCAACGAGAAACGAGTCGTCCTGTTCCTGTAGTGACTCGTCTGCCTCCGGGTTATTGCCATAAGCAACAGCAAGTCAAACTATCGTATTATTTCCTAGTCTTCAAGATTTCGTCTTCAGTTCCTCGAGGGTAAGGGCGTTATTTCGTTTCTTATCTTTAGTGCAAGAACTCTATAGGTGTATTTCTACTCCCGTTGTGGTTTCACTTGTTCCCCGTTCGTAGTTGTACTAGTCCTGGATGAAACTACTAAGTAGATTTGACCCGTCGCCGTCAAGAAAATCAACCACAATCTCATCTCTAAAACCATCATAGGTCCTGTCGTACCTTGTTCAAAACTACGGCAAAACAAAATATTTTTTTTTTTGAACCCAAAAGGGTAAGTCACAAACTACCAAAATGCTTCCTGGCAGTAGTGGTCGAAGCGGGTTGAATCCCGCGACGTCCTCGTCCTCCGGAGCAGCAGGTGCCACCCCTTCTACTTCCGCAGCCCGACTCTCTCGCAGTCCACGACCACCGACCACCGCTGCGACACCCGGGGTCCCCCGGTCCCCAAGAACCCCCACGAGCGCGCTGTCCCGGCCGAATTCCTTTCTCCCGATGCCGAACAAGACGAACCAACCCACCGGCGCCGCGCCCGCCACCACACGACCGGTGGCGACCTCGCCGTTGTCTACGGCGCGGAAATTGCGGCTCGGGCCAACCGACCTGAGTGTTCTGGAGGAACTGAACTACACAAAACAGTACTTCACGGACCGAGAACTGGAATTATCCCAGCAGATTTCGAATTTGCTGGCAGAAAATGGGAGGTTATGTAAGCAGTTGGACGGGGTCAAGGAAAAGCTGAGAAATGTGGAGGCGAGAGAGGTGATTGTTTTTCTTTCAACATGCCTGCTTTTTCAACATGCCTGCTTTTTTTGTTGGTGCCTAAGCCTAATACGGAGTAAACCTTAAAGAGAATCATAACTTCAACATTGACGACCACCTAATATGGCTATGCGAACGTCGGAGTTGTCAATATCATCTGTCTAGTACATGATCTTTTTCTGATTCAACCTTAAAACGTGCAAAGAAAAAGCACTATTTATTTTCAAACAAAAAACCACAGATAAGCGGCATTGCGGGGCTCCAGAAGGACCTGGAGCGCAACCTGTCGGACCACGAGAAGGAGCTGCAGCGGCTGATGAAGGAAAACGACAAGCTCGTCCGAGAAAACGACAAATTGAACGGCCGCGAAAACGCCAAATCCGACGCTTTACAGGAATTGAAAGAAAAAATCGAACAACTCGAGAAACAGCTCGACCAAAAAGACGACATTTACCGGCAGATGGAGCTGAAATACCGGCAATCCGAGCAGACGTTGAACTACAAGCAGGACGCCCTGGCAGCGGTTGAAAGGGAAAACGTCGCTTTGCGGAAATTTCAGGCGGAGATGCGGGAGGCCGGAGATAGGCAGTTACAAAGAAGCAGTCAGACGTTGGAGCATAAATGCGACGAGTTGTTAATGGAGGCTCTGGACGCGCGGAGAATCGCCGAAGCGGCGCGGGGCGATCGGTTCGACATGGAGCAGAAATTACTCACCCTGGAAAACGACAGTGAGGGCTTGTTGAAAGAATTGAAATTCGTGGAAGGTGTCAACGCGACAACGACAAAATCCTACCAGCGGCTGGAGGTCGGGTTGTTCCGCATGCAGGTCAAAACCCGGAAGAAGAAACTTCTCCAGTCCACCTTCGCCCCGTGGAGATCGCTCGCGAAGCATTCCGGTGGGATGAAGACCGAGCAGAAACAGCAGGACAAATTCGCGAAGCGGTTCTTGCGGCTGCAAAAACGGTTTTTCTTGCGGGTGTACTTCCTAAAATGGCGGTGCAGGTCGCTGATCATCAAGATCCGGAGGAAGGCGGTGAAATTCGCCACGGACCACAGCGACAAACAACACTTAGAGCGAACCGGGTTTCTCGCGTGGAAGTACAGCAGTCTGGTCAAAGCGGTGGCGGTCAACTTCGAGAAGTTTGAGACCTACGACAAAAAGCGGGAAATCTATCTGAGGCGAATGGCGGGCAGGTTGTCGACAAGTAGGAATTTATCCGGGCTGATCTTCCGCCAGTGGAAGCAACGAACGACAAAGTTAAACCGGGGGAAGAGGTTGTTATTATCCGCGATGGACACACACACCGCGAACAACCTGGTCCGGGCGGAGTTCACGGCGTGGAAGGTTTTGGTCCACTGCGAAAAGCGGGCGAATCGCATCATCGACGAGATCGCAACGGCAAATTTACTAACCGACATCGACGACAAGGACGATGGGGAATTAGTCGCGTCGACGGAAGAGGTGCACCGGGATCTGTCGGAGAAGGTGAAGAATTTGTTGGATCATCACGCGGCAAACAACGCCTTACTCGCCGCGGAGGACGAGATCGAGCGCAGAAGGAGTTTGTCCCCGACGTTTGGGTCGTCACGCGGGAGCTCACCGAGAAGAGCAGGAGCATCTTCCGCAAAGTCGCCCGGTAGAGGAACGACATCGAATAACGCAACTTCATCTAGGATTTCGTCCCCCGTCCGAGATTCTCCTTTCGTTCAGAAGGATCAGCGAGAGCAGGAAAAGATTTACAAAGCCGCCAGAAGGATGGACTCCATCCGCATCCAAAGAAGACGAGCGCTGTTGCTAAGACGCGCGTTGCTCGGATTCGACAGCGGCTCATCTGCGCGAGGAGGAGCTGCGCATGACCGTAGCACGTCCGCCCCGGCTGGCCCGCGGGTGATAGTCCACAGGGACGGGGATAGCCACACGATTAGTGTCAATGTGCCGAATAATAGGGCGCAGGACGCGACGGCTTTGAAACAACAGATGGACAACGAAGAGGAGGAGGAAGACTACAGCAACACTGGCATTTCTAACAAGCGAAGCAGCTCCGCCAGCCCGTCTCGTCGCGGTGTTCTTAATTCGAACAAAAATTCAGGACAAGCAAACAAACTTTCGAATAAACCGCAAACGAAGCTGAAGATGATCGCCCCGGGGCGGATGCTGTTGCAGCGTTGCGTGTTCCATCTGTGGCGCCAGGCCAAACTTGACAACAAAATCGACCGGATTGACAACCAGCATAAGGAAAAACACCTTCGGAATTACCACCACATGCACAACAGCTACGAGCAGCATTTGCTTTCGAAGTGCTATTTGTGCTGGAAGCAGCAAACGAAGTCCGCCGTCGCGCATGAGAGGGTCCAATCACTGAAACAAGGGCACTGCAAGAAAATGGCGCTGTACATGGGGGACGTGAAGGAGGAGAAACTGCAGCAGTACTACTTTAACGCCTGGTACAACATTGTCGGCGCGGAGAAGGCGGAGAAAGTGAAAAAACAGCTGGAAAAACTCCAGTACGTTTCGACCAACGTGGTGCACCGAGCGACCAGTGACCTCGCCGGCCACATTACCGAGTCGGGAATCCGGTTAATTTTCGACAGTTGGCGCATGCTCGCGGTGGATAACATCCGGGACACAACCGTCGCGATGGTGAAAAAACGGGATGGGCAGTTGGACGGCATGGTCGGGGCGAACTTGTACTTCAACCCTGGGCATCATCTGCACACGTATTTCAAACTCTGGGAGAAGCACACGGTGCATAAAAACCGGGTGGAGGCGGTGAAGAAGAAGCACAAATCCAGCTTGGAATGCGTGGAGGAGTATTTGTTCAAACGACACAACCACGAGTTAGTCGATGAAGTCTTCGATTCTTGGAAAGCTGAAACGCGCGACATGAAGTCTCTACGCCGGTTGCAGAACGTCGGGAAATCCATGGCGGTGTTTCTCGACACGTTAGCGACCAACGTCCTCGGTTACGCAGTCCGCACCAACGGGATTGGCTGCTACGGAGGCGAATACGTCGATACATCTGCGAAAGCGGCGGAGAGACTCGGCGTGCCGACGGATCTGGTCGGCGGGGCGGACACTTCGGTCTCCGGAACCGACTACGAGCCGGAGTCCAGACGGGTGGCGGTTGCGCGAAGATCGATTTTCAGTCCGCGGAAAAACACGGACTTGCTGGTTGTCCACCCGGAAACGGGCGTGGATCTCGCGAGTTGCCACTTGCGGCGGACTTCGATCAACATGCACAAACTGCTGCGCGGGGACGCCTCGAAAAAGTTTGCGGGCATCGCCACCAAGAAGCAGTTCACCAGAATAACTGATTTGTCTTCGAAACTGATTTCCGGCCACGTACCCCCGAACGTTTTGGTCAGGTCCCCCAGCCCAAGTTCTCGCGTCCCCGCCGGGGTACATTCCGCGAACACGGTTTTCCCGGAGAAAATTGTGCCGCGCGAGCTGATTTACCAGGAGCCAGCAACTCGACCAGTCTATAGAAGGAGAAACGGTGATCATCCGACATGATCATGGACCGAAGAAAAATCGCAGCGTACCCTCGTGGAAAGGGTGTTTTTTTTTACGGACCGCAGAAATGGCACAGCTTTTCCCAGGGTGTGGCAGTGTTTATTGCGCACATTATGCGAGCAGTGCTGAAGCTGAGAAAGGCCGACAATGGACGGGCGCTTTTGTGACCACAGGCGCTTTGTTTTCATTGTTGTTGGACGCATGAAACCACTCCACCTACATGGACACGAGCGCCCACGCGTTTGGTTCGTCGAGCGCTCTGATCTCGGCCGGAGCGCGACGCTTGACGAGGGTCGGGCCCATAGCGTATAGCAGGCGCGTTTGGACTGTCATCCCCCGCGTGGTGCGCGCCCAGCTTCGTGCCCCGGCCTTGCCCGCCTCCCTGCCGCGAAGGCGTCGAGGCATCGACGGGCCGGGGGCCCGGCTCATTCAAATCCAGTGGTGGCTGCCTTTTGCGTGCCGCCATCGCCCACTACATTTCGGGCAGCAAAAAAATACACGGGCGCCGGCGGAGAAACGGCGCCGCTACTTACTTGCAATAAGCAACGGAGGCCATGCCGTCGGTGCTGAATTTGCACCGATGGCACGACGCAGTTTGGTGAAGAGAAAGAACGCGGCGCGACTTTCGCGCCCCCGCTTTAACATGAAGAGGATGAAGCACCTTGCTGCGCGGCCGCGGCAGCTGCGGCGTCTCTCTCATAGTCGGCGTAGGCAGGGACCGCAATAAACACTCGCTATGCCATCACGCAGGGCCCCGGCCTAGCGCCTGCCAAGAAAGAACAAAAGCAGCGCCGCCGCATATAAATTTCGCCCGGCGACGAAGCGCATGCCCCGCCCGGCGCAGCCGCGGAGCCGGCTCACCTGAGAAGGGCGCAGAACTCCCAAAGCAGCCACAGCGCTGCACCGCCTCGAGCCTGGCTGCCAGTTCCTGCACCGGCCTCGGGCCCCGAACTGTGAGCGGCTGCCCCACTTGTAATTTGCAGGCCCAGCCTGGAGCCAGGGCTTCCGGGCCTTCAAGGAACAACTGGCGCAGAGCATACTATAGCAAGGCGCTGCTTCTTCATCTTCTTCGACAACGTGCTGCATTTCTCGCAAAGAAACGCGCTGTCGGAAATGAGTGCCGGAAGACTACAGAAAAGCATTGATCTAAATGAGAGGCGAATCACTGATCATGAAACAAAAAGACCCTAGTTGAATGGTGATCATCAAACGACTTTTTTGATTTGATGATCACCTTTGTTAGCTCGTGGCAATGGTGATCATCAAGCGACTTTTTTGATTTGATGATCACCATTCAACTAGGGTCTTTTTGTTTCATGATCAGTGACTCGACTCTCATTTAGATCAGTGTTTTTCTGTCGTCTTCCGACACTCATTTCCGACAACGCGTTTCTTTGCGAGAAATGCAGCACGTTGTCGAAGAAGATGAAGAAGCAACGCCTTGCTATAGTATGCTCTGCGCCAGTTCCTTGAAGGCCCGGAAGCCCTGGCTCCAGGCTGGGCCTGCAAATTACAAGTGGGGCAGCCGCTCACAGTTCGGGGCCCGAGGCCGGTGCAGGAACTGGCAGCCAGGCTCGAGGCGGTGCAGCGCTGTGGCTGCTTTGGGAGTTCTGCGCCCTTCTCAGGTGTGCCGGCTCCGCGGCTGCGCCGGGCGGGGCATGCGCTTCGTCGCCGGGCGAAGTTTATATATATTTGGCGGCGCTGCTTTTGTTCTTTCTTGGCAGGCGCTAGGCCGGGGCCCTGCGTGATGGCATAGCGAGTGTTTATCGCGGTCCGTGCCTGCGCCGACTATGAGAGACTCGCCGCAGGAGCTGCCGCGGCCGTGCAGCAAGGTGCCTCGCCGTCTTCATGTTGAAGCCGGGGCGCGAAAGTCGCGCCGCGTTCTTTCTCTTCACCAAACTGCGTCGTGCCGTCGGTGCAAATTAAGAACCGACGGCATGGCCTCCGTTGCTTGTTGCTAGTACTTACGTATCGGAGCCGCTTCTCCGCCGGCTCCGTGTATTTGCTGCCCTTGGCGGCACGCAAAAGCCAGCCGTCATCGGATTTAAGTGCGTGAACCGGGCCCCCGGCCCGTCGATGCCTTGACGCATTCGCGGCAGGCGGGCAAGGTCGAGGCACAGAGCCGGGCCCGAACCAGGCGGGGGATGGCAGTCCAAACGAACCGGCTCTACGCTATGGCCCCGACCCTCTTCAAGCGCCGCGCCCCGGCCGAGGTAAGAGCGCTCGACGACCAAAACGCGTGGGCGCTCGTGGCCAGACGGGAAGAGTGGTTTCATGCGCCCAGCAACCATGAAAACTAAGCACCTGGGGCCCCCGAAGCGTCCGGCCATTGTCGGCCTTTCCCATCTCCAGCACTGCTCGCATAATGTGCGCAGTGAACACTGCCACACTCTGCGAAAAGCTGCGCCATTTTTTCGGTCCGTTAAAAAGCAAACCCGTTCCGCGAGGGTGTGCTGCGATTTTTCTTTGGTAGATGATCACTGTCGGCGATCACCATTTCTCCTTCTATACAGTCTCTCCGCAGCCGGAAAGCCGAGTGGTACTGGAAGTGGACAATAGAGGCCCTGAGCCGCATGCCGAAGTGAAATCGAAAGGGTATTTGGTGTCTGGATCCGCGAGTTCTGCAAAATCCGAAGCGAGAAGATCCCCACAGTACGTGCAGGGCGGTAGGAGCTACTTAAGTTCAAATCCACCGTTCGCCTTCAAAGCCTCCGCTGCTGGCGCATCCACTGCGAGTCAGGCGAGCAGTGCGGCGACCGGGGCTGCGGCGAGCAGTTCTGTGATCCAGAACAAGTACAACAGCAACGCTAGTAGATCAACACCGCAGACGCAATTGTTCCAGCCTGCAGGGAGATCTACAGCTCAAATGGTCCAAGCTGGTGGCGCAATAACATCTTCAGCAGCCGGTGGAGTGGTCCCGCCCACGATCTTGAATAACGTGCCATATCCACCGTCCACGCCAACAAAACACACGAATAAACTAATCCCGGCAACCGTCACGGATTTACCGTCCGCGATTGAAATACCGGAGGAGAGAAAACTCCCTTTGCTCTCCCCCCGTCTCCCGCCCATCGACTTGGCGGAGGACCAAGACACCGTCGGGCAGTACCTGGCCGCGTTTGAGACGGAAATCACAGAGTCTATGGAAGACTTCAGCCACTTCTTCATCACCGACTTACTCGACCACGCGCACGACAGCCGGACAAACCGAGATTTGTGTCAGCTAGTGTTCGGCGCCTGGCACCTGCGGGTCCACGTTGCGAAGGAGGAGAATGAAGCGTCAGGGAAGTTACAAGAGATGCGGAAGGAAATGATGCAGAACAAATCAACAGTTTTCGCGTTAGTCGACAAAAACGACACGCTGAAAATGGCGGGAGTTGTTTTCGGCGAGTGGAAGGCGATGACCCTGCAGGAAAAAGCCTTCCGGTCCGAGCAATTCGCGAGGCAATGCGCTTTAAAAGTGATGTCCCGCATGGGCGTCGACCTATTCGGGCAGCAAACGAGTTTCATGACTTCAGACATCGTCCGGGAATGGGCGCACATCACAAGACAGGCGAAGGCGGAGAAGGTTCTGCACCAAGAAATGGAGAAGAAGCGGGAACAGGTGGAAAAAGGGTGGAAATTTGCGAAAACAAGAAGGTTAATCGCGATGGACGACCCAGACGTGTTGAAGCAAGCTTGTTTTGCCGGCTGGCACGTTCTCTCCGTGGATGCGAGTAACGCGAAATCCATGCAGAAAATTCTCGTGGACAAGAAAAACACGTCGATGAAAGTGATGAAATCCATGGAATTGAACGCGAAAGAATCGGCTGCGTTGATGACCTCTGCGTTCCACTACTGGAAATTTTCCGTCGAGACTCGCAAGGGGGACGAGGATCACGAGCAGGCTATGGAGAAAATGAAACAGGAGCTGGGGCACCAGAAGATGATCGAAGTCCGGTTTTGGGAGGAAAAGTCGAACGCAAGGTTAACCGCGAAGGAAAAAATCATCATCAAAGCGGTGAAACACTTCATCCTCGAGCACCACATGAAAGCGTGGCGAAAGTTGACGCACGATGAAAAATACCAGCGGAAACACGAAGAGGCGCAGCGGTATTACAAAAGGGCGTTTAAGACCTTCGACGCGCTGTGCAGTGAAACTCTCCATGGTTTGAAGCAAAATGCCATGGATCTGTGGAAGCAAGTCGTAAAACAGATCAAGAACAACCGCGAGTCCGACGCGATGGAGAGTAAATTGAAAGAAGTAGCAACTGAATCTGGGTTCACCCGACTTCAAATCGCCTTCGCGCAAGACCCGGGGTCTATTCTCCGGAACGCTATGCGGCATTGGACGGACTTGTACAAGAAGAACAAAACGGATAAGGCAAGGGACGCGTTGGCGGACCAGTTGAATGATGTCTCCAGACAGCAGATGGTCTCTAGACTCAAAGTTGCTTTCGGGCACAAGTCCGCCACTATGCTGATGGAGATGATGTGGAGGGAGTGGAAAAAGTACATTTTCGACCAGCAAATGGCGCGGGAAAAGGAAAAAATCAAACAGTCCATGAACAACTACGCGACTCAAGCGGTCTTCACCGCCGCGAATAAGGACGCGCGGGCGACTATGCATTGCAAACTTGTCTGCGTCTGGGAGACTCCGAGATTTGTCATGCAAGTTTTCCAAGCTCTAGCTCCCTCAAGTCTGGAATGCGGGGCCGAGCATCACAGGTTCTCCTGCCCCTCCGTGATGCCTATTCTGCATGAGAAATACCCACTCAGCATGACCAGAAGTGAGCACCTAATGCCAGTCATGCAACACAGATCTTTGTATGGTCCACAACTCGCATCACAAGTTCGGGTCCTTCCAGACCCAGACATTGTTGCATTCGATAGCGACGAAGACCATGGTGTTCAAAGCCTGGGCGGAGCAGACGAAGGTGGAGCAGGAAATGCAGGCGATGAATGGGAGGTTATTGGAGTTGAAATCAACTTTGGGCGCAATCCGCTTGTGGGGGAAGTTTGGCGGGGTCGCGGACGAGTCGGAATTGCTGAAGAAGTTCGTCGAATTGTGGCACGACACGGCGGTCGAAGAGAAGAAAGAAAGATTACTCCGGGAGGCAAAGTTGCAGACGAAGGACGTCGCGTTTTCCTTCGCGCAAACCAAGGTGGAACACGCCGCGGAGTTCTTGAAGTTGCGAACCATCATCGCCTGGCAGGATGTCGTGAAAAACGGAGCGAAAATGGCGGAAATCGAGACCGTGGTCGTGAAAATGGTACTGATAGTTGTAGCTTTTTTTATGCATTACGCAATAATTCAAATTTCATCTCGTAATATGCTGAATCAATTTGTAATCCAAAAAAAAATCAAAACAGAACCTCGCCCAAGAGCGCGCGAAGAAGCACGCGCTGGACTTCGCCACCAAGCTGCACAGTTGGCAACAAAGGGTAACGTTTCAAACTTGGGCGGGATTCACAGCGCAGGAGAAGCAACGACGCGAGGACGAAGCGGTAGAGAAAAAGAAGCAGGAGGCGCAAAAATCGGCAAGTTACAGGCGACTCCAACTCGCGCTAGCGCAGAACGATAAGAATTTGCAGTTGCAGATTTTAAGAATCTGGAAGGAAATCATCTACCAGGCAACTCTCGCGAAGACGGAAGCACTGAAGGAAAAAATCGAGATCAAATCGATTACCAACGCGGAGAGGCTACTCAAATCCCTCCACAACATGATCGACATCACGGACAGCACGCAATTAAAAACGATCTTTTTCAAAGCCTGGAAGGAATCCACGAAGCACGAAAGATTCCGCTTCGTCACGGACAAGTTGAAAGGGCACTTGAAAAACGTCCAAACCAGGTCGGTCGTTGGGAAACTCGATCTCCACACCGACCGTGGTAAGCGGAAGGTGGTCCACGCGTGGCACAAACTCGCGCTGCACGGGATCCATGAGGTCCGGGTGAAGCAGCACCGGCAGAAGCACAGCACGGATAAGGAGAAATTCAGCAACGGGGTCGATGTTCTGTTCTTACAGCACCTCGCCGGCCGGTCGATGCACACGATTTTCGACGTGTGGCTGCGGTACGTGAAGGAGCAGAAGAAAAAGAAGGCGATGGCGGCGATCGCGGCGTTGACCGAGAAAAACGCGAAATTTGCGGCGGCGGAACTTTACGGCTACTTCAAGCAGTGGCGGGACGGCATGCGGTACCACAACGCGCATAAGAGCAATGAGGACCGACATTTTGACCAGAAGGATAAATTAATCGCGACCCACCACATCAAGTCCATCAAGAAGCTGAGTTTCCAGGGCTGGCGCACGGAGATTGTGAAGCAGAAACGGATCGAGAAGCATTTCGCGTATTTGTTGGACGCGACGACGTATGAACTGCAAAAGTATCGTACTCGTATAAATGCATGACAAATGCCCTCAGCATGAGAGTGAAAATTTGTAATGCGGATTTGCCTTCAGAACAAGATTTGTAATGCAAGACTTGCATTTATACGAATACGATACTTTTGCACAGGATACGACGAAGCATTTAATGTCGTACGTGATGCAATCCTGGCAGACGTTGATCCACTATGAAATGCAAAAATTATGTCTGGGTCTGGAAACTTGTGATGCTAAAATGTGCATGATGAAAACACTTCCGAATGCAGTCCGGCATGACAACTTCCCAAAACGCTTTCTCATAGGCAATCCGCATGAGAAACTGCGACTTTGCATGACAAAAGAGGCTGCGACTTTTGTTCGTATATGCAATACAGATTTTCTAGGTATGAAAAGCTAGCATTACAAGTCCCAACCTTCCAGATCCAGACATTTTTACAATCCATATCCACGTCGACAAGGTAGACAAGCTCCAGTACAGCGAGATTCGCACCCGGAAAGCCTTGTCCCGGGTGGGCGCCGCGTTCTCCGCTGCGCACGACGCGAAGTTGTGTATTCAGATCTTCCACGCGTGGCGACACTGCGTCAAGCACTCCGCCCATGTCGGTTTGCAACTGCAAAGGGAAGCGGATCGAAACATGTACTTGGCGCACATGTTCAAACTGAGCGACCGACACCAGAGACGGGCGAAGTTGTTCAGTTCGTTCACCCGGTTGGCGTTGAACGCGAACTTGAAGAAGGCGACAACGGCGAAATTGTCCTTGGTTCACGCCTATGCATTGCAAAAGTATCGTACTAGTATGAATTGCAATACAAATTTCCTCACCATGAGAAATAAAATTTGTAATGCGGATTTAACTTGAGAAAGAAATTTGTGATGCATGAATGGGATTACTACGAGTACGATGCTTTTGCACAGGATAACGCCCGGAACGATTTGAACAACATGTCGCTGTTATCCGAGATCCTTTACCGGTGGAAGTTAGTCTGCGCGGAATCGCGGTTCCAGCTGACCGAATCATTGACGGATTTTTCGGCCTCGAAGCACAAATTGCGCAAAGTGCATCTCTTCCGGACGTGGCGGATGCGGCGAATGCAGGCGTCGTTCGCAAGAATGCACGCGGAGAAACTCGGGGACGTGAAGCAGAAGCTCTTAATGAACCGGGTTTTGCTCCAGTGGTTCATTGTCACCATCCCGATGAAGCAGCTGAGCGAGCGGCACGAGATGTGCGTGGACAATTTAGAACGCATGCTCGCGGAGCAGAACTTCGCGAAGTCCATGCGACCCATTCTCCGCCGGTGGAGCTTGATCGCGCACAGAGCAAACGTGTTGCGGTACTACAGGAATTGCAGGCGGGAATTACTCGCGAAAGCGACGTTCGCGAGTTGGGATGGGATTACGAAGCAAAAGATCGCGCGGGATAGATTGCGTGGCGCCTCGGCCTCCGGACGGTCGGTGATTAATTCCAGTCCTGGGGCGGCGCTGGGGCTTGGAGGCATGATGATGGGAGGTGGTGGCTCAGCTTCTCGCAGAAGCACTACAACCGGAAGAGGAGTATCAAGCCGCAATGTTGAGCCTACACTGTCATCGCAAGTAGATCGGGAAACAACAACCAATTTCGTCAGCAATATAATGCAGGACCGATCAATAAACGCAGGCCCGCGTTCGTACTCGAACCAGAACAACACACGCGCATCGACCACCCGCCGGTCTTCCACCCGCGCGTTGAACCTCCCGCCGGCACGGGCGGAAAGTCCAATGTTGCGGAACAACCGGGTCCTCAATCCACGAACCTCACGCGGAGGCGGAAATATGAACCGGTCCGCAAACCCGTTTGCGGCCTTCGGGCAGCCGGACGATGGTGCTACGGACGACGTGGACGACATCGATCCCAGCGGAAGCGTACAGAGCAGCTCGGCAAGCGAAGACTTGTATTATTAGATAGAAGGTCCGCAAGGAGGAGAGATCATTAACATTAGGAAATGCAAGATCGTTTGGCGCTTCGGGCTTATGAAAGTACAGTCAACTTCAACTTCTGAGCATGTAAGTAATATGCAATTGAGCTGTGCACGATCCAGCTCAATGAACTTTGTCGTTGCAGCTTCATGTTATTTGCGAAGAAATAGAAATCATCCGGCTTAAAAGTAACCTTAACAGAGCTTATTTCTACTCTAACTACCATGTTCTTGACGACACGTCGACGCACCGTCGTGAATTTTACTGTTTATTTCTACAGGTTTTCGTTTCTTTCGTTTTCTAGTTTAAAGCAGGTAACAAAAGTAACAACAAAACATTGCTCGGAATCTCTTTTGGATTATTTTACATTGCAATAACAATACCCTCTACAGCCTCTAGTTGTGCTACTGCTACAACGAACAGCATAAATAGGTTTTCTGTACTACGCAGTTGCTTTTTCGTGTACGATATTGCTTTTGTCTTGAACTTGATTTTCGCCGGCTTCACTTGTAAACAAAAATTTGATTTTTGTACAATTATTCCAAGCGATAGCGATATTGATTTACTCTCATTTGAATTTCTTTCAAAAGTAGGTCAACTGTGCTCGCAATTTTTTTTGATTTGAAAATAACAGACACGAAGATGTTGAGGGACAACTACCCACTCTACCCCCTCAAATCCCCCCGCGTTTCTTGGCAGGAGCCCTGCTTCGATTTTTCAAAAAGGTGACATGTACATTTTTTTGCCGCACAATAGTTCTTCAGGTTCTTTTCTTTCATTTTTTTCGAAACTTACAACTATAGGATGAATATTCGGAATCTATCAAACAAAATGTCCACGAAAAAAATACGTTGATGAAAAGCGTCGTATGAGAAGAATTTTACACCTTAATCAAACTAACCTTTGCATGGATATGAAGATCAAGGGGTGAAGATGCGCATCAATCTCTGATGGGGTTGTGTCACCATCTTCCCTTGTGCCTCTTCTTTTCCTGTCACTTAGTTCAAATGCCAATAATGTTTTCCGTATCCGTCCTGAGCTAAAAAAACTGTACACCACCATGATAACGACGCGGGAAACCCATCACACTTTAGCTTTTCTTTGTCTTGATATCCTCGAGCTGAAAAAAAAAAAAACACTTCTGCGCCACAGCACTCGCGTTCCCACCACACCCGGCAAGGAGAGGTGTTCAAGTTTAGTTCTTTCGAGATGCGCCATTTTATGACGATGTGCAGCTGGACGTCGAGCTGAACTTCATTTATTCATCGACACAGCAGCAAGAGTGTCATCCTCAGCGTCCTCAGGAGGAGGGCAAGAGTATGAACTTTTTTTTCGAGGGCATGGTAGAAGCGAGAAGAGTGACCGCGGCTGATCATGAGTGGACCTTTATTTTTTGCCATGAGAAAGTGAAAAAACAAGAAGTGGTCTCCTGGCTACCACCTTCATGATTTTTTTGTGCGCGGCGTTCCACAAATGCACACCACAGGCTAATTTTCCACCCTCGGATATGGCTATGCGAGTTGAGCGAATAGCGGGAAAGATACAAGAATAAGATGGCGAAAATGAAAGTCAATATTTCGGTGATTGGCTGATAAAAAAGCTGTTTTTTGATTGGTGGCATACCCTGCTGTGCTGCTGTTTTTTTTCTCATAGGTATGGTTCTTGTCCTTCCGCCTTGTAGAAGATTAGTGCTTTTACTAATCATTTTGTTGTGACACAAGCTCAAGCTAGTTGCACGCATGGCGGAGGCGGAGATGCAAATTCTAGGTCTTGAAAAAAATCCGTTTTTCATTTCTTTGCTGCAAAAGCAATTAAATACTACAAATTCTATATTGAAAATCTAAAGAAACTTTTTGTTTTTCATCTTCCAACCCATTATGTCAAAAAAGCTACCATGAACCAAGATGCCCACTTCTGATTCGGTAGTGAGTCCCAACGACCCCGAAGTGATGACCACCACTTTCAACACCGCGGCCGCGGATTCGGCGGAAACAGAAAAGCCAATGCAGAACAACGCCAGCAGCCTACCTCCACCAGGTTCTCCGCCAATGATCACGACTGCAAACATCGGTGCCACCCTCGGGCTCGCGGAGGAGATGCTCACCCTCGGCGAGTCCGACCCCTATTTTTCCCGCCGGCTCCGGTACCGCATCGCCAATGGGGCGGTGGAACGGCCCTGGAAGCAGTGTTGCGGGTTTTTCGGCTGCGTATGCTTTTTCGTTTTCGTCTTGGTCGCGCACGTTTCCATCACGGGAATCAGTCTGATCACGGAGGACGCGGGCATTGTGGCCTGGTACCCGATCGACAGTCAAATCGCCCGGGAGACGGACTGTTTGAAAGAGGCACAAATCCTTGTCCGGGAATCGGACAACAACAATCTCGGCTTGACCGACCAAACCGCGGCCTACACACAAGTCAGCTACCGGAATTCGATCACGTTTTTGTTCTTCAAGCAGTCGGATTCCGAGATTTTCACTCCGCAGTTTGTGCAGTTCGTCTGTCAAATGGAATCCTACGTCACGAAAGACGAAGACTACGCGAAGACCTGTTGGCGGGGGAACGCCGCAACGAGACTGCTGAAACAGTCCACGAACGGAACCTCGCACGTCCCCGGGTTTTTACCCTTTACAGACTGCGTGTTAAATGCCGCGAGCTTGGCGAACTTCTTCTACGGAAACTTGAATGACTACAGCTGTCCGCTGCTCGATGCCGTAACCTTTTCCTCGAAGAAACAGGAGCTCTACACGAAAGCGACGAACAGCTCTTTGACCACCGGGCAGGAGCAGGCGTTGTACCAGTATTTTGTGGACAAAGAGTTTCTGAACAGTCAGACCAGCACGAATCCACGCCCCTTTTCCACCAAAACCCGGTCGCTGATCCATTTGGGTGCTCCGGCACCGGGGTACACGGCGGAGGAAGACAATATCCTGTGCAAAAGTATCGTACTCGTAGTAATTGGAGTCAAGCATTACAAATCTTTTTCCTAAGGTAAATCCGCATTACAAATTTTATTTCTCATGCTGAGCAAATTTGTAATGCAATTTATACTAGTGCGTTGCTTTTGCAGTTCATAGACAAATTCATCGAACAATTCGTCGACACGTTCCGGGACCTCTGGATGCGGGTCGACGAGTATTACAATGAAAAATGCCCCCACCCCCGAACTTGGGAGCATTTGTATTGCAAACCTTTCCAAATGAAACGCTTGCCCGCTTGCATCTATCAGCATCACAGGTTTCCAATCGTGAATAGCAAAAATTTGCATTGCAAAAGACCCCAGCAAGGGTGGCGCCTGTCATGTAAGCGATGCAATACACGCCTAGCCTCTGCATCAGAAAGATTCATACTCTTTTCATGCATGGCAAAAAGTTTTCATTTGGAAACTTCGCATCACAAATTTTTTCAACTTTGGGGGTGGGGGCATATTTCACTGTAATAACGAGCGGATCGCGAGCCGGTTTGGCCTCAAGGTCGCGGCTCCGTTTGAGGGGTCGCATTTGTCCGATTCCGAAGCTTTCAAAGACGACGCGCTCGGGATCAAGATGGCGTACCACGGGCTGGTATCCTGTGCAAAAGTATCGCACTCTTATTGCAATCATGCATTACAAATCCTTTTGTTAAGGTAAATTCATCGCATTACAGATTTTATTTGTCATGCTGAGGAAATTTGTAATGCATTTATGCGAGTGCGATACATACTTTTGCAGTTCATAGCTGGCGATACGCCAAGTCGAGTTCCAGCGGGCGGTGGTCGAGGATCAGAACTTCATCATGGGTGCGATTTTTGCCGTTTGGCTTTTAATTCTGTTCTATCAAATGCAAAAATGTCTGGGTCATCTGGGAGAGTGCGAGATTTGCATTTGTCATGCTTGTCTGGCATGACCAAAAAGTTTGTGATGCGTGTCCAAGAAGAGACCCTGTTGCCTGTCATGCAAAAACGCAGTTTGTCATGCCAAAAACGCAACACAAAGAAGCGCAGACATTTCTCATGCTTGCCTGTGCATTACAGAGCATTCACTATTCCCAACGCAGCATTACAAGTTTCCAGACCCAGACACTTTTGCAATGCATATGCTCCACACCAGATCCGCGTTTCTCGCCTCCGTCGCGGTCGCGCAAATCTCCCTCACCCTGCCCTTCGCGCTGTTCTGGTACCGCGTCGTTGGCCAGGCCTTCTACTTCACCCAGCTCCACATCACCGGCCTCTTTCTCGCCTGCGGAATCGGCGCGGACGATGTGTTCGTCTTGTCCGATTGCTACGAAGCGGCGAAGGTGCAAATCCAACAGGCGAAGTTCGACGTGAGTGAGCCGTTGACGAAGCGGGAATACAAACTCGCGCTGTTGAAGGCGTTGAACAGAGCTTACGTTGCCGTGTTCAACACGTCCTTCACCACAACGGCGGCATTCATCGCGACCGCGGTTTCGGTATGACAGTGCACAACTCCCCCTCCCCCTCATTTGTATGGCATGAGCAGCAATACAGACACCAGCACACATGGAGCCTATGCATGACAAATTTATGCGCCTTTTGTAATACTGTCTGGGCTTCCAGAAGTTGTCATGCAACCAGTGCTACAAGGCAGCAACTGGATTTGGGATTTTGCATGACAAACGAGGGGGAGGGGGAGTTGTGCACTCTCATATTCGCCCATTATGCCGATTAGTGGGTTCGGGATCTACGCGTCTCTGTTGATCATTAGCAACTACATTTTCGCCATGGTGAATCTCCCCGCGGTGCTTTACCTCGCCGACACGGCTTTCGTCGACTCGAAATTTTGCAAGTGCTGCGCGAGAAACGGATGTTTTTGTTTCAAACTCGCTTGCTGCAAGGTGGCGCAGGTTGTTCATCATGATGGGGGAAAAAGTAGCGGGACTACAGGAAAAGCAGGACAAGCTGGCGCACCTGCTTTGCCTATCGTCGGCGACGCGACGCAAGTGGTGGATTTGAAGCACAGCAAAGACGCGGCCCTCAACGACTCCCGCGACACCACGCCTGCGTACGGCGCGCCGCCAGTGGTCGTCGACGTCGGCGCAACTACAACAGCTGCGACGTCAAGTGTTGACGTTGAGCCAGGGAGAATTTTGGAGGGAGAACATCAACTTGCGAATGTACTACAACTATCCGATGAGCAGGAAACGCAAAACTCCTATGACGGCACAGAGATTGAGTCTTACTGGGAGTGGTACTGGGTGATGTTGGTTCTGCTCGAGGTCCGGATTGACACGGAGTCGAAATCAGTCTCCTTCCGGCGAAATGGGATCAAGCAGATGTTGCGGGAGTCAGTCGACACAACGTCCAGTAAAAACGTATCGAGACAGGCGTCGCGGTCAAACACGAAAGATTTGGCGGGGATAGAAGCAGGAGCACAAGGCGATAATAGTTGCCCTACTGCCGCAGGTGATCATGGTGCCGCGACGACAAAATCTACAGAAATTCGTGTCTCCTCTACAAGGAAAATCGACGCCACGTCGTCGACCCCAACCACCACTCCCACAACGGGTGTTGGCGCCGCGAGCCCAAACATGTCTCTGCTATCCTCTTCCACCTGCCGAATTTTCCCCATCCCGCTCCTGATCGCTTTCGGCCTCTCGTGCTGGGCGATTTACGGCATCACCGAGGCGCTGCAACTGGAGCCGCCGGTCGAAGAGGAGAAATGGTTTCCGGACGGACACATGTACAACGACTTTTCAACTCGGGAGTCGCAGTTGTTTCTCTCCAAACCCACAACAGAATATGTCCCGGTGTCGATCACCTACGGTTTCGACGAAAATTCCGAGTACATCGACCGGGAGGACTACAACAAGTGGATCCCCTTCAAAAACCGGGGGACACCACAGTACCGGGCCCAGTTCGACTACTACGAAGGATTTCCGGAGCTGGTCCAAGCGTGCACAGACATGCAGCAGAAAACCTGCGCCCACCACGGGTGCGAACCGCCTACGACTGCTCTGATCAACGGACAGAAGCCGTTGACGATTTTGGACACGCATCTGTGTCCGATGAACGAATTTTTGGCGTATTTACAAGCCAGTGGGAACTACACCATCACAACTCCTGGAACAACTACAGGGAACGCAACGCAAATTTCGACATCTAACTACAAGCAGATTTTCGCATCAAAAACCGACTTCGCAACAGCTCTGAAGGAATTTCGGTTAACCCAGAAACCGGGAACGCATTCCCCTTCAACAAACTCTGACAACATCCCCGAGCACTGGAAAAAGCACATCGGGGTGATCAACGATCAAATCAAGTACATTTCCATGTCGCACCGGTCGACTTTGAAAATGCTGCAGGCGCACAAGACCAGAGGCGACTTGTACGACAAATACGAGGCCATTGCGGACACGCTGCCCACCATCTCCCAGATGGGCCCGCCGATCCAGATATGCATTGCAAAAGTATCGTACTCGTATAAATGCATTACAAATTTTTATTCCCTCAGCAACATGAGAGATCAAATTTGTAATGCGGATTTACCTTAGGAAAAAGATTTGTAATGCATGATTGCAGTACGAGTACGATGCTTTTGCAGTTCATACAAGACCACCCCTTTGTCCTGGCCCTGGTACGCGGTGGAAGTGGCCTTGTTGGAGACGTTATGAAAGTGCACAATTCCCCCTCCCCCTCACGTGTATTGCATGAACAGCAGCACAAGCATCAGCAAGATTACCGGTTTTGCATGACAAATTTCGGCCGCAAGATTGTTGTGCTATTTGGGCTGCTAGAACTTGTCATGCAAACAGTGCCAAGAGCCAGGGCGTAAATGAGGCGTTTGGCATGACAAATGAGGGGGAGGGGGAGTTGTGTACTTTCATAGACCTTGATGCGGGGTTTGTCGCTCTGTTTCCCGATTTCCTACTGCGTGTTGCTACTCGCGACGCAGAACTGGATCATTTCCTCGCTTGCCATGTTGACGATTGTGCAGATTGTCGGCGTGGTGATGGGGATATCCTGTGCAAAAGTATTGTACTCGTAGTAATTGCTATCATGCATGACAAATATCCCTTTTTAGGTAAATAAGCATTACAAATTCCATTTTTCTTCTTGACAAAATTTGTGATGCAATTTACACTAGTACGAGACTTTTGCAATGCATACGGGACGTTCAAATACGCTTTGGGGTGGTCGTTGGGGGCCGTGGAAGTGATCAGCGGGATCATTGTGATTGGTTTCTCCATCGACTACACCCTGCACATGGGGCACATCTGGGGCGAAGCCACCGAGGAAGGGCTGATTGGCAGGCTAGCGAAGTCAAGGTAGTACTTTTAGAGCTGTCGTGGTTCAATGAAGATGCAGATCTTTTTTCATGTACATCTACTACTTCCTCGTCCTTGTGGTGATGTTCGTTGCGGCGCTGAAGTTCGTGATTAATGCTTACAGCTACAGTGTCAACACTGAAATAAAATTTCACAAACAAAAATCCAGGTATTCCCTGCGCCACATGGGCGGCACCATTCTCGCCGGTGCCTCCACCACCGCGGCTGCAGGACTTCTGATGTTCGCCTGCACGCTGACCTTCTTTACCAAGATGGCCACCATGATCTCCTTAACGGTGTTCCTTTCGTTAGTGTTCACCGTCGGTTGGTTCATGTCGATGTTGCTCATGTTCGGCCCACCGAAAAGCGAGGGGGATTTTAGCATGCACGTGGATACGGTGAAGGCAAAATGCGCCGAAAGTTGGGTGTGCAAGCCGTGCTGTGGGAGGACGCAGACGGAGGAACGACAGGGTTGAAGAAGAGTAAGAGAAGCGTAGTTGATTTTTTTCGTTGTTGCAGGTGTGGGGGAACTGGTGGTGAAGCATGAATGGGAAGAGCATTTTGATATATTTTTATTCATACGTACTCGCTTTCGCACATAGACGAACGTGACTCTAGTTTAGACGAGCGCCCGGCGGGAATGTCAAGGGTCGCTTTAATATGGCATATCGATCTGTATAGTGGTCCTGGTCGACGCCACGAATGGAACTTATTCTTGTAAAGCTGCAGCACATGCCCATGCAGAATGGAAACAGTTGCTCACTACGTAGACGTTTCGACAAACACATAAAATCAGTTTCTCAGTCACATAGTACTTATTGTTATTTATCTTTTTACTACACTTGATTTGGACGCATTTGCTTCTTACCTGTTTCCTTCTTGTTCTCCCTTTTATTTGGATCGGACGCAATCTTCACAGAGTCCGAGCCTCAATCGAAGTTTCGATGTGCCTTGATACGTGGTGTACATCAAGCTCAAGTCAAGTAAGTGTGACGTCGCAGCTTACTTTTGTAAGGTCGCTCCGGCTATCCATCTGGACCTTACTCAACTATAATAAATACGGATATGCGTGAAAAACAAACATATCTATGACGCGGACCCGTTTCTTCATGTCATTCGTGCAAAATAAATAGATTGAAGCTACTAGTAAGCCTGGACGAGAAATCACAAGTCAGGCCGATGGTTGATCTGCCAGGTCTCAGTGACGATGAAAGTGAAAAGAGGTCCAATACATAGGCTCACGCTGTGTTCCGGAACTGGCACCAGACAGTGACAGGGGTCATGAGTATATTGCATTTTCTCAGAAGGAGAAGAGGTGAGAGGTTGACGTCGAGCAATTCAACAGCAAGGCGAATGCCCCGGCTGGCCGGGGCCTGGTTCCGTCGGTCGAAAGCGACCGAGGTGCTCGGGTCTTATAGCTATAAAACTGGCGGCGCACTACCTAAACAGGTGCTCTGCGGGCCAGCCGCCTGCCCCATGCATCCAGTTCCAGCCGCCTCCCTGTTCCATCCGCCTCCCCGGGCGGGGTAACAAACTAACGCGGGGCGCTGCCGTGGTGGATTTTCGCCAACGAGTGGACATCCTTCGGAGGCAGCTACGGGTGGGAAGACGGGCAAGCGCCTGGAGACCTCTCAAGGAAGCATCCCTGTGCGTGCGGAGCTGCGTATCGCCAGAGACAACTGGGAGGCGTCGAAGCAGAGGTAGAGCAACGCGCCACGGAAACCCGGCGCGCTGGCGGCTACGGGCCATCAGGCGCGCGCCCCCCTTGGAGGGACTATTTTTTGGCGGCGCAGGCACCGTTAGTGAAGAAAGTGCGCGGCGTTTTGGCGAAGGGCGTCGGGGGGCGGAGTTCGGGAGAACCACAGCCGCGGCGCCCCCCGTTGATTGTATGTTGGCCCGCCTCCGTGTTCGCGCGCGCGCGTGCGTCTCTGCCGCACTGAGAAAACCGAGCAGGGCGCCCTCGCGCGGAGGCGATTGGCGCAAGGGGGCCCATTGGCTAGTCAGGCGCCCGGCGGAGTTTGTGGCGGTGTGCCCGCGGTTGGCAAAGGGCCGAAGCCGGAGGACACGAAAAACGCCGAAAGGATCAAGCCCCGAGCGACGGCCGCCGTGGCCCGCGCAGGCAGAAGCAAGGCGGGGGCGTGTGTGGTGCGTGGCCTATGGCCTGCCGCCTAGCTAGGGGGCCGAGGCGAGGCCGCGCCGGCCCGCGCCCCCCCGGGCCGCCGCGGTTGTATTTCTTACGCCCGGCCCCCTTCAGGGGAAGGGCCCGCGATGCATTGGCGCGAGCCGCGGCAGCGCCGCCGCCCCCCCCCGCCCTGACCGGCCCCGCCGGCCATTGTTCGCCCATTGCGCGCGGCCTGTGCCAGGCAGCGCGCAGGAAGGAAGCGGCCCTTCGCCCGGCGTGCTCGATTCTTTCCCTGACCCGCCGCTCCGGCCGTGCGGCCGGGGGGATCGTCGCGTGCTGCTTGTCGCGCGCGGCCCTTTGCTTAGATAGCGCCCGCCCGGCCGCAGTGTGTTTCTCATCCGCCCCGAGCATGATGGTGGGTCACCAGGATCGGGGGGGCGGTTGTTAAATCCGCAACAGGGACGAGTGCCGTTCGCGCTTTCTCTTGCTCTCTGCATTCTTTCTTCGGTCCGGCAATTTAGCAAGCAAGCATTGCCCGCGCCTGCTTTAAGTTTATTGCTGTTCTGGTCGACGTGTGGGCGTGGAGTCCACTTTTATTTGTGTCGTTGTCAACACGTGTTCAAGGAATGGCCCACGCCCAATTGGTCGAGCGTGAAGCAAGAATGGAAGAATGTGACCTTCTTGCTCTCGTTCTGTCAGCATTGAAACAAGATGAATGTGTCGAACTACAAAGCAAATTTTCATTTTCGCCGTGGGACTGCTTTGCCGTGATCGATGTCTCGGTGAATGATGCATACGCCATTTACTCCTGCTCCAGAATTGCAACAAGTGCTTCGTTGATTCGAATTTCTTCCTCGTCCTCTTGGTCGTGGTATTCCTCGTGCCATTGGTATTCCAAGCTAAAATACGTTCAAGCATGCTATTGTTTTCTAGCCCATCGTCGTCGTAGTCGTAGAGGGTCGTATTTGTCAATCGTTCTCCATTCCTTCGTGCGCCAGGTTTTTGTTGCCTGCTTATGCGATCCCGATCGCGCATTTACGTTTTCGTCGTACTGTGTTTGTGGATGAAGTTGAAGGTGGAATGCCTCTGATTTTGCCTCTCCAAAAATGTACCCAGTCCTAATTCTTCATGTTACCATGCCCATAGACCACTCAGACACTGACATTAAAGAACCGAAGCGATACCATCCTAACCCGGTAATCAACTAAGATTAAGTAGATTTTCTACCTCCTTCCACGAAGAAGCCCGCAACTTCTACGCTCTCCATCTCTTATCAATCCACACCAAAAAATTCCCCATACGAGTACGACCATACTTTGGTAAGACCCGCCATCATCTGCTTGCTCGCAGCAGCACTATTACCGGCTACTGAACTAACTTCTAAATACGATGGCAGTCAGTCAGTTCCCCTTCCGTTCTTGGTAGTTACGCCCCGTCCCCACATTAATTGCCCCGACAACGTCACAAGCTACGACAGTACCCTAATCATGCCGACCGACGAAAAACCCGCCGCCTCGACCAAGATGAAGGTCTACTTGGCCTCTCCCTCCGCCCGCCCACTCTTCAATTACATCGTGCAGGAATTTGGTTACGAGTTTTGCGAAAACAAGGAGGAATGCGACATCGTCGTTGCGTCCGACATGGGCCGCGCGCGGGAGGAAGAAGCCGGGTTAAACGCGCTGCTGCGCCAGCTGCACTTGCGCGCGGGGGCGAAGAGAAATCTAAGGTCTGTGATACGGAACGGGGAAGGTAAGAAGAAAATACATTTACATGTACGTTCGAGTTCTTGAAGGTTTCCGTTTCGCGAGGGCTTTTTTTCTACGGTTGTAAAAATATTTTTCTCGCTCACACACTTTGTTTCTCTCATGCGTCGTAGTTGGCCTCGCCCTCGTCTTCCAGCAAAAATATGGACGCAGGTCAAATTCGTCTTCGGTAAAGAAAAGCATAAGCTGCATCAGAATCCAGGACTACAATGAAGATCTACACATGCTTATCCTCATCCTTACAGGCACGACGAAAACCCAAACCGCGAGCGGGAACACCATCACCAAACCGAAATCCGCCGCGCAAGGCAAGGCCCAGCCCTTCGTGAAGGTCACGAAAATTCCCGGTATGGCGGACGTGTGCGAGAAAGTTAGGTTTCACAGGTTACTCCAGGTGGTCAAACCGTTTTTCGACAAGGAAGACTTAGACCTCCACGTGCCCGAGACCTACATTCTCCCCGACCAAGCAGCGCTCTTACGCCGAGACTGCCGCGACCCCAAGCACGGGCTGAAAAACACGTTGATCGTAAAGCCGGAATTTGGCACGCAGGGACACGGGATTTTCCTCTGCCGGGGGTTGGCCGAGCTGAACAACCACATGGAGAAGTTCCACATCAGCGGGAACGGCCGGAAATCCGTCGCGCAGCAATACGTGGAGAACCCGTTGTTACTCGACGGGCTGAAGTTCGACTTGCGGCTCTACATTGTGGTCACCGAGGTGATGCCGCACTTGAAGGCGTTGCTGTATCGCGAGGGCTTGGCCCGGTTCTGTACAACGAAGTACAAAGGCGCAAATCACCAGGACGACCGGGCGAAAAACGAGTCCAGTCATTTGACAAATTACGCGATCAACAAGAAATCGCTGCAATTTCGGGAGGGGAAGTCGAAAAGACTATTGTCTTCGACGTTGACGTTGCTGGAAAAACGGTACCCGGGGAAGTTCTCCATTGCCACCTTCTGGCAGCAGATGGAACAGATCACGAAAAAGATTTTGCTCGCAATTTCCCCCAGTTTACTCACGGAATTGATGGCGGTGCAGGCTTTAAGCGAAGATTTGAAGTTCGGCAACGCGGATGTGACGTTTAACCACGTCATCGGGATCGACATTCTGTTAGACCAAAACATGAAGCCCTGGCTTCTCGAGTTGAACGCGACGCCCAGTTTATCCATCGAGAAAATCGTCCCCGCACCCGCAAACGCAACGCCTTTAGCGGTCAACCTTCCGGGCGCGGTGTCGTCGGACGGGTTTCCGTTTCGGTCGAAAAACGCGGTGAACGCCCACGGGCTAAGCTCCTTTTACGCCAGTCCCTACCGGCAGGCGCAGCCGGGGATGGCACAAATGGAGGAGAGGGAAGGACAACTTCTACAGCAGAGCGGGGGAATAAGCAACGGTGGTAGCGGCCCGATTTTATCTCCGAATGGAAAGAAAAAGGAGATCAACACGGCCCGGGGCGAGCGATACAGTAGTCGCAAGCAGGACGCCAAGCCGGTTACCGTGAGGAACGATTTCTATGGAGCAGGAAGTACCATACCTGCTGCAAATAAGGATAAGGAAAAAGACACGTCGTCGGCAACAGGAGCTGCAGCTAAGGGAACAACATCAAATGGTGCAACTTCGAAAGTAGACAAAGATCCGAATCCGAAGTCGAAAATATCTTCTGTTCGAGAAAAGATCTCCAACATTCCCGCAGCCTCCACCCCCACGATCGGAACCTTCACCGAGATCCCGATCATACTGAACCGCGCAGGCGCACCACCAAAGAAGAATGATATTAGGCCCTCATCCTCAACAATAAACAACATTAAGTCCTCCGACGACCACACGGAAGAAGACGGCAGTGACATAGAGAATTTCGTCGAGCAGAGCTCGGAACCTCCAGAAGAAATAGACGAAGAGCTGGATGGGGAAGATACCGAAGAACGCCTGTCTATGGATGTGTCAGAGTTGAAATCGACAAAGTTGAAATAGTTTGCCATGCATAAAACAGATACCAGCTAGACCTGCAGTTTGTAGTCGGCGCATTACAAATTTTCCCGGTCCTGGAAGCGAGTCTGTCATGCGGTTTAGGGCAAAAGATCTGCCTTCTGTCATGCTAGTTAGCAGTCCAACTTTTGACCCTTGCCAGGACTATAATCTGCCTCCCGTGGGTCCTCTGCAATAGAGTCACTTTTTGTATCGCATTTTATGCATTACAAATTGAAATTATTTCAACTTTGACGATTTCAAACCTGACGCTTCCATACTGTCCAATCTCTTGTCGAACAGTGGCATGATCCCTACTTCCGCCGGAGGACCAAGACAACTGGCAAGAAGCAGTACGAGAGAAGGCAACCACCGCACGTCGCCAAGAAGTTATGACGACGAACTGCAGCAGTTTGATCCTGCTCACGCGGCCGGCCTCGGTCATCAAGTGAGAAACTCTCAAAATGTAATGATTCCCGACGACCAGCGGTCCAGTTCTTCTACAACTGCCTCCAGCTCTTCCAACGGAGCAGGTCGTCACCACAATGCGTTGAAAAAGCACAGCACGCGGGACTTCGAGGCCAGTCAGCAGAAAAACTACATTTCCGAAATTTTCGCCCGGGATGTGGAGCGGGCGAATCGGATCGCGGCTAGAGGCATCAACGACCCCAACGCAAACGCCTCGGACGCGCGGAGGAGTAGCGCCGCCGCGGCAATGAATGCTGGAGCAACTACGAATGCAACAAATATGAACTCGTCGCACGTGAGTAACAGAGACCCGATGTTCAATAGCATGCGAACTGGACAGACAACCCTGAACAGCCCGGCGCAGAATAAACAGTTGTCCAGCAACAACAGTACAACTACCAACAATGCATCCTCACATCAAGCGGCTTATGGAACTTCCATCGTCTCCATGAGTGGTGGCGCCCCGACCACGCTCGGGGCTGCTGCAAATGTGACCAGTCCCTACGCGATGATTCCAGGGTCCGTGGTCAACACGAGCAATCTAAGGACGAAACGGGTTTTCGGGGGGCACGTTTGTACCTGCATGGAGATGCCGTCCGCCCCGCACTTCCACATCGAGTCGGAGGTCGATATCCGGGCGAAGTACGGGCCGATTAAGACCCTCTTGACCGATTTTTCCAAAACCGTGCACGACCCGAGCAGCTGCTTCTTCATGCCCAACAGCGCCATCTTGGCGAATAGCGTGTTGCAGGGGTTGTGCCTAGATCACCACTGCAGCCAGATCGCGTCTGGCCGGAGCAGCGAGGCGCTGCCGAACGGGACGAGGAACAACTACGGTAACAATAACAACAGTAGCAATTGGAACAATTGTACGCAGATCGAGAGGGGGGAACATCAAAGAGACAGCAGTGTTCCACCTTTGAGCAGTCGCGATATCTACTGCACGAGTGCGGGGCCAGGAGGCAATAATTCCTGTTGTTCTTCCACTTCAGGGACATGCGGTGGATCTACTGCGCAGCCGATGAAAAATACCCGGCCACCAAAGATTTGTGTCAACAGAAAGGGCGAAGTAACTTTGGAATACGATGAAACTTCTACGCGAGAAATAAAGTCTAGCGCAGCACTTGGAATTGATCGATCCCTCTCTCCCGCCGGACACCACCCGCCGTCCACTAGCACGCGCAACAGCAAACAGAGCAGTGGTTTGAATAAGCCAGCGATTTCTTCCGCGAGCTCGTCTGCAGTGGAAGTAGACGGCGCTGATCCAAGTAATACCAACGACCTCGACGACTTTTCTTTCGCAAGCTCTCCTACAGCCGCGCAGCATAGTATCAACGGGCTACAGCCGCACATCAACATGAAGGGCGTTTCGCTGCGATTATCCTCTCTCCCGAATTTCAACACGGATAAGCACGTCCCACAGTTGAAAGAAATCCTGCGCCAAAACGAGCTTTTCCGGTCTAACCAGCTTGCGGAGCCCTGCCAGTGCCCGATCATTCTCGACGTGTGTAGCCGGTCGGCGGAAGGTGCGGAGTGCTACCTGAAGCTGTACCGCATGTTTAGGAAAATCGCGGAGTTGTACGTAGAGGTTATGCTCGCGCCAAACAGGAAATACTACAGCTACGGGATTAACGCGACCAGGGACACGACGCTGACGGCAACAGCCACGACTGGAAGAACAGATACTAACCTCGTTCAGAACAATCAGGATCAGGGCCAAGAGCAGAAGGACAACAACGCGCAGCCTGCGTCGATTCTCTGCCTTTCGGACGTGCAGAAGAAGGTGTCAGGCTTGGTCCGGACGGAACCGAAACTCTTCTTCAAATACCACCAAATGAACTTTGACACGCTGTTAAGGGGCCTGGAAAAACTAAAGCGGGACCTCGCGGAATCCTCGGACTTATTGACCAAATTTCCAAAGGTACTATTCGTATTGGTATTCTTTATCTTTTCGAAAACTTTTGTATCAGCGCTGGAACAATCTTCAAAGAGCAGAACAAGTGCAACACGTTGCTCACATGGTGCATAGCTTCATGATCTGAGTAGTAGTACCGCTTTTTCTTGAACATGAAATCACCAGCGTGCTGCAAAAGAAAAAAATTGCATCTGTAACATTGTCTCAGGCAACGCCTGGTTCCAGCCCGAAAGCCCGACGCAAGCAGATGCAGCTTACGTCCGCAACAAGTACCTCTAACGCGGTCCGACCTGCCCGCGTGGTGGAGGACACGCTCGGTGGTGGTATCAAATGCAAAAGTGTCTGGGTCTGGAAGATTGGAACTTGTCATGCTGTCTTTGGATTCCAAAAAAATCTGTATTGCGTGACCAGCAACAGGAGTCCAGTTTGTGTTATTCGGAGAGGGCATTTCTCATGCGGAATAGGCATCATGAAGCCCTCTAAAAATCTGTGATGCTAGATCATGCATTACATGCGTCTTGGATCAAAGAAAATATGCATCACAAATCCCGGAATCTTCCAGACCCAGACATTTTTGCATTTGACAGGTGGGGTTTCTCTACTCATCGTGGGCCTGACCGCGCTGGCCCAAGGTGGGTTCAACTACTACGAGGACTACGATCTGGCGCTTGGGGTGTTGAGCTTGATACAAAAGATTAGACAGTAGAGGGAAACTACTAACACACGTTGAGTAGAGGTTCTAGCTCGCTGTAAACCAGTATTTTTGTTTTAGTGTGTGTTGCTGGTTACTACATTCACATGCACATGCTTTCGCTTTTGTAATTTTGTGACCTAGTTGTTCTGTAAGATGTGATCTCGATGTAGCGCCCGAGTGCTGCCGTAATTGCATCCGATTCGGCTACGGCTAGAGTTGTTTTCGCATAGATGAAGATGTGAGTTGTTTCGATAATTTTGGACGACAACCGCTAGTACTAGTAGCAGACGAAGAGCAGTCTCTTCGTCTTTCAATTTCTTTAATTTTCCGTATAATATGCGCTGTCAGGTATAATTCATATTCTCGCTACCAGTGGTAGCAGGAATTTATTCGCTGCGATGCATATGTAAGTTTTGGAGGTTTCTGTCGCTACCCCCGCCCGATCTGTGTCCATAATCTGGTAACCAAATGCGTGCGCGCGCGCGCGCAGAGCGCGCGCCGGCCCACGAAGCCGGCGCGCGCGCTCTGCGCGCTTGCGATATTGCTTAGCAAACGCAGCGCGAAGGCAGTTGCCGTTACCATATAGGGCAACCGCCGGGAGGCGTGAAGGTCAGGGAAATGGCCAGAAATGAAGCGGGAGAAGGGAAAAAAAGCGGACCAGATGGGAAAATGGCCAGGAGGTCAAAAATGTCGCAAAAACGGCAGAAACCAAGCGGGAGAAGGTGAAAAAAGAGCATTTTTGCGGTTTGGCCCACTTGATATCTGAAAAAGAGACGGACTATTTTTTGCTCCGCCCGCTGGCCAGCTGCGTTGGAGAAGCAGGCCCGCGACCTGTCCGGAAGCCTTGGGCCGCTTCGTAACTGGAAAAAGTTGGAAAAAAATGGCAAAAAATTGCTTCATAACGTGGGTGGAAGCAATCGTCGGATTTTGTGCAGATCGCCCGGGCCACTTGGAAAATGAAAAAAGATGAAAAATTGCGCAAAAGCGCAATCCCTCCGCAGGCTTCAAAACTGCCAGTCAGATGCGGGCGGTAAAAATGTCCAGGTCGCCCGGGCCACTTGGAAAATGAAAAAAGATGAAAAATTGCGCAAAAGCGCAATCCCTCCGCAGGCTTGAAAACTGCCAGTCATCTGTGGGCGGTGAAAATGTGCAGAGCCCTTCGGCCACCTAGAAACTTGAAAAAAAAGCAAAAATAGGCGAAAGTCGAGAACCCTCGGCAGGCTTAGAAACTGGCCACCAAGGGCGGTCCGGCGGGCGCGCGCTTGCGCCATACCATCGCGATTTGGGAAAAAAAGTCGGACTAGAAGCGGGCGGAGGCATGTCCCAAAGTCCGCATTTGGTCTGGGTTGTGGGCACAAATTCGGCACCTCCGCCGCGTCTGAAATGCCCGACTTTGGTTGCTCGGAAGGGTTTCCGGATTTTCGGCTTTCCACATACCTTCCGGGCCAGGTGGCCAGTTTGTCATGCAGGGGGCTAGAAAGGATGGCCCGCTGCGGAGGTGGAGGGGGGGGGTCCGGGGGGGGCTAGCCCCCCTTGGCCACATACCTTCCGGGCCAGGTGGCCAGTTTGTCATGCAGGGGGCTAGAAACGATGCCCCGCTGCGAAATAGCAGACCGGATCTCGCCTTCAATGCTTATCGCAGGAGCCTGCGGGCCGCCGCGGGCGACAGTAGCTGTCCGCGGCCCTTTAGGGCCCTGCGGGCCGCGGGCCGCGCTCTCGCCGCGCGGCTGGTTTGGCTTTCGCGCTGGTTAGATTTTCGCGCACGCATTTGGTTACCAATATCGCCCTCCGGGCGCGATCTTCATAATTCTAGGTGTTTCATCTTTGAGCGCGATAGGTATCAAAGCTCTCGCGCTTAAAGAAAAGAGCTTGTCAACAGACATAACACATCAGTTTGTTTCTGCAGTCTCTAGTTTCCATTTTGTCTCCCACCCATATTAGTTCTGTACATGTACTCGGCAGCAACTACAAGAGGCGTACCAAGTAGCCCAAAAGGTAGGTCACCTGTGATGTCATCTGTACGGAATCCAAATAAGTAGCAACTTGCAGCACGCTCCCCAGCATATTGGCATTTTTTGGTAAGCACAAATTCTCCGTAGACAGACGCGAAGAAGTTGTTGACACGTAAACCTGGGCCCGCATTTGCTTTTTCAGTGTTTTTTATTTCGAATCGTTTTCTGCACGTACAACCATAATTGAGGGTCTTTGCTCGGTCCGTGTAACAGCTAAAGAGATTTACGCTCTATCGTAGTGGTTTCGGTTTGTTGCTTTCGTGCGATAAGTACAACTAGTCCCGGCTTTACCGGTCGTTCCGGCTTGAGTCTGCAGAGGCGTTCATCCGTTTTTTGCAGGTTTCGTTTGTGGCGCACTTGCTTCGAGCGTCAGAGGATAGGCTCTCCAGGCGGGCCCTCCTTGGGTTTGTGACGTGTGGCGCCCCGCAGCTAGAGCACCACATCCTCTACAGGCAGCAGCGAAAGTCCTCGACGCTCTGGGGACAAGTCCAAGCGTCCCTTGCTCGGGTTTGTGGGAGTCGATCGGAGGCGCAGTACATCTCGGTGTTGTTATCGAGGAAGCACTGCCACACTGTAGAGCGCGAGCTTCGTCTTGTCTTGACTTTCGACTTTTACCTCACCGACAAGCACGCCATGCCCGAGGTCATCAAGAATGAGCGACAGTGGTGGGCTGACCACTACACAGCGCTTGGGGCTGAAGATGACTGCTTTGACATCGACCCGCTCGGGCGTACTGCTTTCGGCTGGTTTGGCCAGGATGGCGAGTTTAGTGATCCCGACTTGAAGAAGATCCATGATGTCCAGGTAGCGCCTGGGCACGCCGGTTACAGTGCTTGCCCGTCCTGCAAGAATGTTGTCGCTCCTCTCATCGATGCCCGCTTTGCGCTCCAGTTCCGTGGGGATGCCATGTTGCGAAGGCCGGTAGTTGTTGGTGCTCTTCATCGGCAGCTTCACAGGTTTGACGAGTTGAAGCGGATTCTAGACCATCAGCAGCTATGTCCGTCCAGACCGGGTAGAGGTTGGCAGCTCCCCGAGTGTCTTGGAACTCCGCTGCAGCTCTGGGCTGACGTCGAGACTCAGGTCATTAACGCCAAGGCCATTCCCGACCTATCCACCTCTATTGACGCGAACGGAGACGCTGTTACTATTAAGAAGGAAATGATCAACAAGCTCGTGTCACTCTGTCCATTGTCACACTATCGGTCTCTATTCCTTCTTGGTGCTGATCGTGATCTTCCTGTAGTTCCTAGTCTCGTCGGTCCTGATTGTGGTGATCTTATTTGTGAACCAGTTTTGGGTGCGGTTGTTGAGCACCAGAGAGAAGTTGTGTCGCAGCATCTCGCCCTGCAGGCCGAAGTAGTCCAGTTTGAACACTACAAGGTCGATGTCAACCCTGTTAGCGGATCAATCGTCGCTGTGTTATGCTTCTGCGCCGACTGTGAGATGAGCTTCAGTCAGAAGCTGACAAAGCGGATTAAACTCGATGGCGGGAGTGATGACGTTGACCGAGATGCTGACGCTGTTGACGGATTTGACGACTTCGAGGTAATTGGTTGGTCCTGGGCGCGCGATTTGAACAACGACTCCGATGCATGCTCGTCTTCTACTGTGTCCATTTCCTCTTCCTCTGATGACGAGACTGGTGGGGCAAGACTTGCTTCTGCGCCTCCTCGACGCCCAGCATTTACAGGTAAAAAGTTTCGGTCCTTCTTCACGGCGTTCCGGCACATGCGGTCCATCAAGCAGCGGAAAGCTGATGAAGTCCTTGTCTCCATCCTAGATCGCCCTGCAGTAGCACCTCCGACTGAACTTGTCAAAAGTAAAAAGCCAAAGAAGAAAATGCTCCTTGATGCTGCTTTCAACCCAGGAAAAGTAGCACCGCCCAAGAGCGATACTCTAGCAGGGCTGAAAGGGATAACTTGGTGGAAGACCGGCGCTGGTGCAGCGTCTAGTAGCTGGAAGGGGTGTTTTCGGGTCATCGTGCCGGTTATCACTCCCGCTGGTGTCAAAGAATCGATACACCGGACGGTTTTTGTCGAGGATCACGGTGACGACATCGGTAAAGCGCGAGCGGCGGCTGTTGTTCTTCGGGATTCGATTCTAGCTAACCCTGCTCCCCATCTCGCTAAGCGAAAGAAGAGGGGACCAAGGAGGAAGACTGGGGATCAAGCAGCTCAGCAGCCTGTGGCGTTTCGAGGGATGAAGAAGATTGTCATCAAGAAGAACGATCGACTTGGTATCGGGTAGCTTTTTGCGTTTGGATGTGGAATCGATGATATGTAAGCTTTCCGCTCCCCTGGTGCACCTGCGAAACAAAGTCTCTGCTTAGTGCGATGTGGTTACGGTCTAGGTCAGTTGACACGAGGAACGATTTCTCACTAGTTTTTGAACGGTCGGCTTCGGCATGTCTTGCAGAAAGGGTTTTGTGAGTTTTGAGATCTTTATGCGCTATTATTACGAAACCAAGAAGGTTTATCTAGAAAACCCATTGATTGCGTAGTAGAACCGGAGTTAAGAAGACAATAGAAGTAAAAATTGAAGTTTTCTTGAAAGCTGCCCGAGTCTTGTATGTGGCACTTTGTTTCGCACCTAGCTCCCCAAGGGAGTGTCTTTTTTCATTAACCATACTTCCGATTGCCATCACGGTTCTTTTTGCTTTGTGTACGACAATCCTACATAGCAGGGCGTGGCGGGCTCTCCGAACGAAGTTGTACCAGTGGAGCCGCGGAATTTTTAACCGGGGGCTCCGGATGGCTCGGAGGCACGGGTTTAAAACGAACGAAGCTGTTGTAGTGAAAGCAGGAGCAGTTACCATAGAAAAGAGTTGTACTAAAGGTCAAACTAAATGTAAGCTTGCCCTTTCATTTTTTCACTTTTTCTCTTTTTTTGTCGCTTTTACCTCGTGTGCAAAAAGTTGCGAAAGCTGGTGCGTTAGTAGAAGGTGTCGCTAGCGTTGTTTCTACTTTCAGACTGCACTGACTTTTATCATGTTAAGAGAGCAAAAAAGTGATCCACGACACTTAGCCAAAAGCCTTTTTATGCCTTTCTAGAAACAGAGCCAAATGGATCTTTTTCGTTAAGCCTAGCCCTTTTTCCTTAGTAGTAAAAAATCCTACCTAGAGTTTGTTGCCACAAGAGAGCCCGGTGAAAAGAGTTGAAAAGTGAACCCGCAGAGAAAGACTGACCGTGAGACCTGTACAAACGCTGCCATAGTCGACTTTGTCGGCTGGCTAGCGCGTTTTTCGAAACTCAATAAAAATAAAATAACACGTAAACGTCGTCGGAGGACAACACATCGGTTCGTCAAAAATCCGAATCTGAATCTTGTGCCATTCGTTTCCATATCTTTGACATGGTGGTTCGTCTTGGTTTCGGTTTCCAGTCTGCAACAGCACCTTCTTCGGTGGCCCTGCAGCCTGCATGTTTTCGTACTTTATTTCTCGTCCTCCGATCGAACACCTTCGTGCAGCGAACACCAAAAATGAGAACGAAGGTTCTCGTCGTGCTGGTATAGCCTCGTTTAGTGAAGAATACTTCGTACTCGTCGTGCCGGTTTATGAAGAAACACGAAATTGTCATAGATTAACATGCTACATAGTCCCGGACGAAAGAACCTTCTTCACTGTCCCGTTGAAAATTGCTTTTCCAGGAAACTTCTTCCGACGAACCCCAACCCGCTGAGGAAATCATGTTTTCAAGAAATTAGAAATTTTGACAAATCACCTTCTGTTTTGCGCGCGCTTATTTCTCCATTCATTATAATTTTTCCCCACCACTTTATATCATTCATTGTGGCCGTGACAACTAGTACATTCTCATTTTGAAATTGTAACTGACGCAGCTATGCATCGTGGAGCGATGAGGATGAGGCAGTTGTTGGCAGCTTCTCTCGTCTGCACCTCTGCTGTTCCTCACATCAGTGTTTCCAACATCGTTGCCGGCCTGCAGGTCCGCACGCAGTCACAGACGCAGCACAGGACGGTTGCCGCGAGGAAAACTACTACAACAAAAAATGCGCGACGAGGAACTACTGCTGCCAGCAGCAGTAGAAGCAGCACGATGGAAGTACTAGAACGTGAAGAAAATTTCGCATTGAACCAAGATCAGCACGTCAGCGATTCTTCTATGCGGAAACTCCTCCCCGAGATTCGGTTTGTACAACCTCCACCGGGTCCAAAAGAAGAAACTATGCTAGGGACGAGTCGGAACAAGGAAGAGCTGGGCGCGCCTATGCTGGGCTCGTCGGCACAACTAGGCGGCGGCGGAACGAGTCCTGACGATGGTGCAGAAGTTCTCCAGGAAGAGGCTGACCCCGAGCTCACCCAAGTTGAGCCCGCCCTGGGCCTGAACGGCAAGCAGTTGAAGTTCATCTCGTGTTGCGCGCTGTTCTGCACCTTGATCACACTTTTCATCACCTTTTACATGTGCTTCACTCGGGAGCGCCCATGCACCCGCGTGGGCTACGGCTGCCTGGCCTGCGAGCGGATCGTGTTGCTGGAAGACGGGAGTTCGGCGAAGGCGGGCAGTATTAATAAAAGTGGAACAAAGGTCGTGAACCCGGCTGTCCAAGCCTCGCACGAACACGTATGACAGTGCATAACTCCCCCTCCCCCTCATTCGTCATGCAAACTACCCAATCTTCCACGCTTTGCCTCTTGGCACTGTTTGCATGACAAGTTCGGGTAGCCCAAATAGCATTAGGCTCTGGCTACACTCCAGTGCAGATTTGTTATGCAAAACCGGCAGTCGTCTTGCTGATGCTTGTATTGCCGTTCATGCTATACAAATGAGGGGGAGGGGGAGTTGTGCACTTTCATAACACGTCTACGACCTGCAGAAACACGATCGGACCGTCAGCGCCCTATCAAGTGCAACCTATATGTAGTCTGGGTCTGGAATAAACTTGTGATGCAACTGTGAGAATGATAAGGCAAACTCTATTACTTCTGGGCCACGCATGACAAGTTTCTGAGCGACGTACGTCTTTTATAAACCGCATGACGCACTGCCTTTTTGCATTACACAAAAGAGGCAGTATAAAGCATCACGCATTACAGATTTTTCACACGTGTCTGTCACGCATGACAAACCTTGCATTCTTCCAGACCCAGACATATTTGCAGTTGATACGCCCAGGCCATCCACCAAACCGCTCACAGCCACGAGAGCGTCATCCCGGCCCCGACATCCACGGCTGTCGCAGAGGGCGAATCGGACAACGACCCGATGATCGAAACGGGTGGTCGTGGTCAACACCGGACGCACGACCACGGACCATCGGAGCACCACCACTACGGCTCTATGACTCAGCGGGCCACCGACCGGCTCCACCATGATGCGCTGGGGGGTGCCGGCGTGCACGCCCACAGCCACGAAGACCATGACCACCAGCACATCACGGACAGTCCCAGCGTCTGGACCGGGGCCGGCTCTGCCGCGTCCTCCTCTGTGGCGGCAGGCCGGGCCGCGGGAGTGTCGGCGGGAGCTGCTAGTGGTGCATCTTTGTCGAAAAAATCTTCAGGCAGCATGGTGCAGATGATGCCAGGCGCCGCGGCACCACCGCGAGTGATGCTTCCGCAGCCCGAGGGCGAAGAACAATCCGAGTACGAAGAGGGCAGTGGGGAGGAGTCCGACGACTCTTCTAGTGGTACTTCTTCCTCGTCGGAAAGCGACAGTGAGAGCGAAAGTCAGAGCGAGAGTTACACTGACGGGTCTTCCGGCCTGTTCTATCAATGAACGAAATCGAAAGCATCTGATAGAGGACATGCTTATGTTGCATAAGAATGTCGTATCTCTATTGAACACCTCTCCTTGCAGTGGTATGTATTTGCAACCTCATCGTAACATTAAATGTTTTTTCGCATGAATTCAGTATACAATTTGTCTCCCTCGACCCCATCTAAAATTGCATCTTCATTCTTTTTCTGCTTCTTTTTTTCTACAGTAACAGTTCTAGCATTACGCGATAGAACAATCCCCCAACAAATATGGCATCTTCTAGCACAACAAATTGCACTCGTTCTAGCTGCATAAAGACAAATTGCATGAAACTAGAAAAAGTCATCGAACACGAAATAGAATTGCGATTAAAGTGATAGTTTCTGATGTGCAATTATCTTTTTGATCTCCTCCTCCCTCGTTTGGGTGCAGAAGGTCCTAGTCGCAATGTCAATTTCATGCGTCATGTTTAGATTGGGCCGCCCCCGTTCCACGACGAAGTTGTTGTTTGACCCCGTTGCGCATATTTTTCCTGTATGTCGTCGTCCTCGGTTTGTAATTCGAATTTGTCTTGCTCCGTATGTAAGACCTGAGTTGTTGTAGTACCTGAACCTCTGTCGGTCTTATCAGCTTCACTTTGAACAGCTGCAGCATCATCAAGTTGCATGTTCGCATCGGTTTCGTGCGAGCCAAGAACTCGTCCTTGACGCGGTCCTCAGAAGTCCACCTCTGTGCTGAGACAACTCCAACTCGTTCCATTACCATCTTCGTACGCCTGTGCAAAAATGATGCTCGGTTTTCTTCATCATCATCTTCCTCGTTCGGCAATATCAGCGTCCTTTCGTACCTTTGATGAACGAAGAGATTTTATTTCGTTTTCGTAACTTGCATTGCGGCTTCCTGAAACCTCCAAGAAAGAAGCTGCAGCTGCAAAACTTTCTGTATTTATGATTGAAGTCGAAAACCGAAAACGCGACCAAACAATAAAAAACACACCAGTTTTCATCTCTGTTTCTGCTTCCCCGCACGAATCAGAATTGTATTTTGTTTACAAGTCCTTCCTGGCCCTCCCCGGGCCCCTAAAAGTAAAACCCATGTGATATCTCCATTAATCATACATGCTCTCCCCACCAATTAGGCAATTAGACATTCACATTTGCATCTATATTAGAAAGGAAGACAGCTCGTCTGACCACACCCAAAAAAAGCACCGTATGACCGCTTCTTCCGTTCCTGCGCCTGCCCGAGAACCTGCACCGCGCCTACGTAGAACAAAAATCGCACGCAAGCCTCCCGCCAAATCGTCGATACGATGTACGACTGGTGCACTTTTACAAGGGTCGACGTACTACTCCACCATGAGTTCTTGCCTGTCCGCACATCATATGTTCCCGTTTTTGGGCACTCTATTCCTAAGCCACCAGCAGCAGGAAATGAAGTTCAGCGACGGCGTGGTATTGGGCTTCCGGCTGCAACAAGAAAAGCGGAGGACATCAAAGCTCCACCGGAAAATCGATTTTGTCCGCTTTGTGCAAAGAAATAGAAATGTTGAGGGGGCGGGTGGAACGACGACTGGTGCGGGTGCTTCATCTAGTGCTGGGACAACATCAAGAACAGATTACGCAGCCAGGAGGAGACGAGAAGAAATAGAAAATGAAACAGTTCCAGCACCTAGAAGAGATATTCCATCGGCTCAAAAGGTAGTAGGACGGCGCGAAAGGAGCAGACGGCGGGACAAGGTAGATCAGGAAGAGATACGGTCCGGCGAAACAAGAACGGACGACGTGGAACCGAATAAAGAAGCGACGTTTCTCCACACAATAATCAGCAGCACGCGAGATGATGATGACCGTGAAATTCATCTTCACGACGCGGCACGAGACTACAGCGTAGGACATCAAAAACGAAAACCTTCGGCGAAGCTTGAAGATCGAGATCATGCTGTTGGTGGACACGATCATTCATCCGAGGAAAACAGAAGTCAGATAGGAAATTATGGAAGACCTCCACGAGCCCATGGCGTGGCCGATGAAGATGTCGAAAATACAGTCGACACCGGCGTCAGTACAGTACTAAGAGAAGAGGGACAAGAACTTCGTAACAAGGAAGGCGCACGACGCGGACGAAGTCAGCAAACAAGGCACGGCGACATCGACTTCCCTCCCGGACCACGACCCTCCGCATTTCCGGCGACCGGCGGCGCGACGATAAACTTTCTAGATAGAAACTCTAAGGAGCAGCTGCCGGAAGAGGAGGCGCCAGCAGCTGATGTGGATGTTGATGACCATGGCCGTAGTTCAACTTCTCTTGTTCCTCTGCCTCCAGGTCCAGCGACACACAAAATCGGTGGTGGTGGCGCTGCCACAGGTGCAGTCGCTGCCGAAGCAGGAGGCGGAGATGTTACTACAACAACTTTTTTAGGTAGTGCTGAAGGCGGGGGTGGAACTGACGCAAACGGGAGCAAGGGTGTCGCACTCACGAAAGCGGACATAAAAGCGATGCAAACAGGAGGCTCTGCTGCAGGTAATGCCTCCCCGCAGGCGCCCCCCACAAGTCCAACTGGTGCGGCAGCTGGCAATGCAACTGAAGGAGGAGCTGCAATGCAGTCCGCCAGTAATTCCGTTACGGAAGGCGAAGGGGACGGCACCAGCACTTCTTTCCCAGGCGACGGAACAGGCACGATCGGGGACGACGAATCTGATGCGCCCGCGGCAGCGGGCGACAACTCCGTGTGCATTCTGAGCATCGTGGCCTGCATTTTACTTGCCGGGATCGTGCTCATCATCTTTTTGGTGTGTCGTGATAAGAACAAGCAGCAGGAGGACTACTGGCAGCCCGTGCGGTTCCAAAACAGCTTCGTGGTGCAAAATAAGTCAAAAAAGGGTGATGAGGACGACGAAGAGGACGGCGAAGTTATCAGATTCGAAAATACTATGAACTTCCCATTTTCATGCCACGCCTTGTACGTTGAAATAATTTCGTTTTCGGTTTTCACGTTGTTCATCAGCTATCATGTCGTGGAGACGGACTTTATTTGCGCACGATTTTTGTCTCCACAAAGAAACGACCATCCAAATCAGAACTGGAAGAGCTCTAATATCGTTGACCGCAGGGGTATACGTAAAGATAAGAAAGAACATAAGTGGTCCAAATCTTCCATATGGGCATATATATAAGTAATTTCTCTGTTCGCTTGAAAATGGGATGAAGTTCATAGGTTTTCTAAGACTCGATATGTGAAGAGGACGGCTCTGGCGAAGCCAAGGATGGGGCTGATGAAGACGACGGCGACGAAGAGGCCCAGCCGTTGCCGACTTCCGGGGTTTTCGGGGGCGAGGTCATGGTGAACACCAACGTGCAGGCGGACGCCCCGGGGACACAGAACGTGCAATCTTACCTCCCCTCCGTGCAGGCGGGCCAGTCGCAGCAGTTTGCCCCCTCGCAGCTGATGGGCGCGAGTCAAATGGTGCTGCCCACCGGCGAGGTCGGTTTCGACCCCGGGGCGGTGCCGCTCCCGATGAAGAACTACCACCAGGGGTCCTACGAGCCCTCGCAGATGCCGGGCGCGATGAGCGGGATGCAATCGTACCGCATTGCACGGGATTCAGCGACCGGCGGGAAGGTTTCGAGCACGCCGGGGGATTTGTTTAGCAACGGCGGATATGCATTACAAAAGTATCGTACTAGTATAAATTGCATTACAATTTTTTTCAAAGAGGAAAGTGCAATTTGTAGTGCTGATTTGCCTAAGATGGGCAATTTGTCATGCATGATTGCAATTACTACGAGTGCGATACTTTTGCACAGGATAGCGGAGCACCGATGAGCAATCCGGGCTCCATCGAGCCGATGAGCCAGGAGGCCTCGAAGCAGAAACGCAAAAAAGACATCATCGCCGCTGTCACCTCGAAAGACGATGAAGAATTCGACGAGGACGAAGAGGATGAGGAGGGCGGTGGCAGCCAGGCTGACGAGGACCAGGATCAACCAATTCAGCCGAAAAAGCTGCCGCCCGTGAACATCGTCGGCCAGGGTTTTATCCCGGATAGTAGCGGAGGTGGTCCACATGGCGTAGTACAGATAGTACAGTCCGGGCCGGAGGGATCGTCCTTCGCCCACTCGGCCACGGGGAGCCACCAGCACGTCGGGAGCCACCAGCACGCCGGGAGCGGGCTAGTCGCGGGCAGCGGCGCTCCCCAGCAGGCGGGGAGCCGGGGGGGAAGTACCAGTAAGTCCAGCGACAATTCGGCCACTGCAAAGCAGCACCCGAAGAAGAAGGCGAAGGCCAAAGCGAAAGGGACGAAGAAACGAAACACTACAGATAGCAAGCATAGCAAAGACAGTAAAGGGAATGCGAGAATAAGTAAAGAAAGTACCGCTTCCAATAAGAACCGGGCCGGCGGAAATTCCGATACAAATACGCAGGACATGGACTACGGAGACGCGTACTTTATCCAGTCCGAGGGCATAAAACGGCCCAGCCAGCAGGAAGCGGCGGTGGCGGCCGCCACACCGCCGCCCGGTATGAACGTGATGCCGTTGTCGCAGGGCACGATTGAGCGCAACCTGCGGAAAATGGAAGAAAATGCGGATGTGGAGGGCATGTCGCTCCCCGGATCGCCCTTCATGGGTGGCAGGGGACCGAGTCCTAGTATGCCAGCGCCCGCCGCGCCCAAGAAAGCCATCCCCGCAATAGTACCAGCACCCGCCGGAGGAGCGCCCGGGGATCAAGAAGAGCAGCACAGCGATGGGCAGCAAGGTGCTGGTGCACCGGCCCGCGGGCGCGCCAAGAAAGCCGCCGCTGCCGGCAAGAAGCGAACCGCGAAGAAGAAGGTATCGCCGGGGAAGGGAGCGGGAGGTGAAACCAACGACGAGAGTGGCGACGACGACGACCCGCAGCACTCGTCGGCCAGTGGCAGAAAGAAAGTTCGGGCAAAGCGCAAGGCTGCGGCACCGCAAACGCCAGCTGTTCCACCGCCATCGCCAGGAGGTGGCGCTCCGACACCGCCAGCGCATCAAAGTCCGGGCCGGGGGAAGAAAACTGGAGAGAAGAAAGTGAAGAGAAAGGGAACTCCCGAACCGGAAGAGGGTCTACTTTTGCCACAGAACTACGTGAAAGACCCGGAACAACAGAAAAAGCCAGCGGCGCTCAAATACGAAATTCCATGATGAGCAGAGCGAAATCTTCGTTCGAGAAGTTTTTCCAGCACGATGATGAGGATCTTTTCCACGCAATCGTCCGAGGATCTTCTCAACGGGGAATAGTTTTTTCGCCACATGTTGGAGGATATCTACCGGCAAAGTGCTGGAGCTGGTGCATTGATTTTGGTTTGATTTGAGTTTGAAAGCTTTCACTTTGAAGTTGATCGAATTCGAAACCACCGTATTTGAAAATGTTCACGTCTACTTCTCTTGTGTTTGAAAATAAGATTTAGATCCAATGCCTAGTTCGACGCCTTGTGGCTTTTGGCTGGGAAGACTGCCCAGAGGAGACATCCAGTGCACTAGGCGGGTTACACGCTTGTTGTTCGTTCCGTGAGAAGTAGTTGGCGACCAGACTGACTGTGACTACAGGTGCGTAGAACACAAGTTTGGCCCGGTCCTGTTGACGAGAGCAAGAAGTTGTGAGGGAGCAGGGTTTCTCAGTCACAGTCTCACCTGCGCCTGGAAAGGTAAAGGCAGAGAGAGAAAGAGAGACGAAAATAAAATAATGAGGGCGAGGGTGATGGAGGAATAGGCGGTTTGCATCGGCGCGCGCGGCCTCCAAGAATAAGAACCACATCCAGTTGTAAATTGGCTCACTCGTTTTGTCAAAAACGTGCTCGGCGCATGCAGACCTGACCCAGCGAGGATTGCGCTTGCGGTCGTGCAGGTGTCCAGGTGACGCATGTTCATCGCCGGCATGTTCGGGCGCAGGTCTGTGTTTGTGTCTCGTGTTTTCTGCCGCACCACCGCCCCGACCGGGCGATTGCAACCGGAGGGAGGTCCCGCGATTAACTAGATTTTGCAGCGCGTAGCATGCAGGTGCGCCGGTCTTTAGGGCGGCAGGCGGAGAGGGAGTGCGCGCACAACGTGGGTCGGGAGCGGCCGGGCGTGCGCCTGCGAGATCGACTTTGCGAAAAACTTCGAGGAGGAGAAGTCGTCACCTGCTCCGCCCGCCCAAGAAGGACGCAGCCGAGGCCCTGCCCAGGTGATATCGCCTGCAGGGGCGCGAGTAGCCCTTGCGCCCGGGCCCGCGCAAAGGGGCGCGCGCGCCCCCTCCCGGCGCGGCCTATCTGGCCCCAGCTCTCGGCCGGGCGGCGATGTGGCCCCGCCCCCGGCCGCCCGGCAAACGCGCCGGCCTCTCTTTGTGCCAGCCGCGGGTCCAGCCGGTGGGCGGCCATGTGCCACGCGGAGGCCGCGCCGCTTCGAAATGGTTTCTTCCTCCGGATTGTTGGGCCGTTGCCTTGCAGGTTTGTGCGAGCGCCGGTGCCCGTTCTTTTGCGTGAGTGCGTCCGGGCGGCGGGCTCTCTGGCTCAGGTGTGACTCGTACGGCACATGGGTGCCCAGCCCTTTTTCGTTGGGCGCCGTGCCCATCCTGTCGATGGCCGCACAGTTGCTTGCCGGCCGGGCTAACTACACAGCAGGGCCCTTGTCTCCTTGTAGAACCGTCCGTCAGCGTCGCCACCTTCAGGGCGATACATCATAGATCTAGATGGCTTAACATGTTTCGCTTGCGTCTATACTTAGAACTCCAGCACGGGGGACACATGTTTGCGTTTTTGACGATTGTTTTCCACCACCTGTGTTGAGATACCATTGAGCGAAAGCAGTGGCCCATCTTCAGGTCCTGCTCTTAGCGGAAGGTTGTTGCAATGAGCGGTTGCAAATGATGAGCAGAAGCGTCATTTTGTGCCGGCCACATCCACGTGGGACAAAGTAGTAAATGGGCAATGAGATGAATGAGTGTTGAGAAGGACAGTGTTAGCGTGTCGATGTGGCGCGTGGTTGTTTTGAGTTTGTGTGAGTTAGTTTCCACGATGTGTGATCTAATGACTAGTAACGTGTCGACGAACTACTATGCCGAAGCACCTACGACTAATATAGAAAGATGGCGCCAGTTGTCATTGTTTGGCGCCGTGAGGACGTGTTTGGAGTTGCCTACGGCATTCACTGACACCGGCCGCCCCTCTTGAAAGGGGGCGCGCGATCGCGCCCGCCCCTGAGGCGATATGACTGGAGGGCGGCGACCAGCCGCTATGCCTGTGTGGGCGCTGCGCAGGCGGCCGCGTTGCAGGCTGGCGCCGTTTCGGAGTAACGAGGGAGCCGGCGCTGGACGAAGAGCCAGCTGCTTGGCGGGCGCGCGCCGCAGTGCAATCCTCCAACAGCTACGGGGCGCGCGCGCGGTTTGTTCTGTTCCGACCTCCTTCGCCCGCGCAGGCATTGGCGGGAGCGAGGGCGCGCCCGCCCCCTTGGCTCTTGTGTGGGCTTTTTGGCGGCTACCGGCGAGGGCGGCCGCGGGTTACCGCCCGGCCCAGTGTGTTGGGTCTCCCCCTGTGTGCCGCGCAGCCGGTGGCCCTCCCCCCCTGCCCCGCGCCTGCCTTTCTGCAGTGTTTGTATGCCTGCGCGCGCGCGGCGCGCTGCCCTGCGTGCTGGGCCCCCGGCCGGGCTTTGGAGCTTCTGCCCCCATTAGGATTTGCGCGCGGCCCCTGTCATTGGGAGCGGGCCCGGCGTTTTTATTTTGTCGTTGGGTGGCGGGCGGTGGGGCCTCGCCTGGTGCAGGTTCGTTGGTGCTCCGCGTGATTGACTGGCGCGCCGCGGCTCTATATAGTCAGGCGCCCGGCCCGCCGTGTCGAACGATGGCCGCATTGTTGCTTCTCCATCCTTGCCGGCAAGGTTCATCGGCTACCGAGATTCCTGATGACGCGATCGCGTCTGCGCCATTATCTCCCCGCAAAAGATAAAAAATAACCGGCGCCCGCCGCCGTTGTGACAATTGCGACCAATTGCCATTGCGCAGCGGGTTTCTGGTTTTCCTTTCTTGGTGGCAAACCATTAATCGAAAGTAGCGGGCCAGCAAGCTCTGTGCCTGTCAAAGTGAGTGTTGTTGTAGTGAGCGCTGCCAAATTAAAATTTTGAGCAAAGCCATTCCTTCGGGAGCATCAAAAGTCTATATTGTCTGCAAGTGTGAGCCAGGACTCATCGAGAAGTGGCCGCGTGAGTGAAACGACGTGTGTGGGTGGGGACCTTCCACGACGCGCAGCCCGAATAATGTGCCGCGTCCGAAATACGTATGTATGGCGAACATTAAAGCAATTTCAGTTTATAGTTCCTGCGAAGCATCTGCGTCGTTCGTTGTGATTCTCGCTGTGGCTCTGGCGCTGACGATGATGCTCATCCTTCCTGGGAGCGCAAGCGCACATTAAAAACTCAATCGCCGTCCGCTAACCGCCCACGATGTCTTCGCCCGAGCACCAGAACCTGATGAAAACTGGCCCCCTTGGAGTTGGGGGTCCCCCTCCTGCAACCCCCAAAGCTAGCCCACCAGCTGCGGCGAATAACTTTCTCCGCAAGAACCCGAGCCTCCGCCAGCTCCATGAGGTTTACCCCACCGGCTCCCGGTTCCTCTGCTACGGGTTTTGCTTCACCGGCCACAGCATGAACCGCAACCAGGAGTGCGAGTGCTGCTACTTCCGCAACCTTTCCTGCGCGAACATCTTCACATGGATCGCGATCCTCACCCCCTGCGTCATCTACGCTTTCATCTGTGTCCCCTACTTCCTGGACCGCGGTATCTACGCGTTGCCGCTGTGCACGGCGATCGTGTTTTTCCTCTGCGTGGTGTTGTTGGGGTGGACGGAACTGAACGATCCGGGGGTGATTCCGAAGGGCGCGGTCCTCCTGGCTTCGGACGTCAGGTATCGGGCCAGCATGATCCACAAACTCGGGTACGATCTGCTCACCGGACTTGCCAAGCGCGACTTGGAGCGGCTGAAGTTGGTGTTGGTCGGGAAAAACGACACTTTGTACAGCAACGGGGGTAATGGTAGTGGTGCAGCTGCTGGTGGTGGTGTTTCTTCGCCATTGAATGGTGGTTTGCGCGGAGGAGGTACAGCATCTTCGTCGAGACCAGGTGTCAAATCACCCACTGTTGGATCATCTTCAAAGGTGCTCGTGCTGGGAACATCAACTACAACAAACTCAAACAAGCCAAACATCAACGGCGACAAAAATGTGCAGCCCACCATGGTCGGCCCACCAATCGCAGTTTTCGCGTCTTCTCCAAGTGCAGGTCGGAATGGTGCGACAAATAATTTCGAGGGACAACACGATTTGCAGAAGCCCACTTCCTCTTCCTCCGATGAGTCCGCTGTGGAAGCAGGTGAGCGACTGATAGGAAAGAACGCAGACACGACTCTCGGCCCGTTTCCAAGCAGTAGCTCCACCACCTCGCAGCAATTCGTACAAGCAGGTCCAGGAGCTTCTGCCTCGATAAGCACATCGTCCTCCCCCTCGCGTAGTCGCAGTCCGGCGCGGAAGTCCCCGGAAAAAAACAGGTATGCGAAGTACCCGCAGGCAAAAGCGATTCTGCAGTACCACCAAATCTATCGCGGCGACCACGAGGTGAGGAGCAAGTCAGGTGGAAACTACAGAAGTAGTGGGGCTGGTGCTGCTGGCGAGGAGGGTACAGCAGGATTGGCGGGTGGTCCTCGTATCCTGATTAAAAACGTCCCCACACCAGAGTCAATATGGGGATTTTGCAACACAAACCTAGGAGTTTTAGGAGTCACGCATGACAAGTTTCAGTCCGTAAGGTAGTGCAAGTTAGCAAGGAAAGCCGCATCACAAATCGACCTTTTGATCCTGTTTACAGCATTACAAGTTCCCAAACACGATTGAAAATGCCTGTCATGGGGTTGCGCATCACAAATGTTCCTGTCATGGCAAATCTGCATGACAACTCTGGGGTGGGGACGTTTTTACTCAGGATACCTCGTGAACCGTACTTATCGGAGATCGCAGCGCATAATTCGTTCCATCGAAACAGTGGCGAACAAGATGAAACCGGAGTTCTCCTTGCTCCTGGAGGCAGCTCCGCGTCCTCTTGCGTGCTTTCCATCGACGACGACATAGATTCTCCGGACAAGTGCGCCCCCACGGACGCAAACTCGCCGGAGAAGCCGAAGCTATCAGCACTGGTCGCTAGCAGTCGCATCCAGGATTTGCGCCCACCTAGCTATCCTGTGCAAAAGTATCGTACTCGTAGTAATTGCTATCATGCATTACAAATATCCCTTTCTAGGTAAATCAGCATTACAAATTCCATTTTGCTTCTTGAAAAAATTTGTGATGCAATTTATACTAGTACGATACTTTTGCAATGCATACTAGCTGTAGTGGGGCGATTTTGGTGGACGGAAGTCACACTGCTGCTGCACCAGCAGGAGGAGCTCTGGACGTTGGAGGTGGTGGACCACAAGGAAATAGTGCTGCAGCAAGTTCGACGGCCGTCGATGTGTACCAAAATGTTCGCGAATTCGAGCGCCGAGAGGTTGTCGTGGAGCAAAACAACAATAACAAACCAGACGAAGAAGATCAGGAGCCCTTGATCTGTCTGCCTGCCGACGGAACAACCAGCCCCGGCGGCGGAGAAAGAAACAGCAGCAGTGCCTACCCGCCCCGCTTCCTGCAGCTAGAAAGGGACATGCGGCGCACACATTTTCAGCGCGCCGGATACGGCGATAATCTCACCCCCGAGCATATGTACAAGCTTGGCTACCGCCACTGCTCCACCTGCCAGATCATACGGCCGCCGCGGGCGTCACACTGTTCGTTCTGCGACAACTGCGTCTTGCGGTTCGATCACCACTGTCCGTTTGTGAACAACTGCATCGGCGAGCGGAATATCCCCGGTAAATATCCCGCACACGTGCAAACGCAGTCTCTGCATGACAAAACTTGGCTTCGATCCTAGTTTAGCATGACAGGTCTTACGCTCCAAATTGGTGAAATTTGTGACGCATCTTGTACATCATGTGCGGGAAATTTGTATTGCATACGCAACTACCCATCCTTCTTCGGCTTCGTCACGGCAGTCTTCTGCCTGGGAATCCTCGTGTTGCCCTCCATCGTCTACGTCGTGAGTGCGGACGATGGGAAAAGTAGTGGCGAATCGGGGGGTAAAAAAACCGACGACAGCAAGGACGACGGAGGGAATTTATTAACGGTGGGTTTATGGGTTGGCGTTTTGATCGGTTGCGTTTTCGTCGCGGCGTTTCTGTTCGGCGCTGCCGTGTGGGTGTACCACGTGTTTTTAGTTTTCACGAACCGCACGACACGGGAGCACTGGAAGGAAGTGCGGGAAGCGCAGAAGATGGCCAGACAGCCGCCAACCCCGGTGTCAACGTCTGCGAGCGGCAATGACAGCAGCGGGCAAGATGGGGGCCAAAGTGCAGGTGCCATATCAGGTAGTGGGGCTGCTTCCTCCTCTTCCACGACCGCAGCAAATGCATTCGCAAATCAATCCAACAGACCGTTCTCCCCGTCCCCAGCTCTTTTCAAACGCGCGGACTCCGACACGGTAGCCATCAGTAGCAAAGTGCCCGAGGTCGGCGGGTTGAGCGACCGGGAGGAGGACCATGAGGAGCCGATGTGGCGAGAACGAAGCGACGAAGTTCTCGCCCACACAAATCCTGCTGGACCACGACTTGAGGACGACTTTGACGCGTTGGCCAACATACCCGAGGACAGCGGCATAAAGACGTTTTCGCAGCAGGCGCTCTCCGAAATTGGGATACTACCCAAACCGAGGAACACATCATCATCAAACCAGGTTAATGACCGGCTCTACAGTAAATCATCTTCCGTTGTCAGCTATGCATTGCAAAAGTATCGTACTAGTATAAATCGCATGACAAATTTCCTCAGAATGGAAAATGGAATTTGTCATGCTGATTTACCTTGGGAGCCAGATTTGTCGTGCATATCTGCGATTAGTACGAGTACGATGCTTTTGCATTTGATATAAGCCCCGAGCACATTCTCGTTCGCGAACGCAGTGCCGCCATATGACAGTGCATAACTCCCCCTCCCCCTCATTTGTCATGCAAAATACCCATTCCACCCTTCGCCTCTTGGCACTGTTTGCATGACAAGTTCAGGTAGCCCAAATAGCACTATACTCCATTCCAAATTTGTCGTGCAAAGCCGGCATTCTTGCTGATGCTTGTATTGCCGTTCATGCTATACAAATGAGGGGGAGGGGGAGTTGTGCACTATTATACGCCAGCGACGGCGAGGTCTTCGCAGTGGCAAGCACGGTAGGGGGCTCCAGACCACAATCACCAACGGGCGCGGCTATTGGAACGAATCAAAATGGAGCTGCAGCAGCTTCAAGTGCTGGCCTGGATGTGTCTTCAGAGAGCAACGAGCAAACAAAACCAGACCAGCAGCTCCCCGTTGTCACTTCAAATAATAGTGTCTTGTCGATGCGGTCGACTCCGAGACATTCTAGCAGTGCGGCAGCCGCACTGGCCGCGAGCTCCCGACACTCAAGTCCTTTGAAGAACCCGTTTCGCAACAGCGAGGTGTACACGTTTGAGGAAAATATGGACCTGCCAAAGTTTGCCCACTGCTTCCCCAGCTGCTTTACCGCGAAGCCGCCGTTATTGGACGCGGGGATTTTAGTGGACGTTACCCGCATGGAGCGGGCAGCGGCCATTTTGGCAAAGGATTACAAAGCGGCCACGAAGGACCTGTCCGACGCGTTGGATGCGGTGTAGAAGACGTCTTCTCGTGGCTGAGAGAAAGCCGGATGAACGATTGCGCATTTTTTCCACGCTGATCCTGGCGTCAGTGCCGCGTGGACCACCTGGTGCATGCGATCCATCTATTCGTTGCCCCCCCCGCACACCTCCACGAGGACGAGGAGGACGCATCATACTACATTTTTTTTGCAATTGTCATACATCACGAGTGGTTGTTGCTGGAGACGTGGTTGTCACATCTTTCTCGTGTCGTGCGTGGGGCGGATGCTGGCATTGCGCATATGCGGCGAAGACAAAAACTCTACCTGTACCTGCTTTAAAAATCCACTTCACAAGAGGTGTTGTTGAGGATAAAAAGAGAAAAACAAACGACTATGTAGACTATTCAGCATTTGCATTTATTCTATTCGGCACGCGCCCCACGAAAAGAAAAGCTTTCCTAGTACAACTGCAAGTGTCTTTATTACAGTCGCGGTTGCAGTTGTTTCGTCTCGTCGTAAGTGGTAATATTGAACAGCTTGTTCTTGTCCTGTTCCTTCTACTTTTTCCTTATCGCACCAGAAGCTAATCGAGAATGTCTCGTCGTGCTGGTGTGTCACTCTCACTTGTTCGGTCGTACAGAGTTCCACAGTCTTGAGCGAGAGGTACAGTGCACCGAAACTTCGATGCGATTTGTTTGCGAGCGCATTGTCGTAAATTTCTGTCGACAGCACCAAACAAACGATAGAAAAACAATATATCATTTTTGATTGTTGTACGAAAAAAGAAAGTAGAGGAAGTCCAAGTCGCCACTGTTTTCATGATCTGTCACCCTCACGACCTTTGTGGAAAAAAAAATACTCTCATCTAGAAGTGCTACGGAAGGAGAGCAAAAAGAGGAACTTGAAAAGTGCAAAGATTTGTGAATAAAGGAACGCCCAAAACAAGAACCATGTCGAATTTCCGCCCGGACCGGGTGATATTGAAACGGCAGATAGAAGAGGCAAAGTATGAGCACCTGGTGGAAGGGAACTTGGACCAGGTCCGGGTTGAGCAGAAAGCACACTGGGAAAACAAGTCCTCCGAAACAATAAGTATTTGTTTTCCTGTTTCTAGTTTCGCTTTCGTGGCCACTGCGAATCAATTTTCATGTCAAGAGCTGCCCTTGCGAGCTGAGGTTTGCAACAGACGGCTTCCTCCAAATGCAAATCCACAAAATCTACCTGAAACTACAGGAAATAACCGGGTGAAAAACAAAGTCAAGGAGTTGCTTGCCACCCAGCGCGACGCCGCTATCCACGAAAGGAGAAAAAAGCTGTCCGCTTTGTTCTACAAGGAAAAAGACCAGTATGAGGCCGAACTCGCCGAGCTCACGCGACCCGACCCCGCAAAGGGGATGCAAAAAATGAAGGACCGGGCGGCAGAGCTAAAAAACAGAAGAGAAACGGAACGAGAACAGCTAGTAATTTAAATTTTATTGTCTCCTGCTGAGATTGATAACAAAACTTCTCCGAGTGTGATTTCCATGACGTGTGATCTGCTCGTTCCTTTTGATACATCAGGAGCGCAAGGAAGTGGCGCACCATACTTGATGCTAGAATTACAAGATAATTATGTCACCCGACGGCTACTAACTTCAGGTGAAAGAGAAGCTGTACCAGCAGTGGCGACAGAGTATAGACGAGCTGCGCACGCAGGACGCGAAGCTCTTCGAGCTGCAGGTCACCTTCGAAAGAGGCATACAAAAAGACGAAAAAGCGGAGGCCGACGCCCAGGAACGCAGGGAAGCTGCGGTAAATTTCATGTTGCGATCTTTGTCTTGCGCATTCTCTTTGACATCAGCAACCACAACAATATGCGCTACAAGCAGTGGTGAATGCGAATGAGAATGTGAGCGAGTAGTTCAAATAGGTCAATGAATTCCTGCTCCGAGAACAACCACTACTTATCACTATCAGATATACGACGCACTCTGGCAAGAGGGATACCATGCCAAGATCGAGCGCGAAATTCGCGAGAAGGAGATGCGAGCCGGGCTCACCTATGAAATGCAAAAATGTCTGGGTCTGGAAGCATCACAACTTGTGATGCTGTCTGTGGATTCTAAAAAGATGTGTATTGCATGACCAGCAAGAGGGGGCGAGTTTGTCCTACGTGGGGAGGGCATTTCTCATGCGGTAGAGGTATCACAAAGCCTTCTATTAAAAATCTGTGATGCTACAGCAACAGCATGCATCACAGACATCATGGCTCATGGAAAATGTGCATGACAAGTCTGGAAATCTTCCAGACCCAGACTTTTTGCATTTGATATCACCGCCAAAATGGCCGCTACCCTGCAGGAACAAATATTACTCAAGGAGAAGGGGGTACTTCTTGAAGATTTTGTTGCTTGACGTGAAATAATATGATGTCACAGTCTTTCAGTGCGTTTTCTTTTGATGCCCGTAGTTTTTCAACAACTTCATCTGGCATTTTTACAATCACAAAAAAAATCGACGTCCCATTTGTCATGCAGGAACTCGAAGAGGCCGAGATCCTCGAGAAGGAGAGGGCAGAAATGCGACAGCAGTGGGCCAACGCCGAGCGGGAGGCGGCGGAGCTGGTAGAGCGTAGTGCAGCGGTTGCAAAGGATATGAGAGTGCACAACTACCCCTCGTCCCCCTCTTTTGTCATGCAAAATACCAAATCCACTCTGTGCCCCTTGGGAGTGTTAGCATCACAGACTCTGGCAGCCCAAACACCACTACAATCCTGTGAGAATTTGTCATGCAAAAGGAAAAGCTGCACTCTACTCTTGCTCTTGCAGGCCCTTCTATTGCTGTAGTTCATCCAATACAAATGAGGGGGAGGGGGAGTTGTGCACTGTCATAAAGGAGGAGCGGAAAAAAGTGGACGCCTTTAAGAAAATCATCGAGGAAGAAAACGCAAAGGAGGAGGCGCAGAACAAACTCATGGACAAGCAATTCGTATAATTTGGATTTTTGTGTTTGGATAGAAGTAGCGGGAACATTGTATTGCTGCAAATCTTGCTGCTGCGCTGGATTTTTTCGAATCTATTTTCAGCATTTTTTTTTTACAAATTCTGGTGCTCGCAAGCTGCGCGAGAACTACTGTCTTTTATCATCACTCTATCCAGGTCCTGTCAGTCCTGAAGAAGGAAAAGGAGCTCGCAGAGAAGGAGGAAGCAGATAAAGCCCTGCAGAAAAAGAAAGTCCTCGAGTTCAACGAAAAGCTCAAGATGGACATGAATCGTATTTTTGGCTTGTTTATGCATTGCAAAACTATCGTACGAGTGTAAATTGCATTACAAATTTTCCCAAAAACAAAACTGCAATTTGTCATGCTATTTCAGGTAGAAAGTTGGATTTGTCATGCATATCTGCAACATCTGAAAGAATCAATCAACAGGTAAAGCCGAGTCCGACGCGGAGCTTGTCCGGCTCCAAAATGAGGAGCAGGAAAGGCATATCAAAACGAAAAATCCGTCCTCCCCATATCAGAACGAAGTTTCTGATGCTGGATTTCCGTACACAAATCAGATTCGTCTTGCAGTAGAGGGCTGCATGCGTGTCCATGTGCCGAGCCTGCTGGGGCGAGAGGTTTTGACGTAGGTGCCTAGCTCGCATGACAAACGTCTATGCTGTAGGTCCAACAGCATCACAAACCGCCTACGTAGTGCGGCGGGCCCTCTAGATTTGCCTTCTTGCAAGACAGACAGGATTCGTGGCCACCAATCTGCATCACAAATTTTCAGGCGCGTGCGTTTTCAATATGGGGAGGGGGGATTTTTCCTTACGATAAGGCAGTGGCAGAAGAAGTTTGCCAAATACGAGGCAGAGGAGAACGCCAGGAGAGCGCTGCTCGTCGACGTATACGCGGGGAGGATGGAGCAAATCGAGCTCAAGAACGAAGTCAGAGACCGGCAGAAGGCCGAGATACTGGCGGAGAGAGCAAGGGTGGAGAACGAGGTACTATGTATAATGGGTTATCTCGCTCTCGCTATGGTGTGCACTTAAGAATTTGAATACGGTGGTTAGTTTCATCAAGTTGAAGTTTGTTCATGTTGCTATTCGTCCTGGTGCTCGTCCTCGCTGACTTTGAAACTAAAAGTAGAAAGAAAAAACGAAAAACAAAAAAAAAAACGACTTAGATCACGCGCTTGGAGGGTATCGACCAAGAGAGGGCACGGGCAGAAGCCATCTTGAAAAAGCGACACCAGGAAGAATTGTTCAGGCAGATGGACTTCCATCAGGTAAAGATGTGATGTACTTTTTCGACAAATGCTTGCAGGACTCTTTTTTGCTGTGATGTAGTTCCGCAACATCTTGAAACGAAAGAAGTTGTGTGGTTGAAAAACCACGATGAAAACCGATACCCACGGGGACCATTCTGAAGAAAACAAACTCCTTCTAGGTCCAACGGCACCGCGAGTTGCAACAACACATGATCGAGCAACGGCAAGCTTTGATTGCCGAGGAGCGGTATCCTGTGCAAAAGTATCGTACTCGTATTGCAGTCATGCATTACAAATTTTCTTGCTAAGTCAAATCCGCATTGCAAATTTTATTTCTCATGCTGAGGAAATTTGTCATGCATTTATACGAGTGCGATACTTTTGCAATGCATAAGCGGTTTCGCCAGGCCAAGGAGGCAGAGGCAGACAAGCAATTCGCCGTCAAAGCGTCGATCAAGGTATTGACTAGCTTTATTTCGCTTTTCTTTGTCTGCTGCATAAAGTTGTCCCGCGTCGGGAATCATCGTCATTGACCATTGCGAGTAATAGTTTCTGCCTGTCCTCAATGAATATGAATCACTAGTAGCCCAGAGGACGCATGACTCACTCTCGCAGCGTTAGAAACCTGCTTCATGTTCTTACCACAGGCACACCAGGAGGCATCTCTGAAGAAGCGGGAAGCCGACAAAAACTCGCGCAAGGCCCCATGGGAGAAGTGAGAACAGCTCCTGCTCGCTTTGGTGCACGTCTCGAGGACGAGACGAAAACGCTTTTTGTTTTTCATCCAAAGGTTTACTACATAACATCTTTGAAGTTGATGATGAACTAATACTCAGATTCACCAGAAAAACCAAATCAGCAAAAAGAAAACCGTTTTATTCTTCTATCGTTTACTACACTGAGATTCACCAGAAAAAGTATAATAGAATGATTATTTCATGACGATCGACCGATCTAGCAAGTACTAGCGGCCGTGGAAGATTATTGCAAAATTAATGTCAAGTCCGAAGATGCAACCAGTAAGACAAGGAAGCTTGATGCGCCGTGCGTCGATTGCGCGACAAACCAATTGGCGCAGCTAGGACCACAACTGTCCATGCTTGTTTTGCTGAGAAACAGCATCAAGAGGAGGACCGGGAATATGTCGAATTGTGGACGAGATTGCTACTGCATCGTCGTTGGTGCAGGCCGCGCATTGGAACGGCTCGTGCGCCTCCAAATATGTCGACGACAAGTGCAGCTTCTAGTGGAGCCAATCCAATGTCTTCGACGAGCACAAAAACTTCAGTGACCGATCTAATTTCCAGTTTGAACAAACAATAAGCCAATCAAGTACAAGTTTCAGTTTGTTTGTGGTATGATGGATTTTCAAACAGGAGCAGTGAAATCCGCAAAATTTGTGGCGGATGGATAGCAATAAAGACCGCGGCGAGCGAGGGAGAACGCGGTGGTGTCGTCGTGCAAAGTCTGAGAACTACTTCAAGTTGTCTTCTGACCTCTACTTCGCCCAGAATGCAATGTACAGAAATTTTTGATCTCATTCAAATGTAAGACTGAAAAAGATGAGAAAAACAGAGGCAATGCGAGAGTGATTAACAAAGAAAATCAAAATAGATATAGCTAGCACGATATTGCTCCTGCGAAAAGCAGAGTATCATGGGCTCCGCTCTAGCCGAGAGGACGAGCAGGACCTCCGCGTTGCTTGCACTGTTGCGGAAGCCTTCGCTGGTGTTCTCGAGGAAGAGCTTTGCTTCTTGCTCTTTTCAACGAACAAGATTGATGCGGGCACTCAGTGCTCAGTGAGAAAAAAGGCTGCAGCTCTTCGTGGTTCTGTAGTTTCGTGAGAGCGAACAAAACGCAGGCAGAGCAGGCAAAACGTCCCTGGAGACGGGCAAGCACATCAAAGAAAGTGCTCGCAATGTAGCTTCATCTGCGTCCAGAAGTCTAAGTCAAAAGTCTGCTTGTGTATCCTTCGTGTTTAGTTTCGGGAGGAAGGGGACCCAGAGGTGGCTTTCGAAGTCAGTGACGTCTATTTCTGCGAAAACTCAGGAAAGGAAGAAATGAACGTAGCAGGGGTGTGGTTCGTACGGGAAAACGACGGAACTTTTGTGTTGCGATAGACGAGCCTTACACCCCTGGAAGGAAAAGAAGATGATAGTAGTGCACGCACATCCACGATTCAATCGATTAATTTCAGAGCGGTTAACTGAAACAGGATAATGCGTCGAACTGAACTGAACTGAACCGTGTTTAGTTTCGTCTTGTCGGGGGGCAGGAGACAAAACATGTTTGGCTCTATTTTGCCGCCCAGTGCGTCTCTTTAGGTTTATCTAATCGCATCTCGCCGTTGAAAACATTGAAAACAAAGTGAACCTCAACTAACAAGCCTTGGATCGACCGCTCATCATGGCCGCGCACGGTGGTGTGGAAGACGTGCACCTGCTTGCTGCGGTGGAAGACGAGCACGTGCAGGATGAGGAGCAGCTACTAGATGAACCAGGAGCGCAGTACGTCGTCGAACAAACCAGTACACCAGATCTAGCGATTTCAGGGCGGATCGCGCATCCTGTGGACCAGAGCATCATGTCAACCGGGGATTTGTCGAAACGTTCCATCATGTACACTTCTTACTGTGTTTGTTTCTGCCGGTGCGTTTGTTCCGTTTGACAATGTATGATAAAGATCCTGATCGTGATCGTGAACGGATGCTTGCACATCAACAAGCAGTAGAATCGAAAAAACCAAAACGAAATCTACCTTCAAACGTGATCAGGTTGCTCGAGAAAGAACTGCGCGCCCAAGAGACCCGATTGCGCAGTGTGGGTGCGCGCGTGCGGCACGTGGAGAAGAAAGAGGATTCCGTCTGGGCGGCGACCGAGATTTTGAAGCGGCAGCAAACGAAATTTAGCCAATCCGCGTTCCAGCGCCATCAAAAAACGACCCTCGCGCAGCAGCAGAAGTTCCAGCAATTTTCCGACCAGCAGCAGAAGATGCAGCAGGCAAAAAACCGCAGAGAATCGTTGCAGCAAAAGGTAAACGACAAGCGACACTCGTTGCAGGCGAACAAGCAGAAGACCGGATGGCAAATGAAATATGAAAAAGAGCTGCTGGAGAAGCAGATTTTGACAAGCAAAATCAGTGACCGGCAGGAAAAGGCGAGTCTCGTGGAGCAACGGCGGCGCGACGCGGATATGCATTGCAAAAGTATCGTACTCGTATAATAAATGTATGACCGGGCAGTAGAAGTCTAGCGAGCCTGTGAGTCTAGGCTGAGGCTGGTCGGTCGGTATTTTATACAGACCCTAGCCCTTCGGCCATTGGTAGCCAGGACCTGAGAACGTTCCCCCAATTAAGAGACGGCAAGCCATTTCGCTTGTGAGATTCTATTTCCGTCTGTATTTCTATTATTCTCAGGTCCCAGGGAGTCACGCCCCTGCCATGGTAGTGAAGAGCATTATTGTCTGGTGAGACGGGGTTGAAATTAAACCCCGGCCAGACTTTATTTTCCGCCCCGGTGACCCGTTTCGGTCACTGATTAGGGGCTCTATTTTATCTGGTGAGACAGGGTCGAGATTAGACCCTGGCCAGATGGTTATATTGATCTTGTCCGGTGAGACGGGGTTGAAATTAGACCCCGGCTGGACGTTTTATTGCGAGCCCTGACCCGTTTCGGTCAGCGATTCTGGCTTCGCTTTGTCTGGTGAGACGGGGTTGGAATTATACCCCGGCCAGACATATTATTTTCCGCCCCGGTGACCCGTTTCGGTCACTGATTCCGGGCTTTGTTTTATCTGGTGAGACAGGGTTGAGATTAAACCCTGGCCAGATGTTTTATTGAGATTGTCCGGTGAGACAGGGTTATGATGGAACCCTGGCCAGATGGTTTGACTGCTAGCCCTGACCCATTTCGGTCAGAGATTCTGGCTTCGCTTTGTCTGGTGAGGTGGGGTTGAAATTACACCCCGGCTGGACTTTCTTATGATTTTCCGCGGTCAGTCTCAATGACCTTGGTTGTTTTTATCCTGACCTTTCTCGGCTGTTTGGCACTGGCGGTAAACGGGCTCCGAGCCCAATCCGTTACCCTTGCAGAGGGGGAGACTGGGATAAGAAAAGCCGGGGGCTTGTTGTATTCCGTTGGGGTTTTTGAGCTCCCATAGGGCTTTTTGTGTCTGGCCTTTGCCAATTTTACGTTGCGAGAAAGGTCATGGATAAAACGACCAAGGTCGGCGCTATTTAGCGTCTTTGGCGCCACTGATTGCGCGCTGTTTCGGGGCTGCTACGGATTTTCGTTATATCGCCTGCCTTGCAGGCTGAGGGAAACCTCCGATCCCACATTACGTAGCTCACTGCGTTTTTTGTTTTTAGCTTGGGCTTGTATTTCTTTCCCGCCTTCCAGGGCTCCGCGGCCTTTTCGATGGGGCATGTTGTCCCCCGAATTCATCGCTGGGTCGCTTCACTTCCTGCGGGTTCTTTGGGGTTGCTTCGGCGCGTGGCTCCTTCGGCGGTGGCGGGGTGCCCCATCGCGGGCGCTCATGCCCTTCCGGTGAAGACGGCTTCCCACTGGAAGCCTACGATCATCCAAAGGATGATCTATCTCTGGCTGATTCTGTATAAAAT
>CAJINV010000004.1:4876618-4967904 GCA_905178155.1 Amoebophrya sp. A120 | reverse complement strand
CTTCCTGCGGGTTCTTTGGGGTTGCTTCGGCGCGTGGCTCCTTCGGCGGTGGCGGGGTGCCCCATCGCGGGCGCTCATGCCCTTCCGGTGAAGACGGCTTCCCACTGGAAGCCTACGATCATCCAAAGGATGATCTATCTCTGGCTGATTCTGTATAAAATGCATTACAAATTTCCTCAGCATGAGAGATGAAATTTGTAACGCTGATTTACATTAAGCGAAAGATTTGTATAATGCATGATTGCAATACGAGTACGATACTTTCGCACAGGATAGCGGAAATTTTGGAGCAACGCCGGTTGGACAAGCTGCAGCAGCGGTTTATCGATCGTGCAAAAGAATCATCACCGTACTTGAACTTGTCGTGCTAGAAATTGCATTGCAATTTTTACATTTACAGCTGCACATAATCCGCTTGAAAACTTGAATTTTCTACCTTGAAAAAATCATGCGCGCTGTCATGCAGCAAGATCAGGCATTCATCATCTCATCATCTGTGTGGATCTGTCATTCATACTAGGTCTAGTGCGACAATGAGAATGATCCTTTTGTCGACAGCATACAACTAGCGGATGCGAAGGAATACCAGTTCAACGACGCCGCCACCTTGGTCATCGTTGAATCTTAGTGATTCTGCGCCCTAGGGTGGCGGCCGTCGTTGAATTGGTATTCCTTCGCATCCGCTAGGTGGCAGCCACCAACCTTAGTCACCTTAGTCGGTCACCTAAGGTTCAACGAGGGCCGCCACAACCTTAGTCACCTTGGCCTGGCGGCCAAGCACAAGCGTGCAACACGCGGCAGAGGCAGACCTGCGCCCGCTAGGGAAGACGGCCGCCACACCGATGCCGTGCGCACTCGTATGCAAGAAGAGAGGCGCGGGCCCGTTCGGTGCTTTCTGTCTTGGGCGTTCCCAAAGGCCCGCGCCAATAAAATGCCGCGCGCCATTCCTTGGCTTGCCGCTCCGCCGTGCGGCGTCCCTAGATTCGCGCGGTCCGGCCCCGGAACGTCAACCAGACAAAGCAAGGCCGAAGGCCGGCGCGTCTACCGAAAGGCCCCCAAGAACGAAGAAGGCACACGAAAAGCCGACAGGGCAGAGGCAAAAATTAGTGTTCTGCGCCCTAGGCCTCGGGTCACTGTCCTAGCCTAGGCAAGTCCGCCGCAGCGTTTTGTCCTAGCATGTCAAAAATTAGCTTCGCAAACTTGCGCAAGCGCCGGACTAGGGTAGTGCATGAGGAAAACATGAGGAAAAACAAGGCAAAACGATTTGACCCACGCTAGGCCGCGCCAAACGTCCAGGGCACTGCGACCCATCCTAGCCTGGTACATCGGACTAGCCTCGGTCTAGGCCGCAGTCATGCTAGGATTCCGCATGCATTATTGCGATTCGTCCGAGGACTAGGTCTAGTGCGTCGAAGATCCTTTTGGACAGAATACAACTAGCGGATGCGAAGGAATACCAGTTCAACGACGCCGCCACCTTAGTCCGGCGGTTGCAGGAGGTGCAGAAACAGGTGCAGAAGAAGGAAGAGGACTGGCGAACGGCGATGAAAAGGCTCGGCGAGGCGGAAACTCTCCAGCGGTGCGTGTTCCAAAAGCTTTTCGGCGAAGAGCAAGCGGCTGGGAATAGTGGTGCTCCCCGTGACTTTTGCGATGGTGGCTTGTCGGAGGATCTCCTACTGGATGAACAGGGAGGCGGAGGCGGGGAAGATGGTCTGAGAATGGACGACCTGGTTGACGACAGCGGATCCCTGCTGGAGCAGTTTTGCTCGCTTCCCTCCGCCGGTGACCCCGTGATATCGCAGTTTTACAGTTGCACGGGCGACGTCGAGATGCTGTCCTCGGGTGAGCAGGAGTGGATGGCAAACCAGGAAGTAGACGGGACCACGCCACCAGAACAAGATGCGCAAAGCAAATCCATCGAGAATGATCCCCTTGCCGTAACTACTGTGCGATCCCTGCTAGCTCCGAACTCCCTCGGCTCGCATTTGCTGAACAAGCCGGCGAGTACTGCAACAAACTACAAACCGATCCTCCCTTTATTCCGCTCTTTGTCACCCCAGACGAACAACCACCAAGAACTCAACGTCGCAAAGGTGAACGGAAATCGGGGCGAGGTGAACGGAAGTTACGCTGGAAGAACGCAGCTCACGACACAGCCCCAGACAAAGAACCTGAAGACGAGCAGCAGACTGGCGCAAGTCCAGGGGCCGCCCGGAAATAAAGATGCAACTAGTACTTCTACAACCCGCAAGCCAGCCTTGCCGCTGCGTGTCGTGCAGCCGATCACTGGTGCGTCTTCTAGCATTTCCGGAAAAAACAAAAACAGCGAAATAAATTCGAATTCTATGTACACCACGGAACATCAGCTCCTCCTCTCCAAAACCTCTAGCGTGAACGAAGCGCAGGTGATTAAGCAAACCAGTTTGGTTATCAAATGCAGAAATATCTGGGTCTGGGAGACTGCGAGATCTGTAATGCTCTGCTGACAGGAGAGAAAGATCTGTCGTGCGTAGTGCGCTACGCGCTATTTTTTTGTAATACAAAAACGCAATTTCTCATGCAGTTTACGCAAGACCTAGCTGCTCAGAAACTTGTCATGTGCTTCCCCAACTTGGGGATCGTTTCTGATTCGCACACTAGCATCACAACTTTGCAGACCCAGACATATTTGCAATCCATATTGGTGAAACGCAGCCACTTGGACAAAAAACCGTTGTTGGAAAAGAAAAACACGATCACCAACCGAACGTATTCTGAGGACGAGCCCGCGTCTAGTACATCCCAGTCACCAGAGCTTGTCTCCCATGATGAAAGACCAACTTCTATGCCGACCCGGACCCAGGACGACCACGAGGATCACAACCACAACCTCGAGGAGGAGGACAACTTCTCGGCCTTTGAGGCGGCGCTTTTGGAAGAAGGTGATACGAATGTGACCCTGTCGGAACTCCAAGCTGTTTCCGAGGAAGACAGTCTGTTGCGGTCGCCGGATGGACATGCAAATGATGTCGAAGAGGATGGTGCAGGCGGGGGTCAACGTGTCCGAGGACAGATGAAGGACCGGCTATTTTCGTGCGCATCGAGTATAGTGAGAAGTTGTTTTATTTTGAAGTTGGAAGAATGATCATCTGCTGCTGTGTACCAATGAAAATCATGACAGCGGTAAGTACTTGCATGATCACGAGCTAGGAGCACAGGAACACGAAGATGATCTCGACATGATCACTCCTCATCAAGGTAAGTACGTGGAGGACCCGTTTCTGCAAGAGGGCAAGCACCCAGAGGACCGAGATGTGGATGATACGATCAACGAGATTGACCGCCTCGTCAGCGTGATTTCTCCTTTTCAGTCCTGCACTTCGACCGCGGCCTCGTGCGGGAAGATGAACGTCGGTCGGGGGATTTTCGCTGGCGGTGGTGCAGGGGAAAAATATTCTACCACGACCCGGTCAAATGTGCACGTGCTCACCAAGAACACGTCTGCTCTGCGCGCGACGCAACAGGGGACCACCACCTCCAACGGCGCCCGTGTCCTGCGCCCTGTTGGGTTTCCGCCGAGTAGTACAACTAGAGCGGGCGGGAACGGAAAGGGGACTGCTGCACGAGGACCCTTGATGGCGACAAACTGGAAGCAGTTTTCTACTACGGCGACAACGCGCTACACCCCGCAGCCACGACCAGGAGTGCAACAACCGACGAACACCCTGCTGGCGAACGGGGGCAAGAGCGTGGGCGTAAATGCCGGGGTTTTGGTAGACAGCCGCGGCAGCCAGCAAAAGACGGGTCCCGGCGCGCGAGCAAACAGCAATGCCGTTGGTGCCTTCCACTCGGTCGTGAGTGCTGCAGCCTCCGAGCAGGAGGACGTCCTGATGGATCGGGAGCGGGAACTGCACGGCGGAAGTATGGATGGAACTAGCTGCCGCCCCTCGGCGGCAGGGGATGAGGGTTTGCGGAAGGAGGTCGAGCAACAGGACCACGCCGGCAATCAAATTTTAAAATCCGCAGCCAACACTTTGCTCCAGCACCAGTCCCCAACCAAGCCCGGAACTACTGCTGGTCGTGTCAGTGCCCCCGCAGTAGTTGAAGCGACTTCCTCTCCTGCGCACCGTGGAGGTCAACATCCGGAAGCTGCTAACACGACCAAATACTACCACATCTCCACCCCGGACAACAAATTTAAACAAAGCAACAAAAACCGTTCCTCCACCACATCTTCGTCTGCAACTAATATGAGCCGGCTCACCTCCGGCCAAAATAAAGTCCCGCAGAAGGCCAAATCCCCTGCCTATCCCATCGGCCTCGTGAAGCAAAGCCATCTGCTGCGGAGTCCGCCTTCGGGGTCGAAGAAATTGGCTGCCGCCGGTAGTGCAACTAACGCGATGAAGAGCCCACTCCTTGTGCACCGCACATCGCCGAAGAAACCGCATTTAGAAAGCGAGCGGGCGGTCTTACTCGCAGAGAGTCGTGGTGTTTTAGTAGAGCAGATGAAGAACGCTGCTGGAGTAAAAAACGAGCCCGCGACAGCCGAAGATGAAGATGAACTAGTGCAGCAGAGCAGAGGGAAGATGTGCGGAGGACCAGATTCTCCTGGGGAGCAAGAGAAATTGCGCCTGAATAAATCTAAACCCGGTCAAATTGTTGAGCCGGTCAGCCTGTTTCATCCCCTCGCGCCGATTTTGAAACGCGATCCGACAACTGGGAAGTTCGAAGTTTCGAAAATTCTCATCAACAACTCTGTGTTGAAAGGCAGTGGCAATAGCTCGTGCTGAATGGCGTCAGTAGAAGAACGAGGGTGGCTCTCGCTTTAAATTTTGACGAAAATACAGCTGACGAGTAAATCCTTAACCCTTTAAGACCCAAAACCAAAAGACGGACAGCGATGGATCGCAGTCTTGGTTTTTCTTTTTGTTGAGTTTTTTGCGCAAGATTCTAAATCTTCAGTAATCTCAGCTGTAAGTGGCTGCCGTACTTGGCCCCATGATTTCATTTTTTTGATGGCTTTCGGAGCTATCTCAACCTCGATTTTAGTTTACACTGGACGTGACCTGAGTCTGATTTTTGTACTCCTCCAAATGCCTTCGATTCACCTGCAGCCTCTCCAAATGCCTTCGATACCTGCAGCCTCCTGTAGTACAAATTTAAAGAAGCATGTACTATCTACAAACGGCAGCTACAGCTACAGCAGCTCCGCAGGACGAGCATCATCATCAAAATGTACGACTGGCAACCCTAAGGACGAGAGCCAGTAGAAGGACTCCTCACCTTCTTTTTCCATTTTTGTCGACTAAGCTACACACATTTTAGTTTTACGCATAATTGGTGGCATGTTTGCAATTCAGAATTCGCAGCTGAGCGGCGTGGTTGATTCCATGAGCCATATAAATGAACGTCGCAGCATGAGCCTCCCTTCAACAATACGATCGCTCTTTTCCTCCACCAGCGGCCAGTAGGTTGCCTACTTTTTTCTTTTTTTGCTAATTTCCCTTGACGCGGTGTGGTGCATCCTCGAGTCGTTCAACGAGCCGATAATTCCTGCTTTTCTTATCCGAAATGCGCATTGAAAACCAAAACCAAAACTCTATCAGGCTTTCAGAATGAAATATGATAAACGAAATGACGAAAGGAACAATTAGCACTCGAGTCGCTTTCGCATAGACAGTATGGTTGCATTTGCGTTCTACTCAGACTCAGTACACGAGAGGTTCTGTAGGTCGGGGATGCAGTGTCCAACTCCGTGTTGCGAAAGGCAGCTCGGTGTTTCCTGCCGTGATGAGAGATGAATAAGATCAGATGCATCAGATCTTCGTGCATCAAGACCTGTGTAAAAGTGTGAGTGCCTGGATCATTCCACCGTGTCCGGCGGCTTGTGACTGCCTGCTTGAAGAAAATGAAATCTTGCATTGGTAGGTTGCCGCTACTTCACAACAAACACGATGACGATCCTTTCGCCTCTTGGTGTTGATCCGCTCGGTAACCACGTCACAAATTTTTATACCGAACGAGACAGAAGAAGAAGATCAAGATCCTCATAATTCTCGAAGCTCGCGATCATCTAAGTAGCCTAATGAGCATTCGGAAAAAACGGATCTGACACGAAATTTAGATCCGAAGGCGAAAGAGATGAAGATCAGCGGTTCCACTCGAGATCCAAATTTTTTAAATTTTCATGGTGAAGGCGATCCATTATTTACGCTTGAAAAATTTAGATTTTACGTACATGATAGCCTAGAACAAAGTTTTGAATCCTTTAGAAATATCCCTTCGACACAAAACACTCAACCACTAACAGGGGACCAGGTATAGGAGGTCATACATTCCAGGTTTAGATTCATTTCTAAATCACAGTCACACGTTCACACTTTCAAGATGAAGTTTGTCCGCAGCAAGCAGTCCATTGTCCTGCCGAAGGGCGTCACCGTGGAGGTTAAGGCCCGCAAGGTCACCGTCAAGGGCCCGCAGGGAACCCTGAAGCGCGACTTCACCCACCTCCCGGTCTCCATCGCGAAGATCGACGGCGGAAAGAAGTTGGAGGTCAGCCTCTACTTCGGCCTGTCCAAGCAGATCGCGTCTCTGCGAACGGTATACTTAAAAGATAATCGTCATTGATGAAATTACTTTGCGTCATCCCACGTTGGGCGCTGGCGCACACCGACATTGCTCATATCGCCTAGTACAAGCTTTTAAGTTTCCCTCTTGTCTTCCTCATTTAGAAATCTAAAAAACCTAAATGATTTTTTTCCCATGAAAAATTATCCCAGGTGTGCTCCCACATTGACAACCTGATCACCGGTGTGACCAAGAAGTACCGTTATACTCTGCGCTTGGTGTACGCGCATTTCCCGATCACCGCCTCCATCACCAACGGTGGCAAGCGCATCGAGATCAAGAACTTCTTGGGCGAGAAGATCACCCGCGTTATCGACATGATCGGCGAGGCTAAGGTACACTAGCGATTCATGTTTTAGGTTTTTGCAGCTTGATTTTGATTATGGGTCTATCCGCATGGCAAATCTATCACACTACCATGCCCATGCGAGAATGAGTGAGATCCTGGCTGAGGGAAAGGCTGTGTTGAGAGAGCGGACGATTTGGATGCATTTGGATAGCTAAGCACAGCTCCACCTTTCGCTTGTTCGTCCCCTTGACAACATGATTTGGTTTAGACAAAAATCTAAATCGAACGACCTTGATACAGGCCATCAAGTCCGAGGCTACCAAGGACGAAATCCTGATCGAGGGTCCGGATATCGATGACACTTCCCGCTCCGCCGCCCTGATCCACCAGTCTTGCCTGGTCAAGAACAAGGATATCCGTAAGTTCTTGGACGGCATCTACTGCAGCGGTCACGGACCGATCGAGGAAATGTAAGGTTTGGCGATGCAGCTTGGATGAATTACAACTACCGTGCAGGATAATTTTCCTTTCAGGAAAATTACACGGTTATGTGACTTTTAAAACGTGACTGAACGATGACACTGAAACGGAAATTCTGTGTGAAGTCTCGAGTGGAGAGATTTCTGCTAGAGGAGAACGAGAAGTAGCATTCTATGGTGCGTCCATTATTTCATCGTATCGGAATTTATCCGGCTCTCGACGAGATGTGACTAGAACGCTAGCAGGAATTTGAGACTTTATTTCGGAACGGAACAAAACCTGGAAAAAAAACCTCACTATAAAAATCCGACTTTCCAAAGTGAAAGGGGGCGAGTTTCGCTTTCTTGAAGGAACACACACTGTCTGGGTTTGCTACTGGACTGCGCTCACGATTTGTTCGCAATGTATATCTTCACATCCATCTACTGCTCTACCCCCTCATGTCGGTCGGAACTTCGAGAGCATCACTTTCCTCTGTCTTACAAAAACAAATGTAAATTTTCTCATTCGGCTCGTTCGCGTCCAAAACCTAAACCAAGAGCAGCACTATATTGATATTCGTTAAAAATAAGCTAGCTGAAAGACTTCATCGGTACGTACGTCTACGTTTGGAGCTGACGAAAAGTAGAGTCGTGTAGAGAAATACAGCATCAGCAAAATCATGCCGTGTATTTCAACATAGCTGACAAGCGAGAGAGGCTTCTTGAGATGTCGTGCGATTGTATGAGCTGGAAGCAGTGTCGTGTGCCAGCGAGGTTCATCGGTCTTTGACGGAATTTGTTTTTTCATGCAACAAAGATTGTGAAGATGTCCATGTCGGTATTTTTTCGTTCGTCCACAATCGTACAACCCAAACACGTCAACGTACCCGAGCATGAGAAGCAGCTTTTCATGTTTGTCGGAATGACAGTAATCTTCGCACTCCCTTGTCGTAATCAGTCGTGTACTATCATCAACCGCAAGCAGTTCCCGATTCGAACGCACCCAAACCTACTTTCGCTTTACATAAGAATCGGAATCAATTTTGCAATTTTAAATTTCTGCGACACATCTAGCGCAACATCGTGGTTAGTTGTCGACGTTTTCATCATCTGCTGGTAACGACCAAAAGATGGCGATGATCAAGCCGGTGGGCCTGCAGCCAATGGGCGGGGTATTGAGATTGACTGTTATTTTTGCGACTCTGTGCTCCTCAACTGCAATACAAATTTTGTCAGAACATCAACAGTCATGAAAAAATTGACTTTTCTAACTATGCACCTTGAAACATGTCACTTGTCATGCTGTATTGGAATTGAGAAACGTTTTGCTTTTGTCATGCGGAAAGTACTGCATCTTGTTCATGTCATTCCAAACATTCTACATTCTACACATCAGGCCAAGACCCCAGGGAGCGCCAGGGTGCAGGAGCAACCGATAAATTCGGAAGAGAAGGGCGGAATACAAGAGCACTATGACAAGGCCACTAGCGTTTGCGGTATAGAGTTTGTTTCATCCTCGAAAGATGCGTTGTGAGTTGAAATTGTACATGACAAAATTGATGAGCCTTGATGCGCATTTGCGCATGACAAATTCCTACCAAAAACTCCACTCAGGTCACATCGACGACCTCGTTGCGGCGCTCACCGAACTGTACGAGGACAACGCAAAATGGAAAAGCAAGTACATCTCCACAAAGAAGGCGCACTTCTCGAAGTTCTTCGGCGCGTCAAGCACGATGCTCTTGGGCTCAACATTCAGGGAGTGGAAAGCCTGGACACACGAGCAGTAATACTTGGAAATTATAAAGTCGCTTTTTCGGGCCTTTTCTGATCATGTTAAACAAATACAAGTGACGTCCGATGCAACATAAACTTGGATTTATTGCACGACATGTGAACAACTGAAATTTTCTTTTTGATGCCGCACGTCCCAGCGTACTATTGATTTTTCTCTCTCCTAAAAACAGGACCGCAGCAAGAAAGTACGACGCAATGAGAATGGAACAGGAAATTGCCGAGCGAGAATGGAACCTGAAGCTCGAGAACCAAGAGAAGGAGCACGACAAGAGTATCTATCTGATTCTAAGAAAAATGTCATCTATTTTTCATTCGATTTTTGTCATGCCTCGTGCCATTATCTATCGTGCGCAACCTAAATTTTCTTACATACAACCGTGGCGGCTCCTGTTTATGATCAATTTCCAGAAACATCATCATGACCCTCCATAATCTCAGGACTCCAAGCTTTGGAGGCGAACCACAAGCTGGCGATCGCAGAGCTCTCGGAGCAGATCGCGCAGCGAAACACGGAACTCTCAAAACTCGAAGCGGAAAAGGACTCCGTCTTCGGAAAGGGAGAGAAGTCATACAAAGTCCTGCAGAGTCTCAAGGTATGACGAGTATCATGTTGTTGGTGAATGAAGAAATGCATCACAGAATTACCACCCAAGTAGGACGATCATGTCACAGTACTACTTGTCATACTGAGCAGGGTCGTATTTGTTCCTGGAGATCAACTACATAACTGTTGCCATTCTCGTTCTTCAACGAGTCCATCTAAAACACCACTACATCAGCACCAACTGGAGGCTCTTGACGACGAGGAATTTGCCGTGACCTCCGCACACCGGCCAGCACCGGTTAGCACGAACAGCTTCGATTTCCTGAAGAACCGGCTGCACGACCTGCTGAACCAGGTGGACCCCAAGTACGTCCCACCGCTGGGCTCCCTGTCCCTGATGCCGCCGCCACAGCCCCTCAGCGGCTCCATCGGCCACCACGGGGTACACCGATGAGCGTACTGCAATTTATTTGGGTTACCGCATGACTTTTTTTCCCACTAATATGTGCTTGCATGATGACTACTTGTGGATGGGTTTTTGCGCGTGCGATGCTAGCTCGATCGTATGGCTGCGGCGTCTGAGCGGGCCAGTAGTTGTACCAAGTTGACTAAAATTTCAAACAAACAAAAAACAACAGAGCGCCGTAATCAGCAGTACCGCGACCCAACCACAGTACACGTACCAATTTTCGGCAAAGTAAGAATGGGAAACCAGGAAAATTTTTCTCGGCCACCACTTTTATTTCTGTACTAAGTTGTAGTCCGTCGCACAAATTCAGTAAATGCATTTCTATTTCTTGCCCCAACCGTTTTCAGAATAGCAACTTTATCGTCTTGTTCCATTAAGACTAAGATGAAACCTCAGTGTTTACAATAAGACCAGAGTAGCAGGCACGTGAGACTGAGATGCCGCGACCATTCCCCGTCCCAGGGGGAGGTGGCTGCGCACTTATCCGCTGCTTTCTGCAATTCCGTTTCCCCTCATTTTTTATTTCCCAATAGACCTGTTTACTGTATTATGCTATCGACAGTTTGTGTTTCGAGTTCGACTGGAAGCGCTAGCGCATATTCGTTACAAAGATGAAATTAAAAAATGTCAATGTCAATCCAGCAAACGTAATAATCTTCTTCACGTATCAAACCTTTAAGTTTAACCCCAAAGACCACTAAAACGCATAAGATTAAGAATCACCTCCTACACATGTATACTATTTGTTTGGGGACAAGAAATCACACACCTTCTGTTTCTTCAAGCTCCTGTATGAATCAAGAGACGAGAAAAAGCGAAAATGAACTTAGCGACCCATTGCCGCATGTGAATGATTCCTATCCTGTTTTTCGCAAGCGTTTTGGAGACGAGAAGGAAAAATAAACACAACACTTTTGGCGGATGCACATTCGCGGGCAAATCGCAATTTTCCGCACCATCAACCGGAACGGGAGCTAACTGCAGTTTAGGGGCTCAATTATCGGAGAAAAAGTTCGGACATGAATTTTCGGTGCTTCCCTGATGAGAGCGTTTTTTTTTTTCGTTTTTTTTGTCCATTGCCTGGGCAAACTTGCAACTTCATACGCTCGTCCAATGGTGGAACTTTAGGTAATGGCACCTCGTCCTCGTCTTTGAGTCGGCGTCGCAAAAATCTAAATCGCGGTTTTTTGCACAACATCACATCCAACATTTCGGTGCAAAGTAAACGTCTTCGGTGTCGTCCTCGACCTCGACGTCGTCGTCGGTCCATGACTTATGAGTGCGTCGACCTTGTTAAACTTTTGCCTCTTCGCTTGATCGATAGACATCAGTGTAGTCCCAAAAATAAACCATGGATGCCCTCATTGACGACGAGGACGCCTGTGCCATGGCGAAGCGGCGCCTAGACGACGTGCTAGGCGCCACCAGCGTTGTGTATGGATCGGCGAAGACCGGGTTGCGCGATCATGATGGGAGTTGTGATTTGGATTTGACGTTTTTCGTCGATATAGAGGACCCGCCAGTTTTTGCATCTTCCACATCAACAACCAGCACAGTGCCGACCGATATCACAACCCCCGCTGCTGCAAAAACTCCTTCTAGCAGGGAACTCGCTCTCACCTGCTTGCAAGAGTTCAGAGCGAAACTGGAGCAGCGTCTTTACCGAACCTCATGTCCGCTCTGGAGAATGATCGGGCATTTCGACTACGAAAAGATCGAACTCATTCCGGCCCGCATACCGGTCCTGCGGATGGAAGAGGTGACAAGGGACGATCAAGATGATCATGTTATCCGTAATAATGTTGTTGAACAAGTCCTCCCGGGTAGAAGTTGTACGGCGCAACAAGTCAGGAAATCCGCGACCGCGTGCAACCACGTCGAGCACCGGCTCGTGATCGAGATCACCGTCAACAACTACAACGGCGTGAGAAACAGCAACTTGTTGAAGCAGTACATGTACCAAAAGTAAAAATGTCTGGGTCTGGAAACTTGTGATGCTGGGTGGCGTCTCATGATGAGGCTACACACGCTGGCTCAGCATGACAAGTTTCTGAGCTCCTAGGTGTTGCCTCTTCATCTGCATGACAGCCTGCGCTTCTGCATCACAGAAAAACGGAGCTCTTGGGTAACGTGCATGACAGATTCAAGAGTCATGCCAGACAAGCATGACAAACATGAATTCTTCCAGACCCAGACATTTTTACATTTGATAACATGACCTGTCCGATTGCCCGGGAACTCGCGCTCAGCGTGAAGCGCTGGGCTCGGGAGAAAAACTTGGTCCGGATATTGTATTAGGAAAAATCCCCCCTCCCCATATCGAAAAGGTATGTTTCCGAAAATTTGTGCTGCTGATTTGAGACCACAAATCACGTCTGTCTTGCAAGAAGGCAAGTGTAGAGGCTTCCGCGCCATTGTGGAAGCGCTTTGGCATGCTGTTGCGCCTAGGGGACAGCCGTTTGTAATGCTAAGCAACTAGACCCAAACGCCCCTACCTAGGCCGAAGATCTGGCTGCGCTGCCTTACTGCAAGACAAATCGGATTTGTGTACGCAAATCCAGCATGAGAAGTTTCGTTTTGATATGGGGAGGGGGGATTTTTCCTGTTGATACCGGAATGTGGATAACGGGTTGCTGAGCAGCTACGCGTATGTCTTGCTGGTCGTGGCGTTTTTGCAAAGCAAAAAAATCCTACCCAACCTGCAGGACGAAGAGTCGCAAGTGTGTAAACTCCGTTCCATATGCGGGGAGCAGTGGGACTGGGCAGCGTTGGGTTTTAGCTCGCCGCCAGTGCAGGCACTTGCTGCGTTCTGCAAAGCGGAAAAGTGCAGTTCCGACGGCGATGTTGTGCGCGCGCTGGAGCGGGATTTTTTCCAGCTGTTGCATGCGCGCTGTACGAAGCGCGCGACGGTCAAAAACGTTTTCTGCATCAAAAACGGAAACGGGTACTGCGAAGAGAATGTACTACGCGCCGGCGGCCTGCTCGGGGGTTGCGCAGTCGCGGTGAAGGATCCCTTTGCCCTCGGGCCGGACGGCAGAGCCATGATTTTGCGGTGCGGCAGTACCGCAAGTTTTGACGTGCTGCGGAAGGCCATCGCAAGGGAGAACACAAATTTGACATTGCTTGTCCCTCGGGCGGGTCTACGGCGGAGGTCGTCGTGCATGAGCACCAGCGACACCGCCCATGACACCGCGGCTTCTTGTGAAGAAACATCGGACTCCTGTTCGGATGAGTCGGAGCATGTTCCTCACCTCCCTGCTGCGCAAGAAGTTGTAGACGGAACAGCTTTGTTCGCACCTGCAGATCATAATGAACAACCCGCACTCCACCTGACTGACAACCACAACAACTCGGGGGCGGGAATAAATGGCAACAAGGTTGTGCAGGAGCGGAAGAGCCACGAGTGCGAGACTCATCTTCTTGAAGGGAACACGACGATCAAGCGCGATCCTCTTGTCCTCCAGCAGGGACCTGCACCAGCAGAAGATGTCAATGTCTCTTCTCGGCGACAGGATGTTGAAAAAGAAGTAAATTGCGATCCACAGAACAAGCTACAACCAGAGGCCGCGTCAGCGAGCTCCAACAGCTCTATTTCTACGCCATCCACTCGTTGTCCTCTACTTAAGAGATCGGCAAATCCGTACGTGATCAGGATGAAGATGCAGAGAGAAGCTTGTGCAATCCAGAAACAAGAAGCAAGAAATGGAACGACTTCTGAAAGACACCGCGTTTTGAAAACGAGGCGGCGCGTCCAGGAACTGCTTAACAAAGTCCTTTATCAAGTGTAAAAATGTCTGGGTCTGGAAACTTGTGATGCTGTGTGGCGTCTCATGATGAGGCCACAAGTGCTGGCTCAGCATGACAAGTTTCTGAGCTTCTAGGTGTTGCCAATTCCGCATGACAAACTGCGCTTCTGCATCACAGAAAAATGGAGCTCTTGGGTAACGTGCATGACAGATTCAAGAGTCATGCCAGAGAAGCATGACAAACATGCATTCTTCCAGACCCAGACATTTTTACACTTGATATCCTTCCCACGGGCCCAAGTCGGCGAGCCACGTTGGACAAATTTTTGGAAATGAAGCTCGCCCGTATCGCGGACTTGGTCCTGGTCAGCGAGGTCTACGAGAGTGCACAACCCCCCGTGCGCCCCCTCATTTGTATTTTGGCATGAAAATAAGCAATTGCCATACAACAAACGCTGGCACACGTGGAGCCTGTGCATGACAAGGTCATCATGCGCCTAATGGTGTTTGTAGTGCTCCTGTTAATCTAGGTTCTTTCCATAATAAACTGCCATGCATAATAGTGACGAAAGGTAGCAATTGGATTTGGAAGCTTTGCATAAGATAAAATGAGAACGAGGGGGAGTTGTGCAGCACTCTGATACCGTCATATGTGCCAACGTGTTGAAGTTGTTTTCCGGAATTGAAGGCTGTTACTTTCCGGAACAGAAGCGCGACAGCGACGAGCAGGTAGACACGGAACTGGAGCGCCAACATCAACTTTTTGGAGGTAGTGCCCGGTGCGTGGACCACCGCAGCGATGTTGCCATTTTATGGGGCTTTTCAGGATTGGTGTTGTACTTGAGACACGTCTTGCCCGAGTTCAACATGCTAGAAGAAGGCACAACTTCGAGCAAAAGGAAAGCAAACACTTCTACCATCTGCTTCCACGGGGAACTTGCCGTTGTTTTGCAAAAGAAGCTGAAAGGTTTCTTGAAACGAATTCGAGGCTGCAAAGGCGAACAAACTGCACCAGTGGGAGATGAGACCCATGACGAAGCTGGACGGAGCCTGGTTCTCCTCCTCAAGTTTATGGGGCAGCTGTTTTTGGTCCAGGCGCTGCCCTTGAAAGTGATACACACTCTATCAGAGGTGAAGAAAAAGAAGTGTTTGTGTTTTAGCATTGTAAACGATAGTGGTCTAGTCATCTTGAGGTGTAGCAACGACTTGCAGCGTTTTCCAGCATGGACTCACGGTACTACTACTTATGCACGACAAATTTGGGCCGCGCGTTTGCGCCATCTCATGCGTAGTTTTTACTGCATGCCATTTTTCATTTCCGTTTACAACGTTCCACGCTCTTTCTTTTTGCTGCCATAAGCTGCGCTGGAAAACGTGTTAGAGCTCAAGGAGGGCGGAGAAAGTGAAAGCAGAGGAGCGGGAACAAGTACGACTACTACAACACCTAAGTCAGGAGCTTCAGAAATCTCCACGACCAAAGAACGGGTTTTACCCGAAGCGCAAGTAGTCGGCGCGTGCGAGCTCTTCATAACGATCGGGTACACGCTGCAGAACAGGATCACCACCCGGCCGACCTACCAGCAGGCCTTCACGTCCGGTTTAACCGAGGCTGTCGCTGCCAGTGCCAGGAAAGACCTGTTACCAAACTCCTTTGCCAAACTTCAGGCTCTCCACGAGAGCAGAAGTCCGGCGGATCCGAACGAGTACCAGTACAGTGAGCGGTGCCGGGTTAAAATACAGATTGTGCTGGACTGGCTCCTGGAGGGAAACGGAAAGTGGTTTTGAACACATAGCAGAACTATGTTGTGCAGCTCTTGCAAGAAGCGTCGCAACTGCTACATCCTAAAGTCGGCAGAGGAAGCCGAGCCCGCCCGTGGTAAACGATTACGCCAGCGAGAACCGCGAAAAAGCCGTCTCCGTCTCCGTGATCGCGAAGTAAAAAATATTTGAGATCACCTTCGCCGGCGCATGGCCGGCACAGCATGTGAAGAATGTGGTGTAGTTGGAAGAGGACAACTACGAAAGTAACAGATCGAAATCCAAGAACTTCCTCCGGAATGCCTTCGCGCTGCGCACAAAAGAAAAAGTGAAAAAAATGGAAACGGAAGAAACTGTAACTGGGCAGCAATCGATTTTTTGCTTGCTCGGAACACGATGCCGAGGAACAGTGAATCCATTTTTTGTTGTGAAGGCTCAAAAAAAAATCACATGGTAGTGAAATAAAAGCGATGCTGATGTAAGAACACTCATGAATGGGTGCCTTGGAAAAAGGCACTTACGAATGTTGGAGTATTTTTCGAAGATGATAACACTTCACTTCATGAACCAGAAAACTTGAAATTCAATTTTCGGATTGAAATTGACACTAAGAATGAGTAAGAAAGACGAAGCAGAATTGGAAAATAAAGATACAACTCCATAAAGGCGTGGTCTGTTGCCACTGTTTCTCGACTTATTTTATGCACCTCGTCCCACAGTTCTTTATCTTTATCTTTTGGCAGTGCGACGAAGTTGGTCGGGGTTCTGGCACCACGTCATCTAGATCTGCTGTAGAGTTTCTCTCTCCACACGCCGCCCACCTCCGGATGTTGCAGTATATTCATATTGAAGATCAATCGCAACAGAAGTTGGAAAACGAAAAGTACACGAGAGCCATCACAAGATCAAGAAACTTGTCAACTGCCAGAGATCTGTTCCAATAAACGAAACACGATCGAGTTCTCTATCTTATGGAGGTTTTTCAGCTTCTGTCGTGCTCTCGTTTATTTTGTCGGGTTAAAAAAACTGTAGCAGGTCGTCTAGTCGTACTAGCTAGTTGTATCTAAGTATCTTGATGTAGTGCAGTCTTGTGCACTTCGTCCTCCCTACTTTTTTTTTGTGTACTCACGGACTTTCTTTCCTTTCCAGCACCAAGATCATGTGGGAACCGCGATCACCCGTACCCGACAACGGCAGCACGAGTTCATCTTCTTGGTGGCACTACCCCAGCCCTAATTGCCCCGAGAATGAAGCGACACCGACGTCCTACCAACAGACGCCCGGTTCTTTCGAAAAGGGCAAAGGAAAATCAAAGCAAAAAGCAGACCCTGGTGGAGTTTTTGGCGCAGCAGGAGTGCCTGCTCTCGGAAAAAATCAACTTCCGGGGAAGACGAGCTGCTCTTCGAGCAAAAAGGGCGGGAAGCCGGATCAGCAAGCAAGTGATGTGTCAGCATTCGGTAAAGGCTACGAGTACGACCATGTCGCTCAGCTAGGAAAGCCGGCAGGAGCAACCTTCTATCCGCCGACCGCAGATTGGTATAATTTTGCCGACGGGACGGGAGCTACAGCTTCGCTAGGGTTTGCACCACCGACTCGAAGCCCGGGACTCGATGTTGGAGCTGTCTCCGCTGCTACTGCTGGTTACTACGGCGGGTACTATCATCAAGGCGAAGAAGCATATGCATATCAACTTCCATATGTTGTTCCAGCGGCGCCTGCTCATCATCTTTATCCGGAACTACAAACTACATATTTCCTTCCAGGCATTTCTTCTGGGAAGAAAGGCAAGCACAGCGCCTCCCCGTACTACGCGGATCAACAGCAGCCCCATTGGAAGATGTCGAAAAACGGAACACCCAGTGGAAAAGGCAATAAAACTCAAAATGCCGGAAAAAAAGCGGAAGCCACTTCGTCCGGTAGTTCCGAGGTGCGGGACAAACAAAAACAAGAAGTAACTGCTACTGCGACGTCTACAGCTTTATCGGCTAGTAAATCATCATCATCGCCAGCAGAAGACGCGAGTCGCGTCAAGGATAAGGAACATTACATCAGGAAACGAGGAAAAAAACAAAAACCAAAAGCGCAGGGAACAAATGGAACAAATTCAAAGAACACAGCAACGCGGCCCCCGCCGACCACTCTGGACCGGCAATTGCAGGTGATTTTAAACAAGGTGTCGGTGAGTAATTTGCAGAAACTCCTGCAAAGCGAAGACGTCGCTAATTTGGCAATCAAAACACAAGCGGATTTGCAGACCCTCGCGCGCATGTTTTGTGCCCAAGCGATGTACGAATCGACGACGAAGGAAAGAGTTTTTGAATTTGGCACGTCGTTTGTGCAGCTGTACGTTGTACTGTTGGATCACGTTTGGAAAAAACGGCTTCCGGAATTGACGTTCTTTTCCATCCAAGATTTGTTGCCCAGTAATACGAAAGACAACTCTAGTACTCCCGCTCCTGCCGTGACCTTGTTCCGAGAGCTGCTGATGACCGCCTTACAAGAGCAGTACGATTTCACGAAAGAAATGCGAGACCTGGCCTACTGGAAGAAAGACAGTAAAAATCATCTTCATGCGGACACGAGCACCACCTCCTCCACGCGGCTTCTGAGTGGGCGGTATCTATGGTTTGGCTCGTCGGAAGACCAACACCAAATCTACCCGCAGCGACAGCGGTATGAAATGCAAAAGTATCGTACTAGTATAAATTGCATTACAAATTGAAATTTCCCTAGCATGACAAATGAATTTGTCATGCTGTTTTAGCTTAGGAAGGCGACTTGTCATGCATAATTGCGATTACTACGAAACGAGTGCGATACTTTTGCACAGGATAAGCGTTGCGCGTCAACGTTCTCGAGCAACTTATGCACTGCCACGCCCGTGATCCCGTCATCTTTAAAAATGTCTCAGAAATGGCCTCGGGAATGTAAGGCGGAGGCAATTCCCACAACGCCGGCGCCCCTCGTTGTGGTTGCAGGGAAGAGGGGCACGCAAGGCGTCGAGCCGGGCCATCGCAAAGCAGCTTCCTCGAGACGCGGCGCCCGCTGCCGTATTTGGCGCATTTTTGTGGCGCGCAATGCGGGCCGCGGCTGGCGTTGACGTTCGGGCGCCGCCCGTTTGCCCCTTATCCTTTTGCCGGCCTTCCCTTGCATATATGGACGCGAAGTGCCGCAGCGCCACACTTGTGTCGGGCCTATCTGTGCCCGCTTCCTTTCGTTTTGTCGCAGGCGCGCCGGCGTCTTGTCCGCAGCCCGGTACGAAGCATTGCAGGCGCCGCGTCTGCCCCTGCATTTCCGCCGCCCCGGCGGTTCAGTGCCTGCTCTGACAGGTTGAGGCCTTCAGCGGGGCTGCCTCTGTAAGAAGGCAGTGCGCTGGCCTTGCCGCTGTTCCTTTCTTTGTTTCTTTGGCAGCAAGGCACGGGCCCGGCCTTGCTTTCTGCGCGGCGGACTGCTATTCTGGCCCTCCTCCCTTGTGGGCGGCCGGCATGGCCGGCCTCACCCGGGAGGGCAACCAACTGCCGGCCTCCCATTCGTTGGCCGCCTGCCGGCGCCGCTTGGCCACAGCCGGGCGCTTCGTCAGCCCATTGTCGTGGCGCATTGCTTTCGCATGCGCAGGCGCGCCCCTTGGCGCGAGGGGGATTTTGCCCTGCTTCTCTAGATCACAGGGCCACCGTGTCACGCGCGTGACACGGGCGGACCCGGCTTCGTTTTTCCTCGTCTCTTGCTGGTCTTGGGTGGTTTGGTGGCAAGCAGAATTGCTTCAGTCAGTTTCCCTTCGCTTCTACCGCCCAAGCCCAGGGCGCTGCCGCGTGTGTGTGTCTATGATTGGCATCCAAGGCAGTCTTAGACCTGGGGCGAAGGCCTGCCTCAGCCCGCGGGCCCTTCCTGGCTTCTGCCAGCCGGACCGGCCGCCGGCCGACAGCCAGGCTGGCGCCCCCGCGCGGGCCGTGTTGGCCTTGCTTCGATGCAAGTGCCGGCGAAGGCCTTGCAGCGGCTTATAGGCAAAGCCGAACCGCATGAAGTTAATGGGGCTGCTTAACTCATTGGCGCAGCCACTGGCGCCATGTGTGGCGCCGCTCCTCTCCCTCGGCACGACTTAGGCGCCCCCTTCACCAACGAGAGCGGCGGCCGGCAGCCGGATGAAGCAGCAGCCGCCGGAGTTCGCGAACGCGGCCCCCGTGTCAGACCCAGAGTCCGACGATGATGTGCGTTGACGAGCTTCAGCGCCCCGATTACAGCTGACCCGTTGTAGATATTGCGTAGAGCAAAACTCTACTTGGCCTGTGGAGGCCACATGTTGTAAGCTATTTGGCTTGTGGGGGCCACACGTTGTGACTCAGAATCAGAAACGTCGCGAATGAGAATCAGAATCATGGCGAATGTGAATCGAGCTACGGTAGTAAAAAGACCGCGAATGAAGCGAAAAAATTGAAAGGACCGGGCCAAGAAAGTAGGCCAAAAAAAAAGGCGAAAGCGAAGCCACACGCGCTACCGGGTGCCGCATTTCTGTAAAGGGAGGAAAAATGTCGAGGCCTTCGCATTTTTCTCCATCAGGAAAAAACCTGAGAGCGTTTGCATTTTTTTCCTTCAGGGAAAAACCCAAAAAAGTTCGCGCGATTTTCTTTTAGAAAAAAACCAAAAAAGTTGCGCGCGATTTTCTTTTAGAAAAAAACCAAAAAAGTTGCGCGCGATTTTCTATCACAAAAAAACCCAAAAAAGTCGCGCGCGATTCCCCGATGTAAAAAAACCAAAACCGAAGACGGGCCAGGTTTTCTGCCTTCCCCCGATGGTATGAGACCGATCAGGTCGGCGATTTTCCACATTTCTGGCCTTTAGAAAATCGCGCGCAGCTTTTTGGGTTTTTTTGTTATAGAAAATCGCGCGCAACTTTTTCGGTTTTTTTCTTATAGAAAATCGCGCGCAGCTTTTTTGTTTTTTTTCTAAAAGAAAATCGCGCGAACTTTTTTGGGTTTTTCCCTGAAGGAAAAAAATGCAAACGCTTTCAGGTTTTTTCCTGAAGAAGAAAAATGCAAAAGCCGCGACATTTTTTCCCCAATAGCAGAAATGGCGCCACGGTTTTCCGCGTTTCGGCTTTTCTTGGTGTTGCTTTTTCGCGGGTTTCGCAGTGCCCTTGATTGTTTTTTTTCAGCTTTGCAGGATGCTCCTTATTCGTTTCATAAATTCGGCAAAAATTGCCGCACGGATCAAGTTCATAACGATCGCCACAGCCACCCGAGAGCGAGGGAATCGATGGCAAATCCGTCCGAGATTGTTTCCATCGATCTCGCGCGCGGGCCGTTGCGCCGTGGCGAACGAGTCCGATCCCGTGAAAAAGGTGCCTTTGCGTGAAGGCTGCAAAGGGTCGAAATTTCCGCGAAACTGCGAAGAAGATCCGCGGCGCGGCAGTATTGCCACCTCTTCCGGTGTTATGTTGCAAGGCCGCGGCATCTCCAGAGCAGTTGCGGAGTGATCTACAGAGCAGGCCCAGAGCGCTCCTCGCGCTTCTCATATCCCGGACGGATGTCCTGCAGAGCACGCCCAGGCCGATTGCTAAGACTGGGCGCGTGAATATTGTCGGCCGGTCCGACGGAGGGGGGCCGGAATGGGCGGCCGGCGTTTCGGGCAGGTCTTCGGGATTTGGGCGCGGCAAGTGAGCACGCAGCGAATGAAGGGGCGAAGAACTGTGGTGGGCGGAGGGTCCGGCGCAAGATTGCGCAGGTTTTTGCGGGTAAAGAGCAGGGCGGTGGAAGCCCGGCCGGCCCGGCCGCCGGGCTCAGGATGTAGAAGCTTCGCGCGCCGCAGCTGTCGCGTGCGACCTTGGCCGGCGACACCTACCGCACTGCGTTGATGGTAGGCGGCCCGGTGTGTGCTTTTGCAGGGGCAGGCCGCTGGCCCGGCGCGCTACCTAGCTGGGCACCCAGGGAAAGGCCGCCGATTCGGGGATGTTGGGTGGGAGGGTTGGGCCCGGTTTTTCTTTCTTCAGGGAAATCATATTGGGGGGAAGAAGCCAGGGCCCCTCTCGGTTTTCCCCAAGGAAACCTGCTTGGCGTGTTTCTTACAAGCGCACAAGCAAAGGCGCGCCGGCGCGCTGGAGCTGGTTTGTATTTTCGCAGAAAGAAATTAGGAAACACGGCCCGCGCAAAAGACGCAGGCCGCGGCGCGTGCTCGGAGGGACGGGCGGGCCGCACTTTGTGGGCCGCGCGCTCGCATGCGCGCCCTGTCGGCCGGCCACCAGCCGTCGCACGGATTGCCAGCCGGCCACCAGCTTTGCGCGCTGGGCGACAACCTTTGTCCTAACCAGCGCGCAACACCCTCCGAGGGGCGCTCCCCGTTTTTCCGAACCGTGGCGCCATCGTGTCACGTGTGTGACGCGAGCGGCATGCGCTTCAGTTTTGCAGCGTGGTGGCGTAGGGCGCGCGCCCCGGGGGTTCGCCGGGTCTGTGGTTTTGGGTCTATTGCCCGCGCCCAATCTTCGCGCCGGCCGGCGGTCCGCCCATGTAGGTTGTCCAGGACGGCGCAGATAATTCCCGTGGCCCGTCCTTCCGTTGCTATGGCGTGCTCATCGTGTCGCGCATCAGTGATGCGCGACGTATGGAAGCGACCAAGACGATGACTCCGATGCGCGGCGATATATGCAAAGTCGGGACATTTCTGAGCAGATTCCTGGAGCATTCCTGAGGCATTTCCAGACCCCCTCTGATCACGGGCGGTCCGTGAGTAAGCAACCATCTGCGGTTCGTTGGTGAGCTGTTTTTGAAGGACCTCGTCCCCTTGAAAGCGATCACGGATATTTTGGATGATTTGCTGCACATGACAGTGCCAGCAGTTGTGTTGAAAGAAGAAAATAACAACCTTCCGCGCGAGGATGGGCTCGACGCCGCGAGAATGCTTTTGAAAACCGTTGGGTTTGCGCTGCAGTGCATGTCGTCATCTGCTCAGGAGGACGGGATGGAAAACCAAGGAAAGGGGCAACAAAAAGGAGCCGCTCAAGAAGAACATCTGTGGGACAGGTATCTCGCCAGGTTCCAGTTGTTGACGGAGGTCAAAAGAGAAAAAGACGACAGCAAACGGTACTACGGGATGCGCGTTCAGGTTTTTTTCGAGGATCTGGTTAGAAAAGCGGAGTCTGAGGAGTGGAAAACATTGGCGGCGGAATACAAAAACCGGGAGAAAAATGCACTTCTGCTTTCTTCACCTGCTTCCGGGGAGAAAGTGGAAGACAAGGACGAGAGTGTTGTGGATAAGTAGGGATACGAAATTATAAGGAACTCTAAAGAACGTATTCTTACTTGGGCTTGTCGTGCCAACAGCATCAAATCTGTATCAGTCTAACAAGAACAGCGTGCGACGAGACCAGCTCCCTACTTCGTTTTTACATTTTTTGCACAGCATCAAGTCCAAGTTCAAGAAGATGTCTTGGGTCTCCTGGTAACCAGTTTGGTGCTTGAATTTTCCAAGAATTGAGATGAAGCATCACGACCCTACATCAATGCGTGCAGCAGTCGTAGATTGGATCAATTACACCCGATTGCGATTCTCCATAAAGACCAGCAAAATAAACTTCAGAGCAGGGTGCTTGAATAAGAATAAATTGTTGCCACGTCGTCTGGTCTGTGGTTCGGCCCCACGCACTTTTATACAACACTCTTGACCTGTCTGTTGTTCCATTTCTGCTTCACCTTATTTCCTTTATCGTTACCCTAGTTACGTAGACTTTGATCGTAAGTAGAAAATTGTGGGGGAAAGCGGAGTGAGTCACTACCTTCTTTTCTTCTAGGTCTTGATGATGCCGTCCAACTTGTCGCACTAGTTGTAGTTCAGTTGTGCCTTACAAAATAATTTACACACGCTATACTTGTTTCTCTTTCTGTTTTTGATTTGTTTCTCAATTCGAGTTCGTCTTCATCTTCATCATGGTACGAGGCCAAGCCGATAAAAGAATGAGCGGCCCGTCGATGTCGAAAAACAATCTGGTCAGTGGTGTTAAGAAGAAGAAATCTACTGGTGTTTCTCGTGGTGTCGCGATGAAGGCGGTGTCCGCGTCGATGAAAACGGGACGGGTGGTGAAGAAATCTCTTGTACGACCCATTACAGCGCACACAGCAGGCTCTCTTCGGGCAGGTGGACTTCGGTCGGCGGCGATCAGCAGCAAATTGGTACCAACTGACGCGCTGTCAGCGCGAAAACTAAGTGGCACTGACATTTCTGCAGATTGCAAGAAACTTCTCGATGATCTCGTCCTGAGCAAAAAGCCTCCGCGTGACGGTAAAGTTGCTGCTGTTGCCGCTGCACCAAGGCCGGCCGTGTCCTCATCGAGATCGGTTGCCGCGAAGAAGGAGAAGAAGACGGAAGTCGGTAGGAAGGTAGGCACCGTAGCAGCTTCTAAAGTAAAAGTCGCAGCCGGCAAGAAGAACAAAAAGAAAACGTCAGTGACTGTGGTGCGGAAAGCTGCGGCAGCTGGTAAAGAAACGGGGAGCGGCGTTAGGAGAACTAAGTTAGGCAACCCCCAAGTCTCGCCGAAGGACGACATAAAGAGGAAAACTGCAGTTTCGTCGACATTGGCTTTGGCTTCATCTTCGGCAGCGTCGAGGGCAAAAGCAAAAGCACCCTCGCACGCGATGAAGAAGACTAAGATTCAACAAGCCACGGGTGCTTCAAAGCCTGCGAAACTAAAAAGCAAGACGACCACAGCGTCTTCGGTGGCTATGAAAAAGAGTACTGCGATGAAGAGCAGCCTTGTCCTAAGTACCACGACCTCCAAACGACCGAAAAATGATAAAATTCCTTCTTCGACTTGCTCTTCCGGCCCGAAAAATTGGCAGAAGACCTTGCAGCTGATGAAGAATCTCCGGTTCGAAAAGATCGCCGACGTCGACGTATGGATTGCAAATATGTCTGGGTCTGGAAGGATGCAAGGTTTGTCATGCTTGTCTAGCATGACTGAAGAGCTTGTGATGCGTGTCCAAGAAGAGACCCTCTGGCTTGTCATGCAAAACGGACTTTGTCATGCGGAAAGCGAAAGCACTACACTAAGCCACACAAATATTTCTCATGCTGGGCTGTGCATTGCAGAGCATTCACTCTTCCCAACCCAGCATTACAAGTTTCCAGACCCAGACACTTTTGCTGCATTTCATAAGACGTGATCGGGTGCAATATGCTTGCGGACCGGGACTCTCCGGACATGGCGTTTCACCATCTCGTTGCGGCGATGCTGTCTGTATGCAATACAATCTTCCCGTACACGTACAAAATGCATGACAAATTTCGCGGCCAGCTTGAAGTAGAGTTCCACTTGTCATGCGCAAGACGATTGACGGCGAGTTTTGTCATGCAGGACCGCCATTGAGTTTTACTTTAGATGTACATGATTTCTACGTGTGTGCTGGGAAGTTTACCGTGGATAGTATGCTCTGACAAAGGACCAGTACACGGCCGAAGCCGTGAGAAACCTGAAATCTTTGGGAAAAGGAATCCTATCCCCGAAAACAGTAGCAGAAAACTACTCCATTGATCAAATCGACACCGCGATCAAGATGGTCGGGATGCACGCGACAAAGGCGAAAAATTTGATATCTTGTGCAAAAGTATCGTACTCGTATTGCAAAGCATCGTACTTGCATGCATTACAAATTTTAATTTTTTTCTCAAGGTAAATCCGCAGTACAAATTTTATTTCTCATGCTGAGGGTCATGCATTTATACGAGTACGATACGGATACTTTTGCAGTTCATATTTGAAAGCGACGAGCGAAATTCTCGTAAAAGAATACAATGGCAAAGTGCCGAACAACCTGGAAAAACTCCTCAAACTCCCGGGCGTCGGGCCGAAAATGGCCTTTCTCGTCTTGCAGGAGGCCTTCGGGGTTTACGACAGCGGCATCTGTGTGGACGCACACATTCATCGGATCTGCGATTTTATCGGATGGACGAAAAACGCGAAAACGCCGGAAGACACCAGAAAGCAGCTAGAGAAGTTCTTGCCGGTGAAGGAGTGGAAAGGTAACCTAACTAGACGTTTTTTGTAGGCTGTTCCTGTTTCGTCATTTACAGCGCTTGGAGCGAATGACTCGCGTTCTGTTATCCAGTGAAACTGGTAAATTGATTTTGTCGTTGTGGCCTTTCCTGCTTGAAGTTTGCCCTAGATGCCCTGTAGTTTGAAAAAATCTCTGAAGAACCATGCCTACAATGATCTTCAAACCAACACCACATATATAATTCCATCAGAGTTCAACCCGCTCCTCGTCGGCATGGGCCAGTTACTGCAAACCCGCGCTTCGTACCTGCCGTGCGTGGCTGTGCGCAAGGACCATGAGCATGAAGACAATTCCGGAGATGACGCCGGCGGCGTTTCGCACCTCGACCTGGTATTGCGGATGGGAGGTGGTGGAGCCACGACGTCGACCAGCAAGTTCTTGCTGAAACCCGACCCGGCATCGAAGCAATCCGCCCTAACCGTCGCGATCGAGCTGGATCAGCTTGCCGCGGTCAAATTTCTTGTCAAGAAGTGCGGCATATCAAATGTACAAATGTCTGGGTCTGGAAGGATGTAACCTGTGATGCGCATTTCAGAACACACAAAAATCTCTCATGCATAGGTAGCAAAAGCTAAAGCTCCCCACTTTCTGTCAGCAAAATAGGTGACTTGTCATGCGGATTCGGCATTGATGCGGAAGCTTCTCGAAATCTGTGATGCTAGAGCTTCCATGCCAGACCTTCTGTGTCATGCAGAAACAGGATGAGTTGAATCTTCCAGACCCAGACATTTCTACACTTGATACGGCAAGGAGGAGGCAAAGAAGGCACTGTTGTTGACGGACCACGCAGGGAAGCGGCCGCTTGATTATTGCAGCAAACAAGGTAGTTCAAGTTCATCTACTTCGGTAGCGGGGAAGGCGATCAGAGCAGAGCTGGAGAAACTTCTGTGACATTGACTCGTCCCCTGGTGGTCGCAAAGATTCTGAAGGAGGACAGTAGGGCGCCCACGTGGTCAAGTGCGACTGGTCGTAGATGGTCCACATCATCCGAAATCCCAAGAACGACACAAGAAGTAGAATGTTGCGAAGAGAACAGATCTAGATCATACCCTTTTTCTGCATCTCGCACTCGCTCGGACAAGACAAGAAAAACTTTTTGAATTTGCACTTCGGTCGAATTATTTGGGAAAATAAATTTGGTCATCACGATCCCATATAGTTCTTGAAGGAAATTCGAATCCAGTGTTCCTCGGTTGTGAAAAAGTTATACTCGTTTCGAGCTGGTGATGAAAGTTCACTCATTCGACACAACTACGAATAGGAAATGTTAATGTGATAGTTGCAGCGAGATAATTCAAGATCTCGTAGTACTCGTCAGACTTAACGAAATTGTACGAAGCAGCACGTAAGTTGTCGTGGTACTAGGTAGAGTAACTAAAAAAAAAATCGGTTGTGAAGATGTAGTCGTCTTCTATGCTGGGTCGTCGTCGTCGTCGTGGGTATGAATACGAATAGAGCCTGTGATCCTATTTTCGGATTCGGAACCTCGTCTGGAAGGAAATAAAAGTCGCTCCTTTCGTCATCTCGTTTCCGGTTCCATTCGTGTCGCTGGCATTCCCATTTTCATTCGAACAACATTTCGTTTCACGATGTATGAACCTTACTCTTCGGCGAAAACGAGTAGAATTGGATGCAGAAGCAGAAGTTGACCCTGCAGCAGTTCTGCGGAAAAATGTTTCTTCTAAAAAAGTAGTAGAGACGTATGTTTTGTTCAAGCAGGTCACACGAATCTGATCCCCCTCAGGTTCGTTGTGTCGTAGTTCAATCAAGTATAAGTGCGATTTATTTGACGATCTGCATCTGAAGACTACCATGGGGAAAATCTACATCATGACGCTCTTGAAGTTTGCGCCCTGTGCCTGCCGTAGTTCCTACCGCTCGTCCTCGCAGTCGCATTGAAAATACGTCGACGCACTTCTGGCAGCTGCAAAGTTCTTCACGACCATCCCAACAGAAGATGAAACAGGGCACAACGTCGAAGGTGGACCTCCGGCGTCGCAGCCAGGGCACAACGTCGAAGGCGGACTTCTATGCGACGTCCACGCCCCCACAAAGTAGTACATCAACTGCAGGCGTGGTGCAGGAGAGCAAGCTCAAGCAACATGTTGAGTACTATGACCACGCTCAACATCATGCAGTTGGTCACCAACCACAGCTACATCAAGGACAAGAACTTCTCTCTCCCCAATCCGTCTCCTCCGGAACGACGTTGGCATTGCTTGCCCGGTATCAACTGCAAAAATGTCTGGGTCTGGCAGAATGCATGTTTGTCATGCTTGTCTGGCATGACTCTTAAATCTGTCATGCACGTTACCCAAGAGCCTCACTTTTCTGCCATGCAGAAACGTGGTTTGTCATGCTGAATAGGCAACACCTGGAAGCTCTGAAACTTGTCATGCTGCACCAGCACTTGTTGCCTCCTCATGATACGCCACCCAGCATCACAAGTTTCCAGACCCAGACACATTTGCATTTGATACCCGGACCGTTCCGCTCTGCGTGTATTTGATCTTCGTGTTGACCTACCTCGGCATCTACCTTATGCATTGCAAAAATGTCTGGGTCTGGAAGGTGGCAACTTGTCATGGTAAATCTGAAGCATGCAAAAATCTGTGTTGCATGAGTGCCAAAAGCTGTTCACTTTTGACCAAGTTGGGAGGCGGTTTCTCATGCAGGATAGGCATGGTAGAGGCCTCACAGAATGTGTCGTGCTAGGTCCCGCACTCCAGACCTCATGGGTCATGGAAAATGTGCATGACAAGTCTGCACTCTTCCAGACCCAAACATTTTTACACTTGATACACCTCCTCACCTACCAATTCGACGCGTTTCCCCGGTTGTGGTTCGAGTATGCCATTTTACCCTGTCAGTTCTTTGTGGTCTTTATGCTTTCGACGATCACGTATGGATTGCAAAAATGTCTGGGTCTGGAAAGAATGGGATTTGTGATGCTACCTGTAGACGATAGAAAAATCTGTATTGCATGAGCAGCAAAAGCTGCTTGAATTTTTGCCACTCGGAGAGGGCATTTCTCATGCAGAATAGGCATTACCAAGGCTTTGCGAGAACTGTGATGCTACAGCATGCATCACAGGCATTTTGGGTCATGTACAGTTGTGCATGACAAACTCCCCGAATCTTCCAGACCCAGACATTTTTGCATTTGATATTTCTGTTGGCGCGGCGATGTGCTTGTGGAAGATGTATCAAATGCAAATATGTCTGGGTCTGGAAGAATACAAGTTTGTCACGCAGGGTTGCCATGACCCATGAGGTCTGGAATGCGGGACATAGCATCACAGATTTTTAGAAGGCTTCCTGATGCCTGCTCCGCATGACAAATGCCCTCCCCACGTAGCAAAAACTGGGCTCCCCTTGCTGGTCATGCAATACAAATCTTTTTAGAGTCGAAACATAGCATCACAAGTTGCAACCTTCCAGACACAGACATAATTGCATTTGATAAGATGGACGCGTGGCTGAAAGTCGACTGGGATATGACAGCCTCAGAATGGAAATCCTCAAAGTGGAAATCGAAATAATTTGTAATGCAAAAAAACGACTCCAGTTGAAGCGCCATTTCTAAGCGGCGCATGACAAATTTCCCGGTCATTCAGAACGTGTCTGGTGTCGTGCTAGTTAGGCAAAGGGGTGCCCTTCTCTCATGCTAATCAGCAGTCCAATTCTGAACCCATAGAAGCACAATAGTCGGCCTCCATTGCGTTCTCTGCAATACGGTCTTCTTGGTGTCGCATTTCATGCATCACAAATTATTTCCGCTTTGAGGATTTCCATTCTGAGGGTGTCATATGGGAACGCAAACTGGGAGAATTTGTGCACTCCAGCAAAGAGAGGAAGGCATTGCAAGACGGACTGCTGTATCCACAGTAAATTTCCCGTACACGTACATCAAATGCGGTCTCCGCATGACAAAACTTGGCTTCGCTTCTAGTTTCGCATGACAAGTTTGACGCTCAAAATTCGTGAAATTTGTGATGCATCTTGTACATGTACGGGAAATTTGTATTGCATACGCTGCATGCGGTGATCATCCCCTGTTACAAGGAAGACTGCGACCTAGTATCCGACACGATTAACAACTTGGTGTTGAAGCACGACATATGAACTGCAAAAGTATCGTACTCGTACTAATGGCATTTATGCATTACAAATCTTTTTGTTAGGGCAAATCCGCATTACAAACTCAATTTGTAATGCGAAGCCAATTTGTAATGCAATTCATACTAGTACGATGCTTTTGCATTGCATACGACATCAAGAGTCAGCAGATGAGCGAGGACCTGGACAAAAATCACTTCACCGCCGGGACGATGAGCAAGAAACTACAAGAAAAAAATCCGGAACAACAAGATGAAAACGAAAGCCAGCAGCTCCCATGCGACGATGACCACCAAATCGAAGCACTACACCATCCAGTTGTAGCTCTCCCCATGGTGCTCGTGCTGGCCATGGAGGAGCGCGAAGGCCCGGCTGCAGTCGAAAAAGCGGAAAGGCTAAAAGGCAGACACGGCCACCAGTTCGCGAAGATTATTCTCAGCTACCACAAAGAGAACCAATTTCCCGGCGAGGTGGCCGGCAAGAGTTCAAATGTGCATATGAGAGTGCACAAGTCCCCCTCCCCCTCACTTGCATGGCATGAGCAGCAATACAAACATCAACGCATTTGGATCCTATGCATGACAAGTTCTTCACGAGCCGAATGTAGTACTGTTTGGGCTTCCGAAAGTTGTCATGCAAACAGTGCCACATGGGACCGGACCAAGGCTTTGCATCACAAATGGGGGGAAGGGGGAGTTGTGCACTGTCATATTGCAGGCAGCGTGGCTAGAACTGCAGCGTTTTCTGAACGATCCAACGCAATGTGAAAAGCTGCTGCCCGGTCGTGAGGAGAAGGGGCAGTTTGGGAAGACGAGGACCATGATGAACTTGAACAATGGCAGCAGGTACTAATTGGAATCTGTTTGAAATGAAATGATAATAGTTAGATGCTTCGATGATTTTATTTTATGCGCGATGAAAGCGTGGATAGCTTCATGATCGAGTATCTATTTCTAACAAAAAGCTGCACGACAAGCAGGCGTTCCCTACTGCTTGTTGATGTTCTTGAGAACAATGATTAGCTTGTACTGAACAAAAGTTGCTGCAGCGGAAATAAAGAGAGAGAGAAATTTAATCAACATTGGCATCGAACAACTTGGAGTAATACAATTAGAACAAAAATAACGAACAGCGTCTCCTCCACGTATGGAAGCGATGGAGCACCATCATCCGGTCCTGGTGCAGCTGAAAACGAACAAACTTCTCCAACAAGTTCTTGTAGCTTACTGCGGTGGCACCCGGACCGCACTTTCATTACCAACTGCGACGCTGACACGCTGTTTCATCGGCAGTACTTTCCCTGCGTGACGTTTCAGGCACTGCAGGAGCCGGCCTCAGACCGTGCGTGGAGGTTTTGGCAAGCGGTGCAGGAGCCGCTGCGCAACTGGGACCGCGTCCCCGGCTTGAGCAAGGTCGGCGCGGCAGGCGCTTGGATGTATCACAACAAAAAGTGTTAACGTTAACGGAATTTGTGATGCTGAAATGCATCACAAGACGTGTCAGAATTTGTCATGCATAGCATGCATATTGGGCTACATTTGTGATGCATGACTGCAATCTGTGAAAACCGTTAACGTTAACACTTTTTCCTGTGATAGGATGTACGAGCGCTACAAGCTCGGTCTGGTCTCCCCCTCCGCTCGACCGCTGATGAGCTCCTATATGAAAGCCTCAGAACAATGGAAATCCTCAAAGTGGAAATGATTTGTGATGCATGAAATGCGACGCAAAAAAGACTGTATTGCAGAGGACGCAACGGAGGCCGACTATTGTCCTGCCAGGGGTGAAGAATTGGAGTGCTGCTTAGCACGACAGAAGGGCACCCCCTTGCCTTAACCTGCATGACAGACATGCTTTAAGAAGTGCCCGGGAAATTTGTCATGCGCGGACTACAAATGCCGCTTTACCTGGAGTCGTTTTTTGCATTACAAATTATTTCCACTTTGAGGATTTCCAACCTGGTGAGGCTTTCATATCCTACACCGCGACGCATCGACTTGTCGAGCGGATGGGCGGCTTTGCTCCCGACGTCATCTCCGAGGACCTCCACACTTTTCTGCAAGGCATGCTCACCCGCTATGGCGTTCTCAATTGTTACATTCTCAACTGTTACGTGGATTTGTGACGCTAAAGGAGCAGTACGGATGAAAGGGGCAAGCTTGCAAGAAATGAGCTTGCATCATATATAAATTTGGCACAGAGGATTTAGATACTGTTTGGCCCTTTGATAATTTGTCACGCGAAGCAGCTTGATCTTCGTCTGGTGGCTCATGGTCATTTTGCACGTCTAATCGTGTAAAAACAGCTGAGAATGTAACGTTTGAGAGTGCCATACCCGCGAACTGTGGAACCTCCAGGGGCTACATACGTCTACGTCGCTCGAAGTAGAAGCTCCTGGCGATCCTGAAGATCATGAGCACCAACATCAGGTGGATCATCATCTGGTGAACAACCCTGATGAACAAGATGAATCCTCCGCCCTCATACAGCATTGCGGAGGAGTTGTTGGTGCCCCTGCGCCAGGTGGACGTCGTGCTCCTGTTGCAGCTTCCGCAGGAGTTGTAGCTTCTTCCTCCTCAACATCTGCAGCTCTCTGCTACAATAACGATCCCACAATGTTGCGGTTTCCCCTGCCGGCCTTCAAAGTCGTCGCGATTTACCTACCGTTTGCTAGTTTTATCGTGGAGAGCGAAGGATCTACTTCGTCCTCCCGGATGAGTGCGTACTTTGCGAACGTAGCGGCACGGTACACGCAATCGCGGCGGCACCTGCAGGGCATCGGGGAAGTGAGCTTTTTGGTCCTGAACCAGCTACGATTAGCGGGGTGGCAACTTCGCATGTTGCTGTCCTCGACGTCCAGAAAGTCGCCCACCGTGCGACCACCGGGTGTTGTTTCATCGACGACCAGCAGCTGGCAACTGTTCAAGACTTCTGTCCTCACCCACCTGCTCCTGATTCGAATCGCGTGGGACAGGCTGGTTATGGACATGCTCCTCGGCCTGTGCATTCTGATGGGCATGGTTCCCGGCGCCGTCGCGTTTCTTCACACTTGCGGTCTGCCGCTGTTGTTGCAAGTGTTGCCGCTTTATGCATTGCAAAAGTATCGTACTAGTATAAATTGCATCACAAATTTTTTCAAGAACAAAAATGCAACTCGTAGTGCTATTTCACCTAAAAAGAGATATTTGTCATGCACGATAGCAATTACTACGAGTACGATACTTTTGCACTTGGTACGATTACTTCGCTTGCGTTGGGTTTCACCTTTGTCCTCATCACCATGTGCTACGTGTCCTTGCTCGTGTACGCGTTGAAAAATACGAAAGAGGGCAAAGCCTTTCCTGTCTGGCAACTAGAACAAAAGCAGCTGCACCAGGGAATTTTAAAATCGGCGGCGGGAGAAGAACTACAACAGACGAAAGAAGTCGCTGATAACGTCGGCACCAGCGCGTCAACCACCGGGAAGAACAACAATGTGGAAAGTAATAAATCGAGCGGCAAGAACATGATGGGACAAGATCGACGTAGTACAGCAGTAGAGCAGCGAGGCGGAACAGAGCGAGCTGATGCTGGGGAAGATGAAGTAGAACACTCATCGTCATCGTGTGCTAGTTTCTCCGGTCATCCATGGGGCTATTTGTTCTGCTGCGGCGGTGTTGAGCTCGAGTTCGTCGACCACATGGAGACGCGGATCGTACTGGATCGGCACCACAACCCGGTACTCGCAGGGCCTCCTGTCCTCCTCGCGCTGCCGCCTGCATCTCCGGCCGGCGCTGCGCCGTACGTCGGAGAGCAGCTCGCGGCGGCCAAGGACTTCTACGACAATCGGAGCACGATGCTTCCTTCCACCAGCGCTTCTTCCGCTTCGGAGGCGGAACAGCAGGACGAAAAAAACCAGTTGCGAGAACACAAAGAAGAAGTGGAGCACAACACCAGCGGCCTCAAAAATGAAAGTCCTACTTTCACCGCGTGCGCATTTCGCAAACTGACATGCCTCTCGACCGTCGTGCTTTCCCTCTCGACTCTGCTCAATGTCGCCGTCTGGGGGCATATGAAAGTGCAAAAATTACAGCTCCCCTTGATGTTCCCCTTCATTTGTACTATTGTATGAACAGCAATTAAAAATAAAATATAACACTAAGTTGTACTAGTACAGTACGCGACAGCTGCAAAAATACAGGCTTTGCACCATGACGAGAAGAAATCTACTGGACAGGAGTGTAGTACCTGCTGTAGTCGTAGTCCGAGCTGCTCCTGCTAGATCTTGTCATGCAAACAGTGCCAAGAGGCAACGCAATGCGTAAAGAATATTAGGCCGCATTTTGTATCATGACAAACCAAGAACGAGAGGGACGACCACGAGGGCGGGGAGTTGTATGTTCTTCACTTGGATAGGGCAGGTATTTACAGTCCTGATGTTCGTCGTACCGGGAACAGCGGCCGTGTTCCACACGGTGTTCCTCGGCGACCAGGGGTTTCGCTATGTTGTGGCCGCAAAACCTATCAGAATGAAAAATCCCCCCTCCCCATATCAGAACGGAAATTTGTGATGCTGATTTGTGACCACAAATCAGCTTTGTATTGCACAGAGGCACTACAGGCAAAGCCTCAGCCTGCGTAGGGGTGTTTTGTTGTAGGCTCTTGGCATAAGAGAGGCCTGCCATGTAGGTGAAACAGCATTACAAATCGCCTCCTTAAGGCAGCGGATTCTTTGGGTTTGCCTTCTTGCAAGACAAATGTGATTTGTGACCTCAAATCCGCAACACAAATTTTTGCAAACATACCTTTTCGATATGGGGAGGGGGGATTTTTCCTCTCAATAAAACCGAAAAACAGGAAGGTGGAGGCACAACAAGAAGTGGAGGAGACTATAGTACAGAAGTAAGTTTTGCATTTAACTTTATCACCACTTGCGTCACGTAGCACGTGACGCAAGAACGGAAAAATCCATCGCACTGATTTGAGATTTCTTGCAGCGGTATATTTTACAAATACGCACGAGAATTTGAATATTAACTTAGTTTTTAGGTTGGAAAACGCATTAGAATTCTACTACTTGAATGGTCGGTCCGATAGTGCCGCTTGTCGCCATGCTAGTACAACTACAGATTTATCTGCTTCAGTATGTATCTATCAGTATCAGCATCTTCGAAACGTGAGATTGTTTCTGTTTGTATCTGATGTATCATAATTCTTATTTTTCTGATCAAACTCTTTGTCAGTGTCGCTAACACTAGGTTTATTCTAAGCTCAAACAAGAAAAACTAATTCGTATGCAGGCAGCACTACCTGCTAGTACTAAAGTAAATGATGTGATGTTCTTGTGCATCGTATGTATATGATAACGACAAGACCGTCCGTGAATGATGAACTACTATGTGGACGAGATGATTTACAATGTAGAAGGGTTTGAACAAAGTGAAGATATGCAATTTGTTACATTGGCTGTGGGGGCGGAAGAAGTCTTTTCTTCGAAAGTATTTTCTGGCAAGCAATGTCGTGAATGTCGAAAAGATAGAGATCTCGTTAAGTAATATTACATAGGTACGCAATAACTTCGTCAACATCGGCATGATCAGGATTCATGTTGGGCGCAACCTGTGATGATCTTTCGTTCCATTTTAAGTTCGAGTTGGAGTGGTTCGTGTAGACATTATTCCAGATCAAGAGGCAGTGGCAGGTGGTCAACAAGTATAAGAATACGTAAGCAGAATTTAAGACGAGTGTGCGCAGTTAGATGTGGTGGAACAAACGGGGCAACATATCAGCACGAGCACCGCTTTTTACAAGAGTTAGAGTCGCAGAACTCTTTTTCTGCGTACAAATGTTGGTATGTATCGGCTAAATTTTACTGTAATCATTTCTGTTGTCTGTCATTCAATACATTGACATTCATATCATTATCAGACGGGCACGGGAGGTCAGAGTTACGACCGTCGCGGTCTTCATAATCACGACAGCAAGCAATATGGCATCCTTTATTCCACGCGCAGCCGAAAAAATCCAAGTGTTGTGGGACGCGGATAGAAGCCGCCACCCGGCCACTTACAGGGTTTTGCAAGTGCGCGCCGATCCCGCCAACGCCGAGACGACGCACGTTTTGCTGGAAAAATGCGGCAAAAACGACTACGTTGCTAATCTCGTGATTGACAATAGCGGCGTCGGATTGAGCAACGGGGCGCTGCAGATGCGCAAGCCCCTTCGTGGAGGCGGCGGATACGAATCGGACAGGGTCCTCGGTGAAATTCGCCGGGTTGCGGACGACGACAGCGCTGGAGCTGCAAGTCAAAAGGAAAGGCTGCGACGGGCGGAGGTCAGCCGGCTGCACCGGCGCATGCGCGGCCACAAATCTGCTGCGAAGGAGCCGCCCCTGGAAATTCCGGGCTACATCACTGGCAAATCCAAGAACATCGTGGAGGTATGCGTGTTCGACGCCAGCCCCAGCGCTCTGCACTACCCCGGCGGCAATGATGTGGTTGACCTGCCAACCGTCGATTTGCAGCAAGAACTTCGTGTATTTAGCCTTCCGCCGAACGAACTGCTAAACCGAGACTGTGCGGAGTCGCTTATCAAGCACAAGGTGTTGATTTCGAAGCTGTTTGGAAACGGCCTGCAGAGCAGGGACGTACAGGATTTTATGGCAGGTGCAGGTCCGTCCTCGCCCCCAGTCTCTGCTGGCGGAGCAGATCCTTTGCTCCAGCCGCCGCTTGTTCCGGTACGCCGAAGTGCATTCCTGTGTCAGCTAGCAGAAACACGGGATCCTCCCGAGCTCGTGAATTTCCGGGAATACCGATTGTACGCCGAATTCGAATGCGATTGCGGTGTGGCTGAGTCCGAGGAAGGTGGCCCCGGTCGGGATGCGGTATACCGCTGGGACACCGTGAAGTGCTACGGTGGGTACTGGAATCCGAAATTGGCGACGGACTACGAAAACGAGGAGGACCGCGATTTGATCAACAGTGTGCGTCGTTTGAATCTACGTGACGCCACGTCGGTCGAAAGTGAAAACGAAGATGAAGACCCGACCTATGATGACGATGACAATATCAGCACATGTGGGTGTGATCGGGACCGCAAAAAGAAGTGCGGGTGCCTGCACACGCTGTGGTACTGCAGTACGGAACATCAAAACTCGTCGTCCGCCTCCCGGTGGAAGCAGTGGGCAAACGTGAGCGAAACGGAAAAGCCGAAGCAGATTTGCAGGAAATGCGAGGAACCGGTGGAAGCAATCAAGGCGGAGGTGTTTTGGGACCACCATCCACACGGCCAGCACTTGCCCGAGTACTGCCCGAAATGCATTCGCAAGAGGGCGTACTGCAGCGAGGAGCCGACGGACGTGTGCGAAATCTACAAACTCATCCTGCGCGAACTTCACCCAGATCTGACCTGGAAAGAAACTCCCTACGGGATGATGAGTGAGTTTCTAGTCACAACCCCTCACAGTCGTACTGGCGGCGAGGACGGTGAGACTCTCCGCGTGTTGCTGCGCATTGAACCGCAACTGTTCTTCATCAACGAAGCGGAGGCGACGCGCACAGCGGAGCGCAAAGGATCCGGTGGCAAAGGTGGTAAGGGGAAAGGCAAAGGAAGAGACAGAAGGAGGTGAAGTGACAGAGAAGATACTTTAGTTTGACGAAGCTCTTTCGTTGAGTATGGCAACGACATTTTTCCTTAGCGAGTTCTATTACGAGTTCTTGAATTATATGCTAGGTTGAAAGCCGTATTTTTGTTTAATCACGCGAAAATCGCGCTCATTCGACGGCTTCAAAGGCACAAGCAAATGGAAAATATCGCGACGAATTTTGAGTCGCGCTCATTCGACGTAGAATACAGCGAACTTACTTGCTGTCGACATATCTTTGTATGATTTGAACACGACCCATTCTTTAGATTTCGTCCGGTTCCAAGAAACAACTCATTGAGCATTCTGGCCCACGACTTGCTTGGATCGCCTTGTAAACGCGTCACACCGACGCGTGTGTCTGTGTCATCTTCACGGCCACTTGTTCACTCGTGGTTCTGATGCCGCCAGGGTGTAGTCATTCTTCTTCTGATCCTGGCTCAGAAAAGTCGTGCTTTCTTGCTCGTTTTTTTTAAAGAAGCAGCTCGCCCGGAGTTTCCTCCTGCATAAGTACGCATTTAATTGAATTACTGTCATACGAGTAAGACCTGCCTGCGCAGAAGGCATTTGTTTATTTTAGAGTGTTGTAAACCATCAAACTGAATAAAGTCAAAGTTCATTCATTGGCCGCACAAGAAAAAACATGCCCGGTTTCGTTGGTTCTCGGACGTTGCTCTCGACGACAGCGTTGCTGTCGGGTTCGTTTGCGGACGCAGGAACAACTACTGCCGCAGCCCCCTCGCCATGGGAAAAGTTCGAATCTTTCAAGAGGAAATACAATCTGCACTTCGACACCCAGGAGGAAGACGGGAAGCGCTTTCGCATCTTCTTGGAAAATTTGGAACGCGCCAATCAGTTGGCGAAGAAAAGCAAGTCGAAGGCGCAGTTCGGCATCACGGTATAGTGGTTTGCAATAAATAGTTGGAAATACGTGATGTGAACAAGAGGGAAAAGCTCGCGCTGTGGGTAGCTTATCCTTATATCAGAACTCTAATCGTCAAGTTGAAGTTGTTTCATTGGTTTTACGTTTGTGCGCCGTCGTGCTGGAGTACACCGTTGTGTTTAACGATGAACACGATGCTATCAGAGGCCGAAAAAAAAAGTTGACTTCGTGCAATATGCACGCAAATTGAAAGATTTTGTCATTTAAAAACCTAGCAGTGAAGCACTCAGTCGTCGTGTTTTGATTCAAGTATCACCGTCGCCAAAAAGTATCTGACACAAACTACTGCCGCCAAAAAGCGTCTGACGCATTTTGTTGAGTACGTTATCTCGTCTGCATGCCGATGGTGTGCGGTGACTCATAACCAGTACACTATGCATTTCAATTAATGCCTATGCATTGCAAAACAGAAATTCGCGCACCTGACACCGCAAGAATTTAAAGTGAAGCACACCGGGTTCCGCAAGACGCCCGGCAGAAAGCCGTTCCCGAAAAAGACCTTCAAAAAACGCTCCGGCTCGATCGACTGGCGGCAGGTCGGGTCTTTGGTCACGCCGGTGAAAAACCAAGGACAATGCGGATCATGCTGGGCCTTCTCCGCCACCGAGGCATTGGAAACCGGGTTTGACGACTTTTAAATGGAGTGTTTTTTTCGTGCCGCCGAGACAATGAATTTGAAACAAAGCGGAATAAGTCGCGGTCGAGCGTTGCGAATGATTAACTTGTCTTCCGGCAATCAAATAAAAGTAGAACAAAAACTGGTTTATGATGCTAAATCATGATCAGGTACTGGAAGGCCAGCGGGCAGATGAAGATCCTTTCCCCTCAGCAGACAGTTTCTTGTGACCAACAGGATTTGGCCTGTAATGGTGGCGACACGACGACTGCCTACGAATACATGCAACAGACGGGGGGTGTCGAGACCGAGGCGGACTATCCCTACGTGTCCGGGGACACCGGCGGCCGCGGCACGTGCAAAGCGGATCCCAGCGAATACGCAGTATTGAGCTTTTGACGTGCAGATGATTTCTAGATGTGTCTTCACATGGCGCATGAACTTTCACTGAAAAATGTTGGCTGCTCGGTATGGCATACAAAAAATTTAAAATTGCAGGAAAGAGCTAACCTTCACTCCTTTCAGACACGCATAAAAGAAAATCATGATCATCAGGTCAAGCTCGACGCAGTGCACACTGTGAGTCAGGATGAATTTGGAGAGGATGATATGTATTCCGCCATTTTGTCGTCCCCGATTAGCATCTGCGTCGACGCAAGTTCGTGGCAGCTGTACTTCGGCGGCGTGGTCGATTCGAGCACGTGTGGTAAGGTTGTTTTTTGCGATCTTCAATCATAATAAATATGCGCGACAAAAATGCGTGACGTAGAAGAACAAGAAGTGAGGAATAAATCGAAATGGAAAAAATCTCAAGATACAACTTGATGGGGTGGAGGATGATTATGGTCATGATGATAATTAAAAAAAAAAACCCTTATCAGGCACCGACCTCGACCATTGCGTGCAAACCGTCGGTATCAAGGCGGGTGAGTACTGGATCGTGAAGAACCAGTGGGCCGAAGACTGGGGCGAGGAAGGCTACATCCGTGTGAAGACGGGCGAAAACGCGTGCGGAATCGCCATGGAGGCCACCGTCGTCGACGCGGAAGACGAAAACCGAAGGAAGAAGCTGAAGGATGACCGCACGCAGGAAGTGATCGACACCTTGATCGGCCTGTCCGAGGGATTTGGTCTGCACATTTATCTGCCGCAAACTTGTTCTTCCCGCCGTAGTACAGGTACGCGACTTCGAACTCGAACACGTACAAAATTCATCGCGGCTATTTCTGCATAAAGAGATGAAAACTAGTGTAGAAGTTGCAGCGTTGTTATTAATAGCATGGGACCTCCGACATGGTCGTGCACTTTAAGTGTGCAAAGAATTTTGTGATGTATTGACTCCGTCGTGGTCGTCGTGTGCGGGGAAGATGGAGAATTTGTATTGCATAACCTGGAGGAGAAGTGCATCGACGCGAGCGACGCAGTCATGGACAAACTCGAAAAAGCGGTGGAGCTGATGGAGAAAAAGACGCCGGTATAATATGAATAAACTCGGATAATTTAGAAAACCTAGTTCTACTCCGATTTAGAAGTGGACGTAGATGACAAAAGTTTAGGGGCAGCTCTGGTGAAGAATCTCTTAATCTTACTAGGTCGAGTGTTAGTGATATTCACGACGGTGGTCTTAGTCTTATTCACGTTGAACTCAATAAATAGTTCGCGTTTATCTTGATACCACGTCTGAAGTGTTGAATGTCAGTTGCTCCTGTGCGATTAGTGCAACAAGCTCTGCTCTATTTACTAAAACCACGACACCACAGACCGCCATGCTGGAGGCCTTAGAGATGGTCCAGGAAGCGCTCCGCACGGACTGGCCAGCCGCGGCTGCGGCCTGCGAGGCCACCAAGGACGAGTTGATCAAGATTATCGCTGCGCTGGACATCCTGGATATGCATTGTAAATGTATCGTACTAGTATATATCGCAAGACAAATTTAGCTGAGCATGAGACACGGAATTTGTCATGCTGATTTGCCTTGGAGTGGAGATTTGTAATGCATGACTGCGATTACCACGACGAATGCGATACTTTCGCACAGGATACTGGACCACCCGAAGCAGTTCGTGTACCACGTCGGGCAGGACCTCGTGGTCAACGGCGTCTCCATCTACAAGGACGTCAACGAGGGCATCGCGCACTACAAAAAGCAGGAGTTTCACGACTTCGGTTTCTCCTTGGGGACGGCGTTGTCGCTTTTGATCGTCGGCGAGAAGGCCACCACGGACGTGTACGTGTGAGAGGAACATGGAGGCGGAGGTCCGAAAGGGGCTGGTCGTCGAAAATAAAGCAACTGGAGAGGACAACCACAAGTGGTGTTTCTATTCCTAGATCTACCACCTAAAAATCGGAAAAATTTTAGATTCTTGCACACTCTTTAGAAGAACGCATAATTTTCAGTATGTACACTAAATTCCGCATCTAAGCGATTACTTTACCCTATCATATCTTCTTACGATTTTTGAACACGACGATGGCTACAGAACACATCTGGGCCAAACTTCTAGAGGTAGGTTTTGCAATTTCATCATAGCGGCTTCTTCTGATGCTTCTGTCGCAACAGAAAGATGCCAGCTTTTCTCGGAAAAGAACTCGAGTGCTGTGCTATTTGAGTCGAGGACTACCATCAAAAGAAAGTAAAGCCTCTGTACGCGTTTTTTGCTTTTCACTATGTGGACGTGGTATCACCTCTGAGTTTGAAATGAAGCAAGAGTCTCAGCGTGACCCGATTTGATTCAGCGTTTTTGTATCAAAAATGAAGATAGACTCCATGTTTAAATGTTGAGACGCTTGTCAAGTTTCACACGTAAAAGAATAGTCCTCTCGCTGCTGTTGACCGCGTGGAAATTTGTTGCAGCAAATCGATTTCCACATTAGGAAGCCTCGATGCACGGAGGAATGTGCCTGCGTGGCAGTCGCAGAGCACTCCCACAAAAAGATAAAAAAGCGTGTCGCGTGACCACAAGAAACGAACTGCAAAGGGCAATCTCGAGGAAGGTTGTGGTTGACAAAACCATGATTGTCCAAGGTAGTGCTGGTTGGCTCCGTGTTGCTGTTCTTCGGCAGCAAAGAAAGCGCGATACTCTTCCATTGAGGAGTACAACTTTACCGCACAGTACGACAGCTGAACGAAAGTGAGATAGCTTGAGGTTGATGTTGTGCGCAGGTACGATACCAAAACGTGGTCGCTGGGTGAGATGAACTCGAGTCCGGTGGGTTGTTGCAAATGAATTTTTCCTAGTTGAGTGCGAGGACAAGTTCATCAAGCACCAACTACAAAACAAACCGAAATCTAAAGAAAAGGAAAACTATGGCGTCCCTTCTCGAGCTGAAGGAGGCTCTTGTGGAGAGCCTGGAGCGCAAGGGTATCCTGGACGAATTGAAGGCAAAAGTGCAGTCTGAAATTTTTCATTCGCTGGACGAAAAGAGCGCGAAGCGACCTGCCATTCCCTCCGCAAACTTGGTGATCAACGAATTGATACGAGAATACCTGGAGTATTGCGATCGCGGTTGTAGTTCTTGTCTTGATACATTTGATCTTGCAGACAGGGCGTAAAGCAGATGATGCGCATTTCTTATTCTTTGTACTTTTGAGATCCGATCAGGAAGTATTTCAACTTTCTTGTTCTTCCCATAGCCATACACAGCATTCACATGAGTGCAACCCACATTGTCAGGTACAATCAGCAGTACCACACGCTTTCCGTGTTTCTGTCCGAAAGCGGACACCCGGAACAGCGGGTGTTTGATCGACGGTTTCTGGCAGACGAACTGAAAATAGCGGATGTGACGAACGTGACACGGGCCGAGCAAACACAACACCACTCCAGTAATCCGAACGCGAAGCTGCCCCTGCTCTACGGGCTGACGCAGAAACCAAATCCACCTACCGTAGATACCGCAACGCAACGACTGCAGCTCGGAGCGGCGTCCTCAGGGTTTGTTCCTGTTGGTGGCGGCACAACTTCCGAGAACAGACGAAGATCGGTTTCTGCCGATAGGGTTGGTGGGTCGTCGTCGAGCGGTGTGGCGCCAGTGACAGGAGGATCCGGGATTTTTGGCACGGGTGCAGCATCACGTCCGCTTGTGGATACAAGTCGTTTAATCGCCGAAAACCACGATGTCATCATGAAGGAGCCCATGCACTTCTCGGGACCAGCCGGGATATCGTGAAGCATGAGTTTGTGATGAAATCGTTCGCGTTTCATTTTCGTCGGTGGAGAAACACCAGAAATTACAACCAACTTATCGTTATCATAGATCCATCTGCATCATGCGCGCAGAAGGATGTGGTCACGCCAGGAAATTTTGATACGGACGAATCTAGCGTCGTGAGACCCTTCACGAGCCGCCTAGCAGCATATCAGCAACGCGTAGGAACGAACAGGGGGCAGAGATGCTGCCGCAAGGCGGCGGCGCGTTGAAATGCGGCGGCGGGCGGCCTAGTACAGTTTGAGATTGAGTTGCGTGGGGAGCACGCTGTGCAAGAAAACAAAAACGAGAGCAAACGCAGCTGTAAGCGCCCGCTAGAACAAGTAGAAGAGCGAAGACGCCACTTTACAGTATTAGGAGGGTGCGATTGTTGTCCTACTTTTGCAAATCTAGAAGAAGCAGCAGCAGCACAGAGAAGCAGAGGAGGTAATTGACAGCTCAGTGTCCTAAGTCGTTGTCAGCATCAATATCTGACGTGGAAAATTTAGTTCCGTATCTGTGTGAGTTATTGGTTGAATGGAGCCGGGAGATCGATTCTCCATTGGGTTTCAAATAGTCTGGTGGGCGAGAAAAACGAAATGGAAATTCCGTAAGTTGCAAAGTAGACATCAAAATGGATTTCCTGCTCAAGCTTGAGGATGAAGAGGAGCGGTTCCAGCGTGCCGAGGGCGAAATAGGCACGAAGACTGAAGCAGCCGCCACAGCAGGCGAGACCCCCGACAGTGCACTCGCCGTTGCAGCACGTGGTGGCGGAGCTCCAGCTGCAACGTCGCCCACGACAGCGTCGACCGGCTTTGAGCACCAGCAGAAGGAGAGAAATGGTGCTAAAAATGCAGGAGCAAGCGGCCCTAGCAAATCGTCCGCGTCCTCCACGGGTTTTCAGGGGGATCCGGTGCCAAAAATCCGTGCGGTGTTCGACCGAATAACAGAGCGCGTGGACGCCATGCACGCTTTGACAGCGGCGGACGAGGAGAAAGAGAACGCATCAATAGTGACCGGCATAACTTCTTCTACGGGAGGTCATGTTGGTATACAACAAGAACAGGGCGACGCTGGCGCAGAGGATGACGGAAAAATCAGCAAGAATACCGCTGAAGAAGTTGTCGACGACCAGGAGTCCCCAGGCGCCGGCACCGACCAAGTGGCACGGCGGAGTCAGAGCAACTTCTACTTTCTCTCCGACGCGGACATCATGGCACAACTGCTCGGATCCGCCAACGACGATGTTGAGGTCGTTGTACCGGAGGAACGGAACAAGAACCCTGCTTGTGCTCCCACAGCATCAAGAGCTGCAGCGGCAACAGAAGATGGTGCTACAGGTCCGGATGATCTCAGTCTCGCTGATGGCAATGAAGATGGTTTAGCTAGTACGGAACCCATTCCCCTCGCGTCCCCCATGGCTTCCTCCACGAAAAGCGCAGACGACCATTTGATTCCACGACACTGTGCGCATTTTTTGGACAAGCTCTGCTTCTTCTCCTACTTACCGGAGAAAATCAAAAAAGCGTTGCTCCAAGAACAAATCAAGGACCTGCCGATGGGAAGGAAATTCACGCTGCACTCTGAAGAGGTAGAAGAATTTAATTTGTTATTGTTTTTGATAGCTAGAAGATCCACTGTTCTACATGGAGAAGGAGAACGAGAAAGATGCATGCTGTTGGCGATAATGAAGCAAGTACAAAATAAATGGCCAAGAAGAACACGACGCAAGAACTTGAAGTTCTTGCGTCGTGTTTTCAGGACGTTTATAAAAACCATTATGCATCTTTGTATTTCCGGGTTTTGTGCAGTTTTACAAAGTGAAAGAAAACACAAGCACCACAAAACAGCCCTTAGGAGGTATGCTTTTCAGCACCCCTTAGTATAGGTGCCCTTCCTGCACTGCATGGGGGAACCTTTTTCCCATGGGGGCCTACTTTTCCTGCCTCTTTTCATCCCCCTTGTGTTAGGTGGGGTCTCCATCAGCGACCGCCCTTCTCTGCTCTATCTCGTCCTCATTTAGAATCTACCTCCACAGCAAACCACTAGTAAGGTCGACTGCGTAGTGCCAGTGCGCCCGTGGAACGCACATCGTTGAAAATGTTTCACGATGGTGCTGCGCGCTTTCCACAGCTCAGATTTATAGAAGCCAATTCTTTGCGTGAATGCTACAGAGGAGCGAGAAAGCGAACGCAAGATCGCTCCCGGGTTTGCTTCGGATTTGCAAAATATTTTGCAAATATTTTGCAAAGCGCCCGACTTTTTCGGGTGCTTTTTCGGCGCTAAGATATCGACCATTACAGGTCGGCGCTAGCTGTCAGGAAATAGCAAAATGTTTGCAAAATATTTACAAAATATTTGCAAACCCGGGACAAATCCGGCGCAAACCCGGAAGCGGTCATTTTGGCCGAAATGTGATGACACGAAAATCCCAAAAACCTGGGAGAGTCGGAGTCTAGCTCCTTTGCGAATTGAATTCGAAAAGGAGCTAGACTCCGGCTCTCGTGTACCAGCATCAAGGCGAAAGTGTCTGGGTCTGAGAGGATCCAAAATTGTCATCCTAAGTCTGAATTTTACAAAAAAGCGAGCCCCATGAACCGAAGAAGCTGCCCGATTTCTTGCCAGACAAGTTTTGTCTGTTGAAAGGCCAGCGAGCTCCTGCAAAATCAATCTGCGATACTTCGGCGGGTATTCCGAGGCATCGCTGAGGTTTTGTTCGTCTGAAAAGGCATCGCCTGACTCGGTTGATTGTTTATTTGATTTCGCTCGTAGATTAGGGCGCTGATTTGTAAAATTGAACAAAACCCGGAAACGTTTATTTGTATAATGGTTTTTAGGTGTAGAGAACTTCTCCTGAGTCTAAAATTTCAGGTTCTACCGAACTTTGTGTACCAATTTGTCCTCTACAAGCACAGTGAGAAGCAGGTCCGCATGGGGTGGAACTGGCTGTACCGCAACTACGACAAGATCTGCCGGACCAAGGACAAGTCCTCGCAACTTCCGCATTGGCTCGTCCCGTATTTCAAAGCTGGAAGCTTGGCAGGATCCTCCGTCACTTCCTCAACACCATCGACAACGATAATAAACCCCGTGACCAAGCTGAACTCGCTGCTGGAGAAGCTTAACAGCTGGTGGTACGACCGGGACCGGGAGCTGGAATGCTTCCTGCACGAAATCAAATTGCAGCTGACGATGCACCTGCGCAACCTGGAGCAGACGCGACTCCTGGAACGGGAACGGGAGAAACAGAAGGGGAGTTTTTATCCAGGAGCCACGGGTATTGTTTGTTCTTTCATCGAGCACAGCACCTAGGACGTCGTCGGTGGGCAGCTTCAGATTTACGTTTAGTGTTTTCAGCATCATAAAAGATCGCATTGCCATCTTTCGTATGTTTGTAATGAACAAGAGGAGTAGAAGTGACAAATTTGAACTCCAACCTCCACCAGATCCGACCAATACCGCCGGCACAGCAGCGATCCCAATTGACAGCGATCCGGAGTTGAGTCCCGACTCGCTACGCCGCCAAGAGGAGGCGGAGCAGGTTCTGCAGGCCATCCTGCAGCAGCAGCGCAATAGCTGGATGGCGAGAAAATCAACTGGCTCTCCAACAACTTCCTCTAAAGACCAACCATTGTCACCAATCCAGCTGCTGGAGCAAAACGGTGGCGCTTCCGCTAGTAAAAAGAAGACGGTGCGCATTCAGCTGGAGGAAAGCGATATGGGAGTGTCAGGTTTGAAATCGACAAAGTTGAAATAATTTGTCATGCATAAAATGGATGCCCATGCCAGTTAGACCTGCAGTTTGTAGTCGGTGCATGACAAATTTTCCCGGTCCTGGAAGCGAGTCTGTCATGCGGTTTAGGGCAAAAGAGCTGCCTTCTGTCATGCTAGTCAGCAGTCCAACTTTTGACCCTTACCAGGACTATAATCTGCCTCCCTTGCGTCCTTTGCAATGGAGTCACTTTTTGCATCGCATTTTATGCAAGGACGCTGTATGGCTGCGACCTGTGTGGCAAATGCTGTCCTTAACCCGCCGAGCGAAGTCGGTAACTTTGGCGCTTTTCGACAGGAGACTTCGGCATAATCGCGTGGACAGCGCGGCGGGTTTAGCACTCTGACTCAAAAAGTTCTCGAAGTTCCAAACTGTTTTTGATCCTCGGCAGTCCCGCGCAGGAAGCTCAGCGCAGAGCGCTCACATGCATGACAAACTCGGACCTCGCTTGCGGTTTCTCGGTACTTCTTTCTCGAACCTGATCTACGGCACTCCTGTGTCTCCGGAGTGCCCGACGTCGGTCGTTTGTTTTTCGGAAAGCTCGACTCTTCGGTCTTGACGCGGTGGGTCCTTCTCGATCTTGACCTACTAGCACAGCCTGCGCAGAGCGCTCACGTGAAAGAAAAGCTCGTATCTCATTTTCGGTTTCTCGTTTTCGGAGTGCTCGACTCTCCGTCCTTGACTCGGTAGCTCCTTCTCGATCCAGATCTACGGCAATCCGGTGCAGCACGCTCATACGTAAACTCGCATCTCGCTATCGATCTTTCGTTTTCGGAGCGCTTGGTCACCCCGGGCAAAAACAAACGAGATAAAGTCCAAGATGGGCGTCGCTATAATCCGGGACTAGGGTCTGCAGCTACCGGCGGATCGATCCAGGGCAAGCACGGCGAAGGTTCTTAACCCTGCCCTTCGGGGGGGGGCGTGCCGCAGGTTTTGTCAATCTCGTGACAGAGCGGTCCTGACGGAGCGCCCACTCACTCGACTCGATCCGATCTCTGCGAACTCTCGCAGAGGCTCGCTGTCCCTGTCGTCATGGTGCTCATCCTCGATCCGTAGCCAGTCGGGGACTGTCCACGCCTCCAACCCCGTCTCATCACCACACCATCGACGTTTAGCAGATGGTCGTCAACGTCTCGGCGCTATGGCGAGTGCGATAACCCGCGGCACCCGACCGCTGAGAACGACGCGCTGTGCTTAGAGCGGCATCTCTCTCTACAATTACGTCCCGGCCTCAGCGGCGCCCTGCTCTCTGCACGACGTCCTCGTGCTTGCATTCATCCGCGCAAGAGCCTTCAGCCACCTGCGGCTACACGCGCGCGGGCACCACTATGTAACTACCAATTGACAGATGAACTGAGACAGGTGGTAGTAGCGCCTCGGCTGTCCCTGATATTTTGCCTTTGTTGGCGGGACCGCCTTTTCCTCTTTATCGCCCTCGGGGCGTCTGGCCTTTGCATCGTTTGTATTCTGCGGTCCTGCTGTGATTTTGTGTTGGTCATGACACTGATACAATGCGTCAAAGGCCGTTGAGGCTGCCAGTTCTCTCGGCCCGCTCTCATCTGTCAAAACTTTTCCTGGTGCCCCGAGCCCCAGCATATCTGCGGCGATTATACTCTCTGGCGACACCTGACTGCGCGGCGTTAGGTGCATTAACCCGGACCTGCACCTCCTAATTTTACCGGACCTTTCTAAACCTCATCGCAGACTGTATTTGTGCCTGCGGTGGCCGTTGGGTTCCGAATAGCAAATTTTCGTATGCATGGAGTCAGCTGCAGGCTGCTGCTTCCTTATAGCAGTTTGCCTGGTAGGCTCCTGCACAGTCCGTGAGCGCAATGAGTTGGTACGTTGGCGAACGTTAAACGTACTCTGTTGGCAATAAGTTGGTTTGTTGGCGAAAAGTAAGGTTTGTTGGCGAACAATAAACGCATCCGTTGGCGCAATGTAAGGATCGTTGGCGAACGTTAAACGTACTCAGTGGGCGAAAAGTTGGACTTGTTGGCGAAAAGTATGGTTTGTTGGCGCAAAGTAAGGATCGTTGGCGAACGCTAAACGCATGTTGGCGAAGTGAGGACTGTGTGCGAAAGTAAGGAAAAGTTGGCGTAAGTGGGATCATGTGCCCGAGGATGATGGTGATGGCTTCGGTCCGCCTGACTCCACGACCTGGTGGCCGAACCATCTGCGGTGAGGTGCCCTTACAGGTTGTGTTGTGGTTTCGGTCGGTTTAGCATGACAAATCATTTCAACTTTGTCGATTTGTCGATTTCAACTCTGACACATCCATAAGCGAGACCGGGACCGGCGGGACCTCGTTCATCGTGTCACCTGATCTATGCATGGCAAAAGCTTAACAAGCTGCATGGTAGATCGTGTAAGTGTACTGGAATAATGCTCGGATGAGGAATTTTGCTTATGAAATTTGTGGTGCAGATTAAGCTAGTGAAAAAATAAAAAGCAGCAGAGCTGGCATCGATCCAGGAACAGCGTTTACCTTTACACGCTTAGTGCGATGCTTTTGCACAGGATTTGACCAGGAACTCAGCAACTTTCATCAAGAGTTGTTCAACTACAACCGGGAGGGGATTCATGCCCACGAGCAGTCCGTCACGTCCGGTGAGGAAAGCGGTGGACAAAGCTCCACGTTGCAGCAGCCCGATGGTATTAAACCAGGAACGAAGTCGATTTTGCGTTCCGCAACGGGGTTGAGTAACGCTTCGTCTAGTACAAATGGAGGAAAATCATCATCCTCGAGTACTGCTGCCAGCAACTTCCTCGCGACCCGAGGAGCAACTTCTACTTCTGCAGCGGCTGGGAGTGCTGTCGGTAACCAGCCACAGAACGCGTCGCTGAAGCTTTCTTTGCTGCAGAGTGCGAAGGGTACATCAAAAAGCAGCTCGTCCAGACAAGTCGATCCGGACCGCAGCCTCGGGAAAATGTACAAGGAATTTCGGAAGATGCAGTCCGATCTGGAGTCCGCCTTTGTGCACAACCAAAAGCCGGGCGCGAATCCGACAAGCACGCGGAACCACGGCTCGTCAGCAGCTGCAAGGGCGGCGCTGCACAGTGGAGCGAGTACTAGTTCTAGTTCTACAACTGCATTGAACAAGGGCAAGGGAAAGCACGGTAAAAATCCGAAGCAAGATCAACATTTGACGCCGGCGGAGCAGATTTTGTTGGCGCAAGACCCGAGTCTCGTCGAGCGGGACCAGTCGAGTTACTGCGGCGTGCAGCTAGAGCTGGCGGAGCAGAGTCCGAGCCCGACCGCGAAATTTCTTGGCACCATGATCGGTGGTCAGCACCAGAGCCCGAGCCCCAGTCGCAAGCGGTCCCAGGACTTGCGGCGGAAGGCGGCGCTGAACACGAACCAGGAATTTCAAACCGCCTCCATCCCGGAACGGATCCAGGCGCGGGCGGTGAAAGCGCAACAGTACCTGAAACAGCAGCGCAGCAACCATCCGAACAGCGGCACCACGAAGTTGCTGAAACAATCACCGTTGCTGAAGGGGTCGCCGCTGCTGCAGTACGGTGGGATGTTGAACAACTCGCCGGGGGAGAGCCACTATCCTGTGCAAAAGTATCGCACTCGTAGTAATTGCGTTTATGCATTACAAATATCTTTTTCAACGTAAATCACCATTACAAACTCAATTTGTAATGCTGCGGGAATTTGTAATGCAATGCTAGTACGATACTTTTGCATTGCATAGCCACCATCTGTTTGGCCTCGCCGGGGTTGGCACGTACGGAACGAGTCCCGGGTCGGAGGATCAAGTATGGAGTGCAAACATGATGGCCAGGTAGTCTGGGAAACTGGAGCTTGACATGCTGGTTGTCTGGCAGTTCTGCAAGGTCTGATTCTGAACTGCTTGATGAACAACGATAAAAGCGCAGGAGCGTGCTTCGCCGTGCAAAAGAAAACGCAAGCTGTAAAAATGCGCAGTGTGCAGCAGAAATTGGCCTGAAAGCTTGTCATGATGCTTGGCTGCTGCTGCACATGCCACACTTACAGTTGTTCCAGCCAACATCATGCCCAAATTTCACATTCGAGGTTTTGAGACTCAGAGTTACACATGTTTGCACTTGATACCTGGAGGACTTTTACGAGTCGCAGGCCAGGCTAGTCGCGGACGAAGAAGTGCGAAGTTTTGTCGACGACTTGATCGTATCCTGTGCGAAAGTACTATCGCGCTAGTAGCAATTGCGTGGTAGAATACCTCCCCAGTAAGAGAAACTGAAACGGAGTTTGTGATGCTAAACTAATTTGGGGAACCAGGTTTGTTATGCATGAAGTACAAGTGCGAAGATACTTTTGTGATGCATAGACCGAAAAGAAGTACAACAACGTGCAGCGGACCTTTGACACGTTTCACGCCGCAACCCTGAGCATCTCCGCAGATATGGCGTTCTCAACTGTTACATTCTCAACTGTTGCATGCTTTGCCATGCAAAATCACAATCAGAATCGATGCGATTGCGATCAAGCTGCCTAGCATGACAAATTCCCAGAGGACTAAGCAGGCTGATACTCTTTGCCAAATCTGTCATGCAAGACGCGCAAGGTCCCCCATTTGCATTTCACTTTTGCCATTCATGTATTACAGATTGCGTAACAGTTGAGAATGTAACATTTGAGTACCCCATAGCGGAGGTGCAAGGGCTGCAGCTCGAACTGAGTGGGGAGTGGACGTGGATGGAGTGAAGGTTGAAGGAATTCAATAAATTCGTATACGTTTAAAGCAGCTGGAGTACTAGACGGGGCTCATGTACAATACTCGTATCGCAATAATGATAATGAATACAATTTTTATTTTCATGGATGTAGCAACCAAAAACGAACAGAAACGCAATTGCAATTGGTTTTATACGATCTTCGTGAGGATAGAAGATCTTTCGTGTATGATTAGGAGTATGCTGGTCAAATTACAATTTATGACAACTGATTTTCGTAGCACTTTGATATCATATTCATCAACTCTCGCACTCGCTGGAAGGATGAACACATAAAAAAAAATGAAACATATGAAGTCAAAAAAAAAGCTCAAGCTGAGATTATGTAGCTGCCCGTTGAAATGTTGGCTGCGAGAAACTCGGCCCAGTGGTTGTGCACGGTATTGCTTCGTTGCAACTGCACAGCGGATGGATGTCGTGGGGTGCGCCTTCACTTAGACGGCAGACGAGCCCTCGTCTATTGGTGGTCATACACATACCACGCGTGCTATTGTTATTGCAGCAAACAATGAAACTGTGATCGAGAAGCCACCTCGTTGCAGGCAAGAGAGGAAAGCAGCGTGCACCATGACCACTAATTATGGTAAGTAGCGCATCCTCCTCGTGATTTTGTTTTTTTGCATCGGTGCCTCATCAAGATTTGACAACCACGGCCATTGGTCGCACCCGATGGTGACGAGGGCGTTTTTGATTATTGAGTCTACAACATCAAAACACAGTGTTTCATCCTTGTTGAGCGCGATTGCGAGGAGAGACGAGCAAGCGCCGCGCAAGAGTCTTGCGGCAATCGCAATATTAATTGTTGATGGGTTATTACGTACAACGCAGCTTCTCTTTACCTGTTTCACGTTTGTTCCGCATGGTCGTGTCCTCTTCGGAGTATTTGCTTCTCCGTGAATACGAATGCCTATGCCTACTAGGGACGTTGATACTTTCGACCGATCCAAAAAGTGTCCATGCCAGCGAAACTGCTGGCGTGGCAGAGAGGTAGCGACCAATGGGTCCTCTTCTTGCTCCTTGTATCATCGTGGCGGCGCAGCGACGTGTTGGCCGCAAAAGTGGAAAGCCGTGCAGTACCGGCGGCGGCTCGACCGCTTCAACTTCTATGCTGGGCGCGCGCGGCATTCCCTACGAGCACGACCACGGCGAGAAGGACACCCGCGCCGTCGCCTTGTGAGAATGCGCGGCCTGCGGCATTCGCGCCGACCCCGAGAGGCGCCCCCGTTATCGGTATGCGGTTTTTATAAGGCGCCCCCGTATACGGTTTTTATAAATTAACCACCCGCGCGACAGCCCCGCCGCCGCCTCGACCGCCTTGCTTCCCTTTTCTGCAAGGGCGCGGGCCCCTGGGCTCCGCCCGAAGGCTTTCCGCCCGAGACGCGCCCCCCTAGTGCTGTGCTAGGCCTAGGATTGGCCTGCCGGCCGGGCCGCGCACTGGCTCCGGCCGTCTCGCAGCGCCGCTGGGCCAATAGAGTGGCCCCGCCATGCATTATCATGGCCACGCCCCCGCGTGTTGCGGTCGCGCGCACGCCTCCGCGGAACGCTTTGCCGGGAAGCAGCGCAGGGGAGCTAGGAGCGGGCGCGCGGTCTCCGTGTTTCGCCGCCGGGAGGCCTGCGCACGCAGCGGGAGCCGAGCGAGGGGGCCGTCTCGGCCTCGGGCAACCTCGGTCGGACGGCCGGCGCCGCACGGCAGCAGTCCCAGCCCTGCTGGGCCTCCCGGCGGACCACTGGGTGGATGGTTGGCGGTATGGCCGCCTTTGAAGCGCAGCCCGCCGCCCCTGGTGGTGCCGTGCGGCTGCTGCCCTCCAAACTACAAGTGGGATTGGGCGCCTTGTTGGTGCGCCGGAAGTAGGGCTTCTGAAGGTAGGAAGCAAGGCATGAGCTGGTGCGCTGAAAAGGAAATGCTACGCCCTTGTAGGCATGATCGCCTTGCTCTCGAAAGTCTGGAAGCCGACTCGTGGTTGAGAGAAAGTGAGGACAGCCAAAAAGAGGCGCATGATTGCAAGCCGAGGCTAACAGGGCTGTGCGTGATGTGGATAGCGAGGCTTATTTTGTGGAGACGAGTTCCTTTCGGTCGGTTTATTTATGTTGAGTATTGACTCTGAGTAGCCGACGGAGGGGACCGAATGAGAGAAACGGAGAAGCGGTTGGTCCGGTCAGTGAGTGAGAGCCCAGCGTCGGGGTTGGTGTTTATCGAGGCATCGCGCCCCGTTTCTTTGCATTTGTTTCTCCATCCGGGCGTATCAGCAAGATAATAGATTTTCATTTTAGATAAACTCCTAGCGTGATGGCAATCCGTATCCGCCCCATGACCTGGGACGCCCTCCGCGCACAGTGTCTGGTCGCGCGCGTCATTGGTTGCGCCAGGGACCCGCAGCGAGTCGGCGGGGCAGAGCGTGCGCGAGGTACGCAACCACCGGCAGGAGCGAGTGCGAGGCATAGAAAACCACTGGCAAGAGTTGCGCAGCCGCCGGGCGGCGGCCACCCACCTACGAGAAGGGGGCGGCGTGGGGCGCACAGCATGGCGCGGCATGGCATGGGGCGCGGGCGCCAGCTTGGCGGTAATTCGAAGCACAGGGCTTTTTGCCGTCGGCTGGCCCCGAGCGACGGGCGGCACTTTTGGCCCGGCCGGTCTGCGTTTGATGCCGCCTCCACACCCCGCCAGCTAGGCCGCCGTGGCGCCGGCCCACAATGTGACCCCCGCGCGCCGGTCGGGCGGCGCAGCCAGCGCCCAAGCGCGGCGCGGCCGGGCGGCCGACACTTGGATGGGCGGCGCTAGGAAACGGGCGGGGCCCCGGCCGCCCCGCCAGCGAGCCCGGTTGGTAGATACATAGCGCCGTGGCCTTCAGTGGAAAGTGCGCGCGGCGCCAGCGCATTCGTTGACCCGCGCCGCAAATGGGCCTCGTCCTGCCCGTGATGGGGGTGCTTCTCCCGTAGCCGCATTCATACCCTGGCGTCGCCCCGTCCGGAGAAGGCTGGCTTGTTTCCTGACTGGCGCGCCATTCGGTGTGTGTCATGTCCTGTTTCTGCCTCCGTGGCGCGCCGCACGCAGAGAGAAAGGCCGCGCGGGTTATGAAAGATTCGGCCTCGTCGGCATCGTGAGGGAGGCCCCTCTGTGGACATTGCAAGTTTGTTTCTTGTGATGCTGGCTAGAGACCAAAATGAAAAAAAGATTACTTTTAATGGCGCCGAAAAAGCGCAAGAAGCGCAGGGCGAGGACACTGTAAGGAGTTCGGCCAAGTGTGCATTTGGCACGCAGCGTCATGAGGAGCGAGAGGGAGTGGAGTGCCTAGGGTTGCTTTCAGTTATTATCTCCTGCAAAAGAAGACGGGTCCGGGCGTGTTTTTCGCGAGAATGAGAGGAAACCTTTGTCGGCATCCGATTCGAGCGGGAAATGTTGTACCACCACAACTGAGTCAGATCGCCCCGCAGGATGAACGGACCACAACTCCAAATTTGTGTTTACCAGGACCAGGAGAAGCAGGATGTAATTTCATTGCGAAGCAGTAGGCGGGGTCGCGCCACTTAGAACACTTTCGCATACTTAGGCAACTTGAAAGTCATAGAACTACACGCACCGAGAGAGCAGCAGCAACTAAAGAACGAACTGTGGTGTTCTTTGTTGCAACAGCCTTTGCCGGAGCAGCATCGAAAGCACAGCTTGGGCGCATGCACCCGGCGTGGCTCACCAGCAGGGAAGGTCGAGGTCCTTAATCGGAAAGTTGCGGATTATCAGCAGCTACAAGTCAAGATAGTCCGCGACGCACCACCCCTAGTTTGACTGCTCCTGCTCCAGAAGATGAAACAGTTGATGAAGTGTCTCGGCGGTGGTGGAGGTGGAGGCCACGGGGACAGTGACGCGAGCGGGGACGAAGGAACGCTTGGAAAGCGAGTCCACGCCCTCCCTGCTCTCGACGGGACCGAGGGCTACCGATCCTGCACGCCGGGCCGCTACAAGGGCTTGCTGATTGGGATCAATTACCGGGGAACAAAAGCGGAGTTGAAGGGGTGCATCAATGACGTACACAACATCTACTCGGTGCTCACGGAAAGGTTTGGCTGGCACCCAAACTCGCTCCACGTTTTGACCGAGGATGGAAGTACAATGCGTTTGTTTTATTTGACAGCAAACAATTGTAATTGATTCTGGTTGCTTCGCAAATTAGAAATCTCTTATGTCCGTAGAAGAGCAAATAAATGATGGGAATCACATTTACTTTTATCGTCTATAATTTCCTTTACCTATGCGTCGCTATCGTTATTGCATCTGCATTAGTATGCCTTCTTGTTACTTCCTCTTCCCTGCTGACACTAACCCCAGCTCCCCCCACCCACGACAACATTCTGCGTGAGATGGATTGGCTCGCAGCCGGCGCGGCGCCGGGCGACACGCTCTTCATGGCCTACTCCGGACACGGGTCGCAACAGGAAGATCCTGAAGGGTTTGAAGAAGACGGCATGAACGACACGCTCCTGCCACTGGATTTTCAGCGCAGTGGCATGGTCACCGATGATATCATCTTCGAGAAGCTGGTGCAGCGGATGCCGGAATACCCCCTGAAGATTAACCATCCCTATCCAGTTTGTCATGCAAAACATCCATAGAGGTAGGCGTAGAGTCCTCTGTAGTTTGTCATGCACAAAGTGGATGGGGATGGTCAATTTTCACGGAATACGGAAGGCGTCAGCCTCACCTGCATCATTGACGCCTGTCACAGCGGGACGGCTATGGATCTGCCGTGGAAGTGGGTGAGGCACAACAATGAGTGGCAGGAGGAAACGAACCCCTTCTTCTGCAGACCGGATATTTGCGTAAAACATAAACAAATCTTTACAGTGTGCTTCTCATGTTTCTTGATCTTCAGGTCAAGTAGAGCTAGAGTCGATAAGGACTGCTATGACAGTGTCACTACACGACGACCTACAGGCACAAAATATCTCTAAAAAAACGGGAACGTGTACTACACGTACTACATGACTTCATCCCTATCCGTATAAACAATACTGACCCAAAAACCAGATGATTTCCGGTTGCGAAGACCACGCCACATCGTCCGACGGCGGCGAAGACCGCTACGGCCGGCGCGGCGGCGCCCTCACTACCTCACTGGTCGAGATTCTGACAACCACCGACCCCATGCACCTGACCTATGATGGGCTGATGGACGGTCTGATAGAGTCCATGAAGGCCAATTCCTTCAAGCAGTATCCACAGTAACTTTCCAGTACACGTGCAGACGCGGTCTCTGCATGACAAAACTTGGCTTCGATCCTAGTTTAGCATGACAAGTTTGACACTCCAAATTAGCGAAATTCGTCATGCATTTTGTACATGTGCGGGAAATTTGTATTGCATAAGCAGCGTCCGCAGCTTTCCTCCATGCAGCCCTTCGATGCGTGTACGCGGCTGTTCGCGCCGATCAATCTCAACAACCAGTACGCAACCGTTGTAACCACGAATCGCATATCCACCGCAAGAGCATCTTACTGGTAGTGATTCTTGCATTGCAACTTTCTTCAAGGGGGGAAGTCAAATTGTGAATTTGTATTTGCTAGTTCTACTGATTTACATTTAGGCGCGAAAGGAAATTTGTCATGCAGTACTGCAGCAATGTTGTTGTTGTATGCCATATTACGAGTAGGATGCTTTTCAGGTGGATACCGCAATCCGGAAATGGGTCGCATCTTCCGGAAACGGTTCAAAGCAAAGCCTAGACCTCACGGCCAAAACGATCCGCTCGCGCAGATGCTTGCAGAGTCCGGCATGCTTCCCAAGGTGCTGGAGAAAAACATGGACACCATCTGCGCCGTGCTGGCAAAAGCAGCTAAGTACTAGTAGATCTAGATTTTTACCTGGTGGCGGATTCCGAGTGATATGCGACCTCAGGCAGGAGCCGGCTGTGGTCTACCCAACCTTGTTTCACTGTAAATCGCAATTGTATGATGAAGAGGATGAATCAAAAAAAAAAATTAAAAGTGTACTTCTAGCAGAATGCGGCTTCACCTGCGACCGAGAGCAAGACCAAATTTTGGAAATTCCAGTATAGTGAAGATCCACTTCCACGAAGAACAAGAGAATTACCATGTCTCTGAATTATATGCAAATGTGGATCTCGTCTTTGTAATCGCAAGGGGCTGATTTACCCGGTCGTCGGTATAATCAGTTTGGGCCTAACACTTGTTGTTCGTGTTCAGTTCTTTCCGATTCCGCGTCAAAATTTCTTCTTTTTTTTTTGTGTTGTAAAAGGTGAACATGCATTGCATGTTCCACAGATGTTACTGGTGCAAGCGATGGCCTGTCGTGTCAGTGTATGTAAGAAGGCCGTCTTTCGTCCCGTGTGCGTATCTGGAACGTGTCGCAGTCAGACAGAAGCAGAACAGAAGCGTGCTGGCTCTGTGTTTGAACGAAGATCAGCCTAAATCTTGCTTTTTTCAAAACCTGTTTTTTTATACCTACGTGGTAGTGTTTTCCTTTGCGTAGATCGATAGATAGGCATTCCCGAAAAATCTTGAACGTGTTGAAAAGCAGCCCCAAATCTGTTCATCATCCATTTTTGAGTCATTCGGTCCTGCCACCGAGAACGTATTCGACCATGACCGAGTGCTGGGGAGAGTCAAGCTCTCCCTCACGGGGGCCTTCTTCTTGCAAGGACAACAAAAAATGGCTCCAGCGTCGATCGGCAAAAATGTCCCGTGTGGTTCGCTGCATGGCTACTGCAGCAGCAGGAATAATACCCCACTGCTGCATTCGGTCTGCCCATGCCTCTCTGGCGATGAACAACCTACCGCCATTGCCATCGTCTTTCGGCGCCGGAGCGCCCAATACACCAAACGGAATACAGCTAAGCGGCAACGTCAACCCTGGTAATGCCGCACCACCATCACCTGCTTCCGGCGCGCTCTTCCCCGGCCTTGGTTCACCCGCCGGCCCAGCTGCATCCGCTGCTGACCTCCCCTGCCCGGGTCTGTTGCCGCGCGCTACCAACGTCGGGCCCGACTGTTGGGCGAAGTTGTGGGTCGCAGCGGGATGTTTGGAAAACACCGTTCCGCCGTACGAGCAGTGGCACGCGTCGCAATCTCTAGAGGTCCTTCTGATCGACGCGCAGCAATGGGCCACGTTACCTGACGCAAAACATAGAAAGCAGTGCTACGGGAGGGAGGACGCCGGGCCGCCCGCAGTACAAGGTGCAGAACAAGGCCCTGGAGCAGGCTCGATCGCCGCTCCTGGCGTCAAGCCCCCCTCGTCTGTGAACATTGTGTACGCGGCAAATTCCGATCACTTTGTGCAGTTGGTGCAGAAAAACGGGGGCAGCATGGTCAGCATCGTGAATTTCGGGAGTGAGATGTGCGGTTTCTGCACACTGATGGCGCCGGTGTTTGAGCTGTTGGCGGAAAAGTTCCGGACGAAGTACGGCCCGGAAAAAATCCAGTTTTTGTACATTGACGTACAAACCGTGCCCGATGTTGGAGACGCGTTCGGCGTGCAAGGGTTACCGGCGTTCCGTGCGGTGGTTGGTAACGCCGTCATTCCGCATTTGGTGGTCGACGGTGCAGACACGGCGGGGCTGGAGAGAATGGTCGAAGAGGCGTGTAAATTAGGCAACTTGGCCCCAGTTACAGGAGGTGCAGGTGTGCAAAAAGCAATGTCCATGCAGGAAGGGAAAGGTATAAATAAAGCGGATTCATCTTCTTGGGAAGACAGTTTACTGTAGCGAAGCGCGACTTTGCACGATCATGAACTTCAACTTTTCGCATTGGTTTGGCGGGGAGCGTATCATAGCAAGCTCAGGGCCGCGAGGAGAAAGATACATCTTACCAATTATTTCAAAAAATCGTGCTGGAATATTTCGAAAACAAGGTACGCCCGCCGCCGCAGCCGTGACGGGTGCTTCTCCTGGCTCCTTGGAGCTGGGAAAAGTTTCTGACGCTGACCTCGCCAAAACGCTGAAGGCGCTGCGACGCGAGATCCGCACACGCGCAACGAAACTACAGCAGGACCAGTATGACCTCAAAGGAGCGCTGTACCGGGCGGAACACGTTGTATCACAGACTGAATCTACTTCTGCAACGTCAGCTTCCGACCCTTTTAAGTGCGGCAATGACCACAAGCTGCAGGACAGCGCGATTGCAGTGGGGACAGCGACATCTTCTTCGCTGCAAGGCGTTTCTACTTCATCAGCGCAAGCTGGTAATGCCGTCGAGCAAGTGCTCATCATCGGGGCCGGACCCGCGGGTTTAGCCGCTGCGCTCTACGCTGCGAGGGCGGGGCTTTGCCCGCTGGTAGTCGCGCCCAAGTTCACCCACGTTGGGCAGCTCATGGGCAAAGGCGTGGACGTGGAAAACTACCCGGCGCTGGAGCGGACCACGGGTGTCGCGATGGTGTCGGACATGCGGCTCCAGGCGGAAGCGTTTGGAGTGCGGTTTCTCACCGGATACTGTAACGACATCACTGTACCTGGAAGTGCCGGAAGTGGTACGAGTTTCGAAGTTTCTGCTATGCAGGAAAGCGAAAAACTAGCCTTGCACTGGGTTAAACTTCCGCACTTTGGTTCTGGTAACTCCAAAAATGAAATATGAGTTTTACAACCAAACATTTTCCTTTTTTTACGTGAAATACGCATTATTCAATCCCGTCGTGCCAACTTGGGTTTTTCGTTTTCCTTTCATACCTCTGCAAAAGGAACTGACGAATGCATTGGAGGTGCAGGGTAGCGGCGCTGCTGGCACGGTAGACCAAGCCGCGTCGCTGACGTCAGACATGTTTCGGTATGAGGACATGGCGGAAAAAAACACGACCTCGCACACGCTCTTGAAGGTCTCGGCCTCCTCCGTCATCTTCGCCACTGGGGCTGCTAGCCGCTGGCTCAACGTACCGGGGGAGTACGAACTGCGAGGGAAGGGAGTACTGATTTTTTACATATAAGTAACCAGGATATGCAACATATGACATTGGTCCGGTCTATGTGACTGATATGAATATCGTTCAGGAGCTGGATATATCAATTACAAAATAATCAAAATGAAAATCAGATTTCTTCCTGCGCTGCCTGTGATGGGTTTCTGTTCCGCGGGAAAAAGTGCGTTGTGATCGGCGGTGGCGACACTGCCATGGAGGAGGCGCTTTTTCTACTCCGGGTCTGCGCCTTCCCCTTGAAAATAATTCACCGTCGAGACGCCTTCCACCGAGCGAGTAAGGCCTTGAGCGGTCGGGTGCACGCCGCGGTGGCGAAGAACCAGGTGGAAATTCACTGGAACAGCCGGGTGGTCAAGTTTCTCTCGCTAACTGGCGGCGCGCTGAGCAACGTGGAGATTGAAAGTACGAAGATTTTTTCGGAGGAGTTGGCACAAAGTACGGAAAGCAACCGGAAACTGCTCGACGCCGATGCGGCTTTTGTCGCGATTGGCCACCAGCCAAACACGGGTGTACTGCAGGGCAAGGTGGGATTTCAAGGGAAGCACGAGGGGTATTTGTCAACAGCAGGTGGACTTCAACACGCTGGGCAGACATCTACTACTTCAGCTGGGATTTATGCAACGCAAACTACTGTCCCTGGGCTTTTCGCAGCGGGCGACGTCGCGGACCCGGTTTACCGTCAGGCTATTACTTCCGCTGGAAGTGGAGCACAAGCAGCATTGGATGCGGAGAGGTGGTTGACGGCGAAGCAAATGTAAAGGAAAGAGTCCAGCACAATTGATTCAACACAATGAAGAAACTTCGACAGATTTTTTTGGCTGCAAGACATCGATACACACGAGAGTTTCATTTTTACGCCACCATTCCCATTTCAGAGCTGCACTCGCAGGTCATTTTTACGTGGAATGCATTTCGGGCGAGAGCTGAGCTCGTGCTTCCTCCTTCGTTCGGCCGTTCTTCTTGGTGGTCTTTTTCAACACGATTGGAAGAACGCTGTAAGTACAAGCACTACTTAACAAGTGTGTTGTTCTTGTTTGAGCTTGACGTGCTCGTGCATCCTGAGGTATCGAACCAAAAGTGCCCCCTCGTCTACCATCAACAAGAGTGAGTGCAGGTTCTGCACGAAAAAAGGAACTTGATTTGTTTGTTGATTCGTGAAAGTTTAGCCAGGTTGGCGTAGCCCGAGCGTTAATTCCTCGCCACACTATTCAACGTCTACGCAGCCTCCCTATTCAAAAGCGTCACTCTCATGAATTTCCCTATTAGTATGTGCATGTGATGTCGCGACGTGATCTTTGGTGGGAATTTTGAATAGCAAACGGCTGATACGAATTCGTGGAAAACAAAGTTCTGAGAGCACGAGATTGACCTGCGTAGCCTGGGGAGGAGAGTCAACGTGATCGCTGCCCTTCTTGTTCTTTGTTGTTCCTTCCAGAAGTAATTCTGCCACTGGTTTCGTTTACTTTACATGAAGCTTCAGCTTTTGCGTAGAAACAAAGATCGAAGACTATGTCGACGGACAGCGGCGACGAGTTGGGCGCTGCGCCTGGGTCGCGGCTTCATGGCGGCCATTGGGGAGAGAGCGAAAAGCAGGCCACCAAGCGGCAGCGGGAGGCCGCTGGCACTGCTTCGGCATCGTCTGCCCCGACGTGTGCGCTGTCAGGTACGTTCTCCCACTGTGCGAGAGATGAAAGAACAGCAGGACGCGGCGAACTCATACTAGTGAGGACCCACTGGACGGCGCTGCCAACTGGGAGGCCACCGCGGCGCGGCGCCGCATGGGGCAAGCCCATCGCGCGCGCCCCCCGCCCGCTTTTGTGCTGCAACCGGCGGCCGGCCGGCCGGCGCTTCGGCCGGCGCCTGCGCGCCCTTACTGACCGCGCCACGGCCGCCAGCGGCGGGGCCAGCATTGCAGCCCCGTGGTTTGCCGGCTGTGCTTTGTGCACCCAGCGGAGCGAGCTAGCCAAGCCAGCGCCACCGCCAAGCCAGCGCGGCGGGCCAGGAAGCTAGGCCCCACAGGTGGCGCAGCCGTTGCGCCCCGTGAATAGCGCGCGCAGGCACATGCTGCGGCCCGTGTGGGCCGCGCGGTTGATGTCTTTGCCGGACTCGACTGCGGCGCGGGGGGGGCGACGCCCGGGGCCCTTTCGTTGCTTTGCCGGGATAGGCCTCGCCCACCTCCCCCTGGGTATCCTTCCGCTCCGTCGCTGTCGTTGCGCGGGCAGTCGGGCCCCCATTTTCCACTATGATCCTGGACTCCCCAAGGCATGTTTTCCGTGGACACGTCTAACCAGGCCAGACAACTACGTCGCCGCGACCCAAAGGGGCGGCTCGCTTCTCGCGTATCCAGGTCCCTGCGCCTCTTTTTGTTCCGGCGTACGTACCTCCTCTTGCGATGTGCATGGGCATAAGAGGGGAGAAAGGAGCGGGGCGAGCACTTGCACTAGAGGAACATTTTGCGACACTGCGACGGCAGCTAACGAGGTCCAAGTCGATGCGCCTTCCGCAGCTCAGCTTAATTGCATTTTAGTCATTGAGCGTAAGGCGATTGAGCGACCTGGGGATGTGAAGTTGAGCAAAGGCGAAGGGCCCAAGCGAAGCCTCAACTCTAGCTTGTGGCAGGGGCGCGATGGTGCCCTGCCGGATGTGTTATGAGAGCGAGACGCTGGTGTTGAGAGGGTGAGGCCATAAGATGCGATCCGCAGGCAGCCCCACCTGGGCGCTGTTGCGCGCGTGTCGAGCAAGCGAGGGGATGAAAAGACAAGAAAGAAGATTACAAAAACAAGACACAATGGATGATCGCTTGTCAAAATATAAGTAACATCATGACAAGGTAGGGGTCCGTCGTGCTTTTCGTTTGCATTGCCTGCGTTGCAGGTCTATAGTAGATTGCTACAAAGTGGAGGCAGTTGGCGTTCGCCGACTCTGGTACGCACCGGGCTGCTGCATTGCGTCGTCACTCAGTGATGTGAATAGAGGCACCACCAGCAGCAGCACCGCCGGCATCCGCGCACGCGCAATGATGGGCAGTGGGAACCTTAACCTCAGATCAAGTACGTTTGCAAAGTTGGAGAGATTGCTTACGAGGTTTTCTTTTTCAGGAAACTCGCCTGTGGATATTGCGGCCCGCTTCGTAAATCTAAAACAGAGTCCGAAGAAATTTAAGTGATAGCACTGGTGCGCAGGACAACAGCACGAAAAGCTGCAAGATTTTTATCCCTTACCGTTTATTCACCAAAACTCACGCACCAGCATGTATGTAGTAGCTGAAGAGTTGGATGAGCATACTATCTGCATCAGCTGATTCAGATCACCAGGGCTGGTTGGAAGTAAAGACAAACGATCTACTTCATCGTGGGAACGACAAAATCGAAATCATTTGAGCAAAGCTTCGATGTAGATGATAACATCGAAAAGTGAAGCCAGATTTGATTCTGATTTGAGGTTTAATTGGATGCATCCAACAAGCGTAAAAAAACAGGTGTTCATGAGAGAAGAAAAGGCCATACGTAAGGGTGCGCGCCAATTCCTGCAGGGGGGCAGTACGAATTTTTATTTTTTTTCCATTTTGATGTATACAATTACAAGGCGTCTGTGTGCCTAGGTAGAGCTACTTCTCTTCTGATTCTGTGTGAATGACTGCAGCACTTGGCGTTTGATTCTTTCATTTTCTTGTCCTTCACCCTGATGTTAGTTTTTTTATTTCTTTGCTCTCGGACGGAAATGAAATTTAAACTGAGACAAACTACACTAATATGCTTGGAAGACCACTTCTTTGGCCTTGGATCACAATCAGTTGAAGCTGATGACACATTTACCACCTCCTCGCTATCAACATTATGGAGGGTGCGTGAGTGTTGGTATTTTTCTTTCTTTGTTCTTTCGTAGGCGTATTTACTCGTCTCCGTAATGAAGTTTCTTGATCACATTTCATACCGGCTGCGATTGTAGCAAGAGTTTATTGCCCGTCTTTGTCTTTGATGAAGCCTGCACTTCTATAGTGGCGAAAAGCGAAGCCACGGCCGGCTCCACCGCCTGTGTTTAAGTAGGTAAAAGATGGCAGAGGAAGAAAAAGGGCTGGAGATGGGCTATAGGCCTGGCGAGCTCCTCTCCCAGCAAGATGAGACCGAGCTATTGCTAAAGAGAGGGAGGGCGAATCTGTGCCATCACCTGATGATACTCGGGAAGTCCGCCAAGCAGATGTTGGTCAACAAGCATGGGCCAATACGTTTCAGCACGCTGATGGGGTTTACGCTCTTAAATCGACGCATTCACACGCTTGGAGGACACGCACAAATACGCCCAATTGTGTAGCCAACACGTTCTTGTGACAAGGGCGCGCGAAATTTACAGCATGGCACTACATTGACTTTTTTGCAGCGAAAGAGGATGCGGTGCTGGGATTTGATTTGCTTTTCCAGCACATGCATGATACTAGAAGAAACTGCAATCTTTCTAAAAGCGAAAATCAAAATGATACACACAACATTGGTCAGTTTTTTTCTTTTGTGGACATGGACACGGCCACTTTCAATTTAAATTCGATCGTGATCTTCTGCGTGTGGTCTGTGGCCGCATTTTCAGGCCATAATGCTAGTGAGTATCTCGCACAAGGAGATCGTGAAGTACCAACAGTCGCTGCCCGCCTATCTTCAAAAAAACACGAACCCACCGACATTCAATTACAATTTTGTCATGCAGGAGAAAGTGCAGAAAGGGAAAGTCACAGTCAATTTCCTGTGCTTGTCTTGCACGATATGGATGGGGGTGTTTTTTTTTGCTGTGGATAACATGGGCCAGACCTTGAAGCGCCTGGTAAGGGACGCATCGTACGGCGGTCCGACTCCGGAGAAATTCAACGAAGACAAATTCAGGACAGAAGTGGTGGTCGCAAGAGTCCAATTCAACGAGGTATTTCTATATGATGTGAATGATGTTGTAGCTCATCTTACATTTTCATTTTCTGGCTCGTCGCGTTTTCCTTGTCTCGTACTCGTTCAAGAAAATTCATTGAGTATCAATATAATCACTTGTGAGGCGATGTCACATATATTTATATTTTATTTCTAGTACCCTGGCCCAGCTAGGTGATGAGGATGATGCAAATCACTTTCTTGTCGCTATGAAAGAAAGTGACCATAACGCTCTTGTCTATTTTTTTTTACGGATAAAGGATATTTTTATTATTTTGATATTTCCCTCGCGTGCAGCTCGAAGATCAATGCACAAAGGGTATTCGTGCGCTTGTTCACAAATCTTGTTTAATATTCTTCCTTGCAGGTCGTCGACAAGGTCTTCCACGAGATACTCAGAGCGCTTCAGAACGGGACCCTCGCGGCCCTTGGTGAAGGCAACAATGACATGAATATTTTGAACGACCAGTATGCTGCGGAATTGACGAAGGTTCTGTATTACCTCAAGACAAACAAAGAAGGTGAATCGGTCAAGATTCCGCACCACAAGATATGCCATGAATAACTCTTCAGATTTTTAACTACTTACAAATATAAACATGCTTTACATTTGCATATGTGCGAACAGACACGCAATCTCAACCAAAAAATGATCAATGTCAAAGCGAGCTCTTAAAATACCGACCGCTGTGTAGACCTGCTTAACTCAGTACCGATAGTGGCTCAGAAGCTCTGGAAACAGGTGCAATGCGACTAAGTAAAAGGGGCAAGGCGAGGACTAGCAATCTGCAGGAGAAAGCCCGTGCGGTTGCCAAGTGCAACAAGGAGCTATCTTGCATTGATGCGTGGCATTGTGCTAATAGCTATCGCTTTGAAATACGCGGTCAAAACTGTAAGAGTTGTTTGCGTTATACCCGGAACAAGATTTTTTCTCGCGTAACCCGCAGTACACCAAATACGCTTACCGATGGGAAGGAGGTGCGATCTCGACTATCATTGAGTTGTGATATGTATGTAAAGAGAAAGAGTGGCGCTCTTTTGTGATTGCACCCGCCAAGAAAAATCCCTTGCTTGGAATGCAGCTTTATGTATTCAGAAGCATATACGGACTTACCAGAAGAATGGATGTTCACGCTGATCGACATGATTTTTCTTCCGACGGAAAACACACAGCACAAAGTGAACCCTCAAAGTTCGCAGCGGGAGCCTTGTCGTTGTTAGTTTCTTGGTACCGGAGGTGAATATGTTGTTGTGCTTCAATCTGCATGACAATGAAATCTCCATGGGAATAGAATGATACTTTTTATCAGGAGGTAGAAGAATGTCGCATACTTCTGCAGGTATCGCCGGCGTTTTAGTTTTTCAGAGCAAGAAACTACCTGTAACCGGTGAAATTGATCCAAGAGACGACAGATCGAGCGCATGGCGACACCCACACCTGCCCAGATATGCATTGTAAATATGTCTGGGTCCTCTGGAGGAAAAAACGAGATTTGTGATGGTGCTACCTTTGTATGCTACAAAAAACTGTATTGCATGAGCAGCAACTTCTCATGCAGGAGCAGCAACTTCTCAACTACAAAAAACTGCATTGCATGAGCAGCAACAGGCGCTTAGATTTTTGCCACCGCAAGAGCGCACTTCTCATGCAGGAGGGGCATATTAATCAACCCTTTCCGAGAGGTGTGATTCTTTAGCATGCATTACAGGTGGCAACGTGGTGTGGGTCTGTCATGTACAATTTCGCATGACAAACTGAAACTACCCCAATCTCCCAGACCCAGACATATTTGCACTTGATACCGGAGGACGAACGGTGGCGCGACTGTGAAAGACTTGGGCCCCGTCGTCCGGGCAAAGTAGTTGTTGCCCTTGCCGCAAAATATCGCAGAAATATGCACGTTGCTGCAACTGGTTGGCGGAGTTGCCGAGAGCCAGTGGCCGGGCCCTCGGGGCCTGTAGTGTTCGGGCGGGTTATTTTCCCATCCTCGTGACAGTGGCAATCCGTAGAAGCCGTTTTCTCATGAATAGACCAAGTGTAGTGCCCAGCCTAGGGGGTGTCCGTTTGGACTCACCGGCGTACGCGCATTTTTGCAACCACATTGTGATTAGCAGACTCCTTCTTGGGCCTACGGGTAGGGGTACTGGTAGCGTCGCTGGTCCTTGTCCTCTGCCATCTCCCGACAGGATCGATCTGGCGCTCAATGCCGCACCTTGTGCTTTGTGCACCCACCCCACGGACCCGTAGCGTCCGTAAGCCTGGTTCCTCACTAGGGGAACTAGCGCAGAAGTGTCTTAAGGATGACAAAAGGAGCGAGCATCACACTCATAAATTGGCATGGCACAGGAGTACGAGGGGGATTTTTCTTGGGCCGAGGAGTATTCCAATTCCCTGTGTTCACTCATTTCTCCTCTATATATCGGATTTCAGAAGGCAGTGCGTCGCATTGCAGCATCGTCACAAACGCTCCGGCTTGCAAATGTCTCAAAGAACGTGCATCACACACTCGGGCGCTCTTCTTTGGTTGGTAGAGGTTCGAGGAAAATCTTCACTCCGAGTGAAAAAACTCCGCGATATAGTATTCAACACGCACATTGCATGCGCACTTCGCATCTGAAGTAGGCATCTGCACCGAAAGGGTGAGCAGTTGAAACCAAACCCAACGATGGAGGTGGGCAGGCTCTTCGTTAAGAGCACGGCCCTTCGTCAAAAGATCCCGCGCTGCGACTTTGCATTAGTCACATCACGCAGCTTCTAGGCGGGAGTATGTTGATGATAATAGCTAGAGGCCCACTGCATGCTGTGCAGAAGAAACGAAAAACAGGTCTGGTGTAATTAGTAAAATTAAGATATAGATACTGTGACAATAAGTACTGCCTTCGCTTTTTTCCTGCGATATTGCACGGTCTACAAACTTTATCGCGCACGAAAGCTGTGCCGTCACTGGCCGTTAGTGTGTGTGTGTGTGTGTCTTTCCAATCTTATTGCAGTTGTAAGATGGCCGCGGCCGCAAATATCTTCAAATGCAAATATGTCTGGGTCTGGAAGAATGCAAGAGTTGTCATGCTGCTCGGCTAGCAGAACACTAAAGTGAAAGAAAATCTGTAATGCTCATGCACGTTACCCAAAAGCCCCAGTTTTCTTTTATTTCTGTGATGCAGAGACGCAGTCTGTCATGCTCACCTAGCTAGAAGCTCAGAAACTTGTCACACTTAGCCACCACTTGTGATTGTGGCCTCCCATTCAGCATATAAGCAGAAGCGACCCACTTCCATGCATTTTCTGCTTGACTAGCATTGGCCTTGAAGCTGCCTATTAGTGCTCCTTTGCGCGACAAATTGCGTGGGGATAGTTTATTTCTTCTTGGATGTCGATATTGGAAGATATGGATTTATTGGAGTGACGCTGCGATCATCTGCGGCACAGCTTGCTTCTGGGATATCATCATGGAGTATTGGGAGAGATTCAACAAACAAGATGGCCTCCTCGACATCATACTGAGAAACGAGTACGTTTACCTTTTATTCTCCTTTCACTTTCACCGTCTTTTGCAATATAAATAATGTCTTATCATACGAAGTAGAAGAACCTGAAATGCAGAAAAGCTACAGGGACACCGAAGTTTTAGAGATGACTCCGAGCAGGCGCCGCCATGTGAAATCTCTGTAGAACACGACCACTATTAGCTGCGTATTGAGAACTAAGATGAAAGGCAAGTAGAAGGCGGTGAGTTGTAATGCCAGCGGGCTCACTCCGCCAGCGTGACCCCTTCAGGAGTCAACAGTGAACGAGACACCACGGCGGTAAGTAGCCGGAGGTGGTTCTCAAACAGAAGGATTGCGCAACAAAATTATGTCCGGAAGGTTGTCGTCCAGCAACATCTTGCTCTAAAGCTGGTTCGTCTGGTAATGCAAGTCGCCAGCTCGACTCTGCAGAGACGCGCGGCCTGCCTCTCTCGTAAAGCGGACGACGTACGAAATGCTGGACGGAGCAGTTTGTTCTGGAACCGACGCGAACCCAGTCCGCCAATGCACGATAGCCACTGCTGCTGGGCGGCGTTTCGTTTGAGGAGAGGCAGGGGCCGCCGCGGGCGCAGCTGCGAAGATGCCGCCGTGGCACTACGTATCTTGGCGAAGGTCCGGGCCAAGGGCGCTTCATTGTGTGCGAGAGGCGTTCGCGATCGCGAGGAGCTTTTGGCTGGCGTTGGCCTGAAAAATCTGAAGATATAGATGAATTATCACAGGCCGATGAACTACACCTAGCCACTGCACCACAGGGAAGCATCCAGCAGTCGAGTTTCTTATCGGCGACGCCATCTCCAGGTCGTCGCGAAATCATCAAGCAAGACGCGGAAACTATACTTAGCGCAAAAGTTAAAAAAAGCTAAAGGAACAACCAATGTGGTACTAGATCTGCATAGACAAACAACCACCGCTAAGGATTCCTAAGTCTAGATCGTGCAGCAGCTTCTGTTCGTAATATTTCGCAACTTTCATTCCATATAGGTCGAAGTAGGCCCGCGCTTCTGTTGCGGGTTGTACGTTTCCACATCCGAACCGTGGCCCGCCTTAAAGGTAGTAGAGATAGAGTAGCAGCAGGCTTCAATCATGCCCGTTCTACACCTGGAATGGTAGTTTTTGTTTCCTTTGCTTATCTTTTTGCAGTCGTAGCTGCCGTGGTAGGCGTTTATTCTATTTTTCTTTGAAGTTCGCACCTTTTCTCGTTTGGTCAACTCGTGTTCTTTTACTTTTTTACGTAACGTTATAAAGGTAGTCGCATTTTAACCTAAAAAAGATCGCGCCGCTAAACTGATAAGTGATAAGCTATTTTCTACTGGCTGTGCAGCGCGACAGCGCCGCAACGCAACTAACAACACCTGGCTGCATGGTCTCCGCAGCCGTCAGTAGATGAGATGTCGGCGATGCTACCCAGCACCAAATCAAACACTTGAAGAAGAAGTTGAAGCAATTGGATCGAGAACAATTCCAATTGACCGTGCATGATCTTGAATCGAGGATGATGGTGGGGGCTCGGCTATTATTCGCTTCAATTGTCGCATTAGCAATAGCACAAGACTACTGATTAAACTTACTTCATCAGGACCTTCCGAACCGTGCTGGAGCAGAACATGCCGCAGCAGGTGTTTCAAGATTTTTCGTCGGTGTTCGGAAACGCGTCGCAGATACCACATAAACAGTTTCCCCTCAACATCCCAAAGCCCCTACCAGAAGGTGTGAATGAAGACAGCATTCCGCTGGTGAATAGGGTCGTGTTTTCCGGGTGGTGGCAATGGATTTGTGCAATTCGTCAGATATCAAGCAAGACCGGCACTAGAGGCACGATATTTGCATATACATAGACATACTCGTAGTTGCATATCTGTGTATGCATTATGATAGGTATTGAGGTGGGATATTGACAGGAGCAGAACTTGCAGCATATCGTTTTTTGTTGGGAGGTCACCTCGAGGAAGCTTTGCAGCTCAAGATTTCTTAATTTGTGCGCTCCTTGTAAGCCGTTTTCCTTTGATATCTCGGAGAAGTGCGGGAGGCGCACTACTACGTCGTGAACCCCGAGCCGCCCTATAATCCGGAGCAAAAGCATCTGATGCGATTTGCGGATTACAACCCACCCGAAAAGACGCTGCACGAGCACACGCAGACGTACGCGAAATCGAATGGTAGGTATCGCGCAATGGTGCGGGCGCAAACTTTCCAGCAATCGTCAGTTTTCTACGACACCAATCAGGAGTACGGAATCGATCACAACATGCGAGTTGAGCGTCGTGTTGACGTGAACATGAACAATCTTGTCGCAGCTCGGACTGGGGTGGCGGTAGGGGTAGCGAACTTTAACACGCTGACGTAAATCTGTTGCGGGCGTGCAACAAGTAGAATCATGTTGATGATGATCTTGTTCGATTGATAATACCTCCTGGTGCTTCTTCATGGACGTGTCTGACGCAGTTGAAAAAACGTAGACAATTAGCTTATTTTTCGCGCTCACTTACTTCTGTCTCTGTATGGAAGAAGAAAAAATAAAAAACGGACAGAGTGCAGAGCCGGCTCATCCTTATCTGGCTATGAAAAAAAATTTTTAAATTGAAAAACAAAATAAATCAACCTCAGATTCTTCAAGAAATTACTGTATATTTTTTCAATGGTCTTCAAGAAATATGGAAAAAAATAACGTCAACGCCAGGAGCCCGCGCTCTCCCATGTAAGCGCGAAGCACGAATGTTAGCAAACGCTTTTGATTATTTGACTTTGATTCGCAAATACATGATCTACTACTACTGTCTACCCCTTCTGTTCTGATGTGTGCGACGTGGTGCTTAGGGTTGCCTGACTGCTGCATTGAGCCCGGCTAACGTAACGGCGCTACGTGGGCCGACATCTCTTATCTGATACATATCCATATGGCAGCCGTCGCGAAGCGAATGCTCAAATGCGTGTCACTCTCGTGGGTTTGCCTCTGAGTCGTCTACAAGCCTCGTCTGCTCTGATTTCCTGGAACATCTTCTGGCTTTATTTCCGTTCGCATCGAAATCGATTTCGACCGCTCACTCCGTGTCGTATTCGTTCGCATTCAATCGTGAGCAAATTCGAATGAGTGTTGTCTTGAGCAGTGGTCGACTACAATTCATTGATGATCCAGCAGGAGCGTCGCTTTCGCGTTCGGGTTCGCGGCCTGTTGGCTTGATAATTTTCATAGCAATAATTCAGATCCGAAGATCGGTAATCAGCAGTGATGTGGTTACTTATGTGCCCTTTCGAGTATTTGGTTCATTTTTGTGGTCCTTTTCGAGCCGTAACCGTAGCGCAGAGGAGGAGGACAGCGTAGAGGATCATAGAACATGTTGGCCATGGGTGAAATTGAAATCCTTTAAGTGATGTGAAATGAAAAACCCCCTTCGGGCAGTATCAGGCACACCGAAAGCCGACGAAAAAATGATGTCTATGTTGTGTGTGAGTTGAAGATGGGGACGCGAGGTCGTGCTGGGCAACAGCATACAATATCGGGCCTCCCCGTCGATGCGACCTTTGCGACATGTGGCTATGTTGGTGGTCGTGATCTGTTGCCACGGACACGGACTCCTGGCGCGCCACCACTTGCATCAGAAGACTCTGTTCATCAAGACATGTCGAGGCACGGCCGTTCGGGAGTAGGAGCTCCTGCAGCTGGACCAGTTTCCCGCACTCTGAATGTTCACGGGGTGTCAGGCTTAGGATGCTCTTCGATTTATGGACGCCTCAGGCTCGAAATAGACAAGAAAGGTAAATGAAAATATATTTATGAGTCATTTGTCATGCATAATTAAAGCCGATACCAGTTGTCTTGTGTTGGAACCTACCTTCGAAGCGGCGCATGACAAATCTTGCCGCCACCCAAAAAATCCAGTCTGACACGCTGCTTATGCAAAGAAGATTGGCCGCTTTGTCATGCTCATGGTGCATGATCTCTGAGCAGGCTGAAATAAATCGGCCTCTTGTGATGCCATTCTCGCAAGACACGCACTATACACGTGCGCCTTGCATTTTATACATGACAAACTATTTCAGTTTTGGCTATTTCGATATTAACACTTCCATACAATGAGTAATGGAAAACCCAATGCCGCTTTAACGTTGCTGAGAGACCAAATCCAAGACTTGAAACGAGCCCTCCGAAAGGCGAGCAGGGAGCTAGTTGCCGAGCAGCATGTATTGACATTGTTTTTGTATAGAAGTTGAAGATCATGTGCTAGAGAAAAAAGGTGAGTAAACGCGTTCCCACCTTGACGCATAACTACAAACAAACAAACAAACAAACAAGAACACCAATGCTATTTGTTCGCTGCGAGCTAGTGATGTTGCTATGAAAAAGGAAAAAGTAGTTCTAACCGGTAAGATGATATAGCTTGTTCATCTTCTTCTTGCTTAGATTATTTAGTTGACACCTGAACGAGTGTGACAACCGGCGCTTTCTTCTTGGCGGCCGTCGTTTTATTTTTTCTTGAGAATTTTGATTTTTTGAGCTTCTTAAGCATGAGGTGCGAGACGGAGAGGTGGGTCGCTCAGCTGCAGCAGGAGCATTAGAAAACGATTTATGACCTAGGCAACTCTAACTTCAAGCAAGTACTACAGGTATCCCAAGGTCTCAGGAACCACGTAACCCACTTAAAGCGGCAAGTTCATCGGCTGGAGCGAAATAACGAAGACGGCGATACCGAACGAATGGTACTGAAGGACCAAATATCCACTGCAAAGATCTCTGGGTCTGGAATATAGGTTGAGCCTGTAAGAATGGCGTTTCTTGCATTTCTGGAAAATCTGTATTGCATAAAGCAGCAAAAGGAACGCCACACTTTCTCTTTCACCATGCGAAGTCGCAGTTTGTAACGCGTGCTGCCGCGCATAAGAAAGCGATCGAAAGGTTTCGATTTGAGACGCTTCAGTGCAATTAATTAAAGGCGGACGCGGACTCGTCAATCGTGACCATTGCGTATTACAAGTGTTTCGACCGAGACATGTTTGCAGTTGATACCAAATTCGCCGACTTGAGCTCGAGTTGTGCAGTACCAAAAAGGGCAGTTCAACATTAGCAGAAATCGCCCGGAAAGCAAGTGAAGAACTGGAATTCCGGAACATTACTGACGAGTTCTGCTCCAGGGTATACATGAATAAACTTTCATCTGAGGGGGCACTCGTATGTCTAAGTTGTATCTTTCGCTTTGATGTCATCCATGTCCTCTAGCAGCTTTTTGAGTTTGAGTTGTTGCTGTTTTCGATTTATTGGAATAGGTTTACTTCCTGTAACCAGTTGTGTATTTCTCCTCTTTCCCGAGCAGTCTTCCACCCCCTGTTGATTCATACACTCTGCACAATCAGGTCGATGACAAGAACCTGCTGTCTAAAATAAAATTCACCTCCGTTACGGCGAAGGCCGATGCCAGGGAAGAGCGAAAGCAGTTAGCAGGAATTTTTGCAACGGGCGGCTACGACACAGAGAGGCTTCGCAAGTTTATCAAACGCGACCAAGCAGCAAGTGAAGTCTCTGGAGCCTGCGCAGGCGTTTCGGAGCAGGAGCCGCACTGCAATACAGTATTCGCTTTTTGCTCGTGTAGTAGTTCAATCTCAATGTATTCATATTGCTGTATGGGAACGTTGCTGCTACGAAATGCCAATCTGTCTGGCTCTGAGTCTGGAAGATTACAAGACCTGATATGAATGTGAGGTCTGTAATGCGTAGGCACTATGCGAAGACTGGACTCTCGTCCAATATTGTTCATGTGAGGTCATGCAAAAACGGAGCCTCGTTGTCGTTTTTCTTATTGTCATTATCTTTTGTTCATACGGGCTAGGTATACAACTCAATTAGTACTTACATAGCATCTCAATCCAAACTAGAACACGTCTCAGGTGCAACTACCACACTTTCTCTCGGATGAAGCACCAACAGCAAAACCACGTCTACTCGGGCACATAGGAACTCAAGAACCGTCAGGACTTTTTGGTGGAAGTGGAACAAAGTTGCGCTCCGAGAAAATAAACAACATATTTGAATCAGAGGAGCGAGGGAACAGCAAGATGAGAGGCACAACCGCGACAGATGTGGTCTCTGCGGTAGTCATGACAAACCTTTCAACATCCTCATCATCTTCATCTTTATCTGCAGCAGAATCCCATGAACATCGGGCGAGCGTGAGTCAGCAAGGAGAGCCGAGTACTACAGCAGTTGCGCAGGAGGCGGAGCGTGCAGGTGCATTCACATCCGGCTGCAATCCCGGCGGCTGCAAAGACCTCTCGCATACAGAAGCACGACTCCCACACTTCCTCTGCGCTGCACCAAGAGGAGCGAGCCCGCATGTATTGGGGCACACAGGAGATCAAGAACCGTTCGGACTTTTGTCCGGAGCAATGCGCTTGGGCAGTGCGAAGAACGAGCTCGAACCCTCTGCTCTTGAAGGAGGGACAGGGACTGCTAGCAATATGGGATTGGGAGGCGCAGGTGCGATTTGTGATTCTTTGGTAGTAATGACAAACAATTCTCCCTGTGGAGTAGAACATCTTCGACACTGCGTGAGCGAACAACAAGAACCGAACACACCAAGTCCGCCGGGAGAGTGTGCACCCGTAGTTGATTCCAATTTCGTACATCAAGAAGACCCGCCCTCGCATGCCCAACCGACACTGCATTTTACACTACTAGAGCCTGGAATCGCGAGAAACATCACCGCGCCGGACGTTTTTCCAGCAGTAAAAAATCCAGCCAGCTTGGGATTTCACGGTGGCGATGCGTTGCATCTTCAAAATATTTCGGCTCCGGTTGGGGCGAGGCACAGGAAAACCGAGGACGAAATTTTCGAAAACACGAGAAAGATAGCGAAGACCCCGGACTTTGGCTGCATGGCCAGTCCCCTCTTCGCCCCAGATGGGCGGTGTAGTGGTGTTAGTGGGGAGAACGGCCATAGTGACCAGCACGACTTGTGCACGGACCTCCCGAGTGGGAATCATGCGACACGGGTCTCGACGAGCAACAGCGCCGTTGCACCGCTTGTGAAAGCGGATCCGACCACCAAAACAGCAACTACACCCACCACAGGAATCCAACATGAGAATGAACAACATCAGCAAAGTTCTAGTAGTATCGGCGCAAGAACACACTGGACTGCAAGGAATAACAATAGTAGTTCTAGTTGCGCCGGAAATTACTCGAGCCCGACGGCGGCCTTGTTCACGACGCCAGATGCTAAAGAGGCAGCTCAGTCTGAAGAGGAACAAGAAGTGCCACCTCTCGCACACATGGACGGTTGCGGAGGTCAGGAGTTATTTTTCTCACCTCTTGGCGGGGTAGGGGCCTGGCATTGATGAAATTTATCAATCTCCAACAACAAACATTACTAGTCCCACGCCATTCTTGGCCTGCTCGCCCTCGACATCTATTATCTGGATCTGTTGTTGCTCCTGATAGAAGATAATTATAATGTTGAGCGACATAAGATATATTATGCTTTTATTTGTGTAGTAATAGTAGCCTCCCAGCTCTCAATGATTCCTTAATTTATTCGTAGTTTCCGATAGTATCACGACGTCCCACTAAATTTGTACTTGTAGCATACGATTTGATTCCGATGCCGCGCTAGTACGTATTTTTCCGCTTTGGAAGTACGTACCGGCTCGAAACAATGATCTTCAGCACTGTAGCTATGCTACGTGCACCATTGAAGACACGTTTACTAGCTTTTACTTTTTCTATTTAGGCATGTAAGATAAGATTTTTGTACAACGCAATGACGCGAGGCGTAAATTGAAATTGAAACTGTATCAACAAAAGATAAACTTTTTACTCTACTTCATCTTCAGCCATGCAAATAATCTCATTTGCACATCCAACGGCTTCTACGACTACAACAGCTTCAGCTAGACTTGTTACTTCCACCATGCAAAAAAATGAAACTCTTTCGAATCTGCCTCCGCGACAAACATGCGCTGACAATGCCTCATACTTGGGGTCGTGTCGCTACATCTTAATACACGCATTTTTGTTGCGCTACGGTCATTAGCATTATGCGAGTCGCTGCTTGCGAGAAAAGCCTCGCGCTCGGTGTAACAAGGTGGCTGCTTTTACCCGAAGATAGTCGCAATCGTCGCAGGTTCGGTTTGTGATCCTATTCCTAGTAACTTTCAAAGGCCTTCCTGCAATGCAGCTAGCCTCTACTAGTATTGTGCGAAAGATAAAGCAATAGGGCCGTCGCGGTAGAGAGTGGATGAATACATTAGACAGGATAGGACGCTTTTCCCCGTACGGGCTGCGCTTCAATCGTCCCTATGAATAGGGATCAGCAGGCTCTGGCACGAGGTGAGCTCTCGTTATCTTGTTGATGAGGTCACGAACGCTTCGATGCTGTAGTTCAGAAAATACCAATCCAATTACGCTCAAAATTGTTCGTGTTTGTGCGGTGAAGACTGAACAACTAGTCGTGTTAATCTGTGTGTGTCCCCCGCCGGCGTCCCAGCCACGCTTGGCGCTGGAGGCTCAGGCGAGCGCGAAATATCGAGGACGTGCGCACCGATCGGATGGGAAACACAAGATGAAAACAAATGCAGTCATTGTCTTCCTTGTTACCCAAGGCGAAACCAAAATAAATGTCTGCTGTTATTGTTAGTTGATTGTGGAAGCGCATAACGGCATCCGAGCGCCTTTTTGCTGGCTTGATCAATCTCTTTTTGCAGGCGACAGAGCTCGTCTCTATCTCTTTTTGCAGGATTTGCACAATTCCTGAACCTGTGTCCTGTTCTTTGCGGTTGGATGAGAAGCCACAATGGCACAGATTGCCTTCATCATCGACGTCGTAGTTTGATTTCAATTTTATCAGACACGATCATCAAGACCCGAACTCTAGCGCAAATTTTCTAAACTCTTTTGCTCTCGGATTGTCACACCAGCACATCGACAACGCATCGTCATCGAATTGAAGGATTTTCTCGACCCGGCTTGAGCGTCGTCGATCTTGAGAAGGACGAGTTGCGAGAAGCCTGATTGTTTATTCAATTATCATCGTTGAAATCATTGTAATTGTTGACGATGGTTTGTACGTATCGTAAGGTGCCTCCGCCTCGACAGTCTTCGCACGGCTTCTATGCCTATGCTACATTCATCGTAAAATTTGGATATTCATCGTGAATGAATGCTAGATTTTTCTTTCTAGCATCTGATGGAGAGAGAGAGGGAGACAGGAACTTCTAATTCTTGGATAAGCATTAAGTAACAAGAGTAGCACGCGAGTCGTGAAAAATTAATCAGAAGGTTGGTCCGGCGGTTTGGGGCAGAACGAACCGCCAAATCTGGGCAAGGTTCCGGACGAGATGGGAATAGATTTAAAGTCTTGTCGTTCTAATCTTCTGATCTTTTCTTGACGTTGACATTGAGTAGGCAAACAAGATGTCGGTTTCCCCCGGCAGGATCAGAGAGGGAAAAAATGTCCAGAAGCAGACAACGCGCACGCCCACACGGTTATTTTCGGACAGCTTGGATGTGGAGTTTGTCGACGGTAGGACGGAGCGTGAGCGTCGTGCTGCTTCACTCGCTCGCAAACCGCGTTCTGAAAAAACCTCGCCTTCGCCGTCCAGAGAACGTGAACGTGCGGTCGTGCCGCGGACTGAAACTGTTGTAGTGACAACTAGCACGACACAGGACAACATTTTCGCTGCAGGTCATGCAGTGTCGTCAGGAGAAAGAGCCGCGCCGAGTACTAACCAGAATTTGAATCCGCTGATCAGCAGTAGCAGCAGGGCCAGGGCCTTCTGCACGACCACAAGTGAAAATAACGACAGCCGCGGCCCAGGTGTGGGGGTGGGCTACCGCCAACCGCAGCCATCGTCATCGACTGGTCGGGAGCCGGCACCGCAGCAGATGGAGCGAGAGGCGGCTTCCACTGTCGTGAGTGCTCCTACTTCAGGTCTCCCGCCAAGATTACAACGGCGCAGCACAAACACTACTAACGCAAATCGGCGCAGCGGCCGCGGAAACATCAACGCACCAGATCAGAATTACCAGGGGCACCAAATTAGGCGCGGTACGAGAGCACAGACAGCGCATGAAACTCTGGTCGCGCTAACTCGGCGACGGCGGCAGAAGATGACCTCGGAGCAACTACTCGTCGTAAGTGCATACATCATTTATTATATTGGTTCATCTAGTTTGTTATATTGCTTTTCTTTAATTGTGCGATTCCAAATGAAAGACTAAGACATAGACAAACTAACGCTTCAACCTGGTGGTTCGGAAAGCGCCACCCCCAACGCTGCCCTTCTTGTTCACGATGTCATTTCTAAAATTAGCATGACAACGCCACCAGGACGGTATCGTTACTATATTGGGGGATCGAGGTCTTCTTGTTCTTGCTAGACCCGTGACAAACATAAACAAAGAAACAACCACACAACAGGAAGCGCAACTCCTAGATCAACGGTACCACGAAAACTTGCGATTTTTGATATCACACGAGAAACAAAAAGTGCATCGGAAAAACGTATCTTCTGGAAACAACGCCCATCCCTACCAATTTTTTGCATGGCAAACATTGGGTTTGATGCATGCACTGCATGACAAATTGGATGAGGATGCTTTTTTTTTGTGAGAACGCTAACAGAATAGAAAATATTGATTTTGGTATATAATCCACAAAAGGAAACGCAAAGTGCACAGTGAAAATCTTAATCTACTTTATTTGGTATGCGTATGATATGGCCCGACAGAAGAACGAGAAGAGTCGAATGGAGTAAGTATGCAACTCGTCATGAAGATTCGTAGAAGATCGCTGCTTGTACATGCACTTTTTGATGTCATACCAGCGAAGCGAAAAGGAGGCTAGAACGCAGCTTGCTAATTCTAATCTTAAATTGCGAGCAAAGCTGCAGAAAATCTACAATTTTCTGCTGCCGCGGAAGGGAGTCAACAAAAAGGGACGCAACTTCCTCCTTAAGTTGATCACGGAAGTGGACGAGGACCAGGATCTTCAGGAAGGGGGGCTAGAGGAAGAAAAATACGAACGTCAACCGCGACCCTTTTGTGGACAAAGACAACAAACAGCAGTTGCAGCGGATCTGGAGCTCCCGACGCGGCCGCTTGCAGCGGTAAGAGACGAGGTGCAGTTTCACAACACGTCTATGGGACAGGTACTTCATACACACAAGACAGGATGATAGGTGAACGTGAACCTTTCTGCTACTAGTGAGTAACTCAGGAGTCTAACCACACGATGTCGCTGGTGAAGACTGAAGAGGACCACGACGGATCGTCCCCGTTTCTACTTTACGAATGACTACCTCTGATGTGTGATGTTTTCTCTATCTTCAAATTGGAGTAAAATTCTTTGTCTTTGTGCTTTTGTCGATATCGATATCGTGAATATCAGTATGATTTCAGTTTCAGATGAACAATCGTGTGCAGAGTTTGAGTTATTATAAAAATAATTCTTGCGGCAGCTATTTATTTCTCCATTATGCAAAAACCAGGCCGCTCCGCCCGCGAACGCACAAGGACAGGTTGGCGAGCCCGTGGAACGATTGTTCCCTGCTGCGGCAGATGATGGTGCTTCTGGTTCCGGTCGCGAGAGTCAAGTGGCAGGGGCGGGGGAAGGAGCCCGCGCGGCCACATCCGGCGCTAGTGGCCTGATGGGCGGAGTAGGGGCCCTGCATCTAGCAGCCCCTGAGGAAGAACCCGAGATCAGCCTCGATTGGATCACTAAACCTAAGGTGAAGGAGTGGTTGAAACAGAGGAGGCAAGAGAAAAGAGATCAATTGAAGCAGCAGGAAATATTCGGAGTTGTTGCAGCGGAAACGACGTCGGAACATTCGGGATTCGCCTTTTCATCCACTTCTACCTCGGCCAGCTGGAGCGTTGAATATGCGCAAACTGATCTCCCGTGGTGGGAGAGGACGCAAAAAGACGAGAAGTCCAATCTGTTCGGTCAGACCACGAACTCAACAACATTATTTGGAACAACAAATGCGGTAGTGGATTCATCCTTTTCCTTGACGAACGGTTCGACCTCATCGTCGAGAACGGGTCCTGTGTTCACACCTCCGACAAGGACCAGTGCGTCAATGTCAACACAGCAGTTGGGACTCTTCTCGACGTCAAGTACCAACAGCAGCAGCCACGAGAAGGTAAAGGAGATGAAGGAGGAGGAACAGCCGCAGTCTCAACCAAATCCGCCTTCAATGCCAGTCTTCCTACTTGGGCCCGAGACCGCGACACCGCGATGTAACGACAATGGTGGTAGCGTTCCGCAGGCTCTTTCGTTGCACGGTCCTCCCACGTCAACTTCTTTTGCTGCTGGCGAACAACTTCTGTTCAATGGTTCGAATAAGAACGAAGCAAAAGCTCCGGTGGCGGGTCACCAGCTGCACATCCATCTACAAGATTCTCAGCACGACGTTAGCAACTACAGCAACAGCCTCTTCGGTGCAGTAGCGACCGCACACGAGCAACTGTCTAGAAGTGCAAACAACTCCAAAGGTCTCCCGGATCATCAGAACATGTTCCTGCGCAGTACGTCGCACACGAGCTGCAGTGGCATGCTTGGTGCAGGAGGAGGACAATGGACGGGCTTTCACTCCAACGAAGCGTCAACCTCGGGTTCAAAAACCTCCAGTATTTCGATTTCCGCTTCGTCCTCTCGAGCATCATCTGCCGGGCGCAGTACTGCGGCATCGCTCGGCGCGACGGGGGGTTTCTCGGGCGCAACTGCTTCAACATCTTCGTCGCAGGGGAAACACAATAGAAGCACCTCCACGTCGCGGCAGGCAGGAGGGGGAAAAGCAGTCCGAGGGAACCCCCAGCAGTCTCCTTCTCCGTCCTCACGGAGCAGTGCACCAGGGCAAAATGAGTTGTGTCGTGCAACTCGTAGTTCTGATGTGGCCTTTTGTTCACCAAGCAGCCGCAAGTCGTCCAAGGGTCCGCTGCGGAAGCAGCGTAGTTCGGAGGATATCGTGCGTCATATCCAGTCCACTAGGCGAACTATGACCAGATCCGCGTCGGCCATTGTGCGGAGGCCGAGTACGCCAGCGGCAGCAGGCCTAGAACAGTGCGGCGGCGGCACTACACCACGCGTTCGCGTTCGCGCATCAACTCCGCGAGCGACACGGGTAGGAGCAGCCCCTACAATAGCACTCGGAAGCAACCACGACAACGTCGACGGCAAGTACACCGGGGAAGACATGGAGCGCCGTGGCTCGCAGCAGGATATCAAAACTAATACTAAGCACGTCTTTTCGTCATATTTCTCTGGCTACAGCAAATTATGTCCCCGGATGAGCATGAGCGTTTTCGTTTGTTGAAAGCTGATGTGCTAACACGTAGCCCGAAAGAGCAAGGAGTGAAATGCGAATTTTCTTTCAGTGAGTCTGGAGAGTTGTTAACATGCGTGCGCTTAAGTTCTCCTTCTCCCTGGTCGTGTAGTTGATATGAAAATGAAGATAAACACATCGCATCATCATGCTCGAGCGACACGGGTGCGGAGTACTTCGCAAAAGCAACGCTTTCGACATTCAAACTCGTCCGCATCTGCAAAAGGGCCAGACTTTTAGTTATTAGAAATTATAGTTAATTTGCTGAGCCTGCGGGAGGTAATATGGCATAAAGCTACGTGCTTTTGAATATGATATGCTGGCGGAAAGCTCGAGCAGACTGGCGGTTTTGAGAACTCCGTGGTCACGTCAAAAAGGTGAACAGCAGGAGCGATGCTTAACTGTTCTACTTCTACGAATACTTGTTTCCTCTAGTCACAACAGGTTTTTTAACATGCAGCTTGCGATTAGTCAGACTGTGACTGTGGTTTGTTTTCTCTTCGCAGCACGTGCTTTCCGTGTTGAAGTGCGGACAATGAACAGCTTAAAGTCGAAGACTGACACCCACACCTAAATAACTTTGCACGAATAAAAATGTTTTTGTTTCACTTGATTTAGATGCTTTTATTTAACGTTAAGGCTTTACCGATATTTTTATTACCTTCGGATGAATAAAAATGAGAATGTACAAAAAATATATGTCGTATCGTTTTTTTCACTTCTAATCTAGCAGATAACATTAACAATGTCTCATCTTCATGAACTACTTTTGACAGAAGACCTTATTTCGATTCTTGTACCATAAGCTGAAGATATTTGACTTTTACAGAAGAATGCAATGCGCGATGGATTTGGCTACTTTCTACCGAGCCACCGTACGAACTACTCGTCGACTAGCATTACGTACTGATAAAAATACGATACACTCTTCAGAGGATGGGAATGAAGAAGTAATGCTATTTTGCAGGCGAATGAATTAGGCTATACAGGGCGCTCAGTTGCTCTATACACCACAAGACCCTGGCACCGCATCTCCTTGGAGGTGTGGTGGTCACATAGCAAAGCTTAACGGTAACAAGATGTTGATGTAGGATACAACTCGAAGGCGCAGCTGTCGCTTCCGTAATAAAATGAATGCATCTTTAGAGAGCGCCAGCACGAGCGACTGCAGGTGATCGACGATAAATGTATATGTACGATACGGTGTGGGTCTACCGTGCTAGTGCTACCAAGTATCAAAATAAGATGATACCTCTATTGCTATTTCTTTCGCCAGCAGCAAGACTACCTCTAACCGGCGCCAGAGCCAGGCAATTGACACGTGTGAAGATGTTGCAACATGTGTTTATCGCGCCACTCACGACGCTGTGTTCCTTCACTCGTCGCCGGCGGCGTAGTCGAGCCGTTCGCGTCGCCTGCTCCCTTGGCGGCGTCTGCAGACTCAATTTCTTTCACTGTACCTCTATCTGTGCAGCGAGCGCTTGTTTCTTCGTAGCACATAGAACAGTCGAAATATAACGAGAGTGGAATGAGCATCAGAGATGATACGTGGACTTTTCGGGATCGGAATCGGATCGCTTGCGTACTCGTCGTGAACCTCGTTTCATCGTCGTCTGAATCTGAAACATCATTTCGTGAAAATATATTTTCGTGGGTGTCCTCATCGGCTAAGTATAGCAAAGACTCGAGGGCTTCCTGTCGTGACTCGTCATTATTTGATCTTTCAGCGATTGACCTGCGGTCACTTCATCTCCACATGGATGTCATCCAAGTGGAACAAAAACAATTGATTCCAGGGACACATGGTCTAGTTCCAGCTGAAAAAGTAGTTGAGTGCTTTTTTATTGATCTTGCTATATTGAATCTGAATGCTTCGTAGTTTCGGTGTTCCAAGCATCTTCGCCGCGCAACAATGACAGCAAAGAACGAGCTGGATTTCGACGTGCGCAAATTTTGGAGTATTTCCAACCTGCCGAAAGCCGACATCATTCGCATCAAGGTTCGCGGAAGTGATAAAGATGTCAGCATTCCGCTGAGTCTCATCCAACTGGGCATCTCCTCCACACAGGTATCGAAGTCAATCTCCCCGACCGTCACTTCTACTGAGCAGGCACGCTCCCACCTCATCAGAACGCGCACTTCTCTGAGTTGTGCCCTTTTTCACTACTTATTCAACATGAACCTCGCCCTCGAAACAGAAACCTACGAACGGCTTTGTGCTAATCCATCTGTCATGCATGTAGACTCGAGTGTGTAGTGTATCTGTAGTACCGCCGTTGCGTACCTATAGGCAGAGGCGGGACCAAGATCAAATTACTAGGAATACTTGTTGTCACGAGTTATTTTCAAAATATCATAGAGATAGTAACACTTCGACTGGCCACCCCAGACGGTAGTGGTATGTGTAACAACAGAAGAAAAAGAGGCATAGGCTACTAGTACTAGTACTCTGGGCCATTCGAATTTACTACCTCGGGTCGAACTGCAAGCTTCAAGTTCTACTATTGCACTGCGAGCGTTCGTGGAAAGGCGGGGAATGGCGTGGCTGGAGCTCGCATGAATGAAGATGACGGGTCGGTGGAGTTTACCGCGATAACTTCCCTGGCGGGCCGGGGGCAAAGGAGGAACCGCGCCAGACTCTTTCTTGTCATCGTGGTCTTCATCTTCTTTCTTCATCAAAAACACTTCCAGCTCGTGCAACGCAAGCACGAGTAAGAAGAAGCAGCATGAGAAAAAAAGAGCGGTAAAAAAACCTGGCGACGACGAGAAGAAACACCTTCAACCGGTGAAAGAACCTGGCGCCGGCGAGGAGCAGGAAAAAAAGCACGCCTTAAAAGACGTCGGAGTGCTCCTCGAGGAGGTTGTGGAGCACTACCGACGTCGGGTCCAGTGTTCCATCACGGAATCAATGAAGGATGAAGAAGATGATGAGTTTGGCAGCGCCACAGGTTACGCTTCATTTTCCTCGACAAGCACACTCTTCACATCGGCAACTAAACCCTCGAGTTGCGCCGCGGTTTCGCAGGAGCTCGCTGACATCCGTGACGTAGCAACGGCAATCTTAGAAAAACGCGCCGAAATGTTGGTGGAATACCGTAGTGAAACTTCCAAACATCTGTGTACCAGCACCGGCACCGGGTCCGGAAACTGCCTGACGATGACGAAACCTGAACACGACACCTCCATGATTGCCACGGGGGCCGAAATCGGTAACGCGGATGGAACAATAGTTTCCCGAACAGCTACTAGCGACAAGGCAGCTGCCGCGTCTTCCTCTAGCGGCACGCTCATCGACGAAGCACCCCGCTGCCAAGATGGACAAGATGAGGCGCAGGAAGCTTCGCGACCCATCCACACAGTTTATCGCTTGCAAGTCTGTTGATGCTTCGTCTGGGATTCTCATTTTGATTTTTTTTTGTGGCACAAAAAAGCGAGAACACTCAATTTGCAGCAACGCAACACTTCTATTTATTGGGTTTTGTATCTCCAAGTTTGTACTTAGTATGCCGCATCGAAGATCCGGCTGAAGCATTTGTAAGTGATATGTAAAATAGCATTGTGGGAGCAGCGAATCAAGGACCTGCAGGAGCCGAAGGCGTTCAGGGCGAAGAATCCAAGAAGGAGAGGGATGCAAGATACTACGAGGAAGCAGGATACGACTGGCGAAGCAGAATGAACACAATCAATGAGGCATACCTCGTCTGGAAGAATGCGGAGAAGCGCAGTTTAGCCGAGAAGACCATCCCCTTCGAAGCGGGTGCGTCGACGTCAATCTACTGTGCGGTCTGCGGTTACACTGGAAAAAAATGCAAAAGTGGCGAACTGCAATTTAAGAGCAGCCTGGGCATACCGCTTTGCAGCCCGATCTGTCAGGACATCGTCGAGCTAGTCCATGAAGCCAGGTAAACGTACGTGTCATTGATTCGTAGATGTCATTGATTCGTTGTAGATCTACATTATGATAATTGATATTCATATTGTGTTGGTACATTCAAGAAAATATCTGTCTTGTGGTATGATGAGATGACTCCTCAGCCTTTAGTTCTCCGCGTGAACTGAACTTAATTCATCGATGCTTTGAATCATTATCACACGAAACAGGCAGCAAAGCGCGACCGCAGCGCCAATTGAAAAGACTGGCTCACAGTCACACACACAACGCGGAAGAAAACCCACGTGGGAGATACTGGTGCACAACCAAGCAATGGATGATCCTCCAAACAACGGACGACCAGTGGTACTCTCGGCAGTTCACCGTGAGCTGCAGCACTCCAACAGGAAGAAGACGTCGCAGGACGAGAATGGACAGGTCTCCAAGGCCAAGCTCGAACCGACTTCCTGCTTCATCAAGGGTTGCATCAACATCAAGAAGAACATGGCGGTGGCCGTCTCCAATTCGTACGTGCTCGAAAAGCTAAAACACGAGTACAAGGTTCTCAGGTACCTCAACGCCAACCAGGTGAATGCCGCTCCGTGCCTCGTCCCGGATGAAACAAGGAGTATCGGCAAACTCGAGGCGACGTACTACAAGCAACCCGGTAACGCAGCAGTGAGATACTCCATGGAGAGCACGTTTGCTATCGCCGATGCAGGAGTAACATTGGAGCACATTCAACAAGAGATGCGCAAACGGCAGGGACTCGAACGTGGGGCTTCCCCCGGACGGTCTTTGAGTCTACAAACGCAACAGAAGCTGCAGAAGATAATCTCCGCAAGAACCAAAATGGGTGGACCGAGATTTGTCGAAGACGTGCAGACGAAGGTTGGGGCGGCGTTCAAGGAGATTTGGAGACACAATATCGTACTATACATTGATTTTTCATCACTTGCATCGTGCTGGATGGTCATGGTGCTTTTGTTAAAGTTTGTTCGTCAAGCTGCAACCGCCATGCAGAGCGAATAATGGTTCACAACGTAGCGAAGCCTTCTTCTTTTGTTTGTCACAACTTAGCGAAACCTTCTTCACGAGACTCATTCTTATGTGTGCCCTTCCTACAACTACAACCAATTTTGAACTCCAGCTGCAGAACGACGCTCGGGGTGTTAACATCTGCATGGATTTAACGCCAGAGGGGGAGCTCAAGGCCCGCGTAATCGACTTCGAGCTGAGCCATCTCTGTGTGGACCTTCAGAAGCAAAACCCGTTTTTTCCTGGCAAACCCGGACACGGTCAGAAGAATAAGAACAAACGCAAAGACGGCGTGGATGTACTTGATGACCTAGATCTAGATCTAGATGAAGATGACCAGCTTTCGCAGTGCAGCTCACACGAAGCCGACGAAGAGCAAGATCTACTCGCGCCAGCTGGGGACGACGGTGCCGGCCCGACACATCCGAAGGAGCTGCAAAAACAGCAGGCCCAGGCCGCCCTGAAGGCGTTGAAAAAGGGAAAGAAGAACAGCATTCTGACGCGTCACAAGCAGTACAAAAACTTCGGGAACTGCACCCCGCGCGTATAATTTTGATGCTTTGAATTTTCGCAGCGAAATCGACGATGGGATACGCACGCAGTTCAACTTTGATTTTGCAGTATCACATAGTCAAGAACATCGTGCAGGCGACGCAGAGTGACAGTGAGCGTGATGCTGATGTTGATGTTAGACGTATGCCATAGATTTTGGTTTCTCGTTGTACGGAGGTGGTCGAGGACGTGATGATAAGGTTAAGGATAAGCCGGGCATCGATTTTGATTTTGTTGTTGGACTTCGACTTCAGATGTAAATGCTAATGTATCATTTCATACATGAAAAAATAAAATTAAATCAAATAAAAATCAGTGGATGAATCCCGATTTCGTGGCCGCATTTTACCTGCAGCGTAAGGACTTCCCCGGGTCTGTTGAGGGTGGCGCGCGTGAAGAGAAGGTGAAGCGCGGCGACCAACAGATCGGTGATTGTTTTGCGCAGGAGCTCTGGTCGTAAGGCAGCGCAAAACCAAAACATCTGGTCTGGCATCGAGGACGAGAATGTCGTAGTCTTAGTCAACATACACATAGACGCACATGTGGTTTGGTGGTAGTACCCTTAACAGCGTCCTACTAAGACTAAGTCGACGTACGTTTCTGCGTCCGCACTCTGTCTGTACTAGTATCGCGCTGTCCCATTGTTGTTCTTGTTTCATGATTGCACTCAACCAGGTACATAAACGTTAAGTGACGCTCGTGAAACTGAAACGAAGTCCAAGTTGAGCTTCGCAAGTTCTCCTCCTCGTTACTAGCAAAGCTATTTTTCGCTGGAATATATTGCTTGCAATTACGCTCACGAATTTCGACGACGTGTGCAGGAGCGATACCTGCGGAACTGAAAGCACCGGAAACGAGAGGAGCAAAGAATACTACGACCTCCTGATGATCGACGCAGAAGCCGAGCAAGAGCTGGATCGCGGAGATGATCCAGATCCAGAGGGCGTAGGAGATGCCGGCGGAAACACGAACCGAGAAGCAGGACAACTAGAGCACGTGCCGCAGCCAGAAGGGTCCATGTCGACCCCAGTGCAGCAGCCTGTTTCTCTGATGTTCTCCCACATCGCTGCTGGAAGTGAAGATCGTGCTGGCACGGGGGGTGGAAATGCCGGCGCGGCCGCTCCCATGATGTTGCTCGTGCAGGATAATGAGACGCCGGTGCCAGCAGACGTGGCAGTTGGCGGCCTTCCACATGATCACAAGTACAATAATATGCCGGCAACCGAATACTGAAAATGTGAATGAACTATACCAGGTCCAGGGCTGTATCTGTAGCGAAATAGAATTGAAAAACGATATAAGTATTGATTGCTTGTTGTTCTTGTTGTTTATCGTTCTAGTGGACTAAACCAAAAATATAAGGCAACAACGTTTACATGTGACTACACGACGATTACTTGCGCTAGGTAGAAGTAGCTCCTCTTGTCCTTGTGCATCACGTTCATGGTGGCGTTGAGGTCTTGTGATTCACAATAACGATGCATGCGCTTCTACGAAAACGCAATTATCATAGTAGCTGCGACGACCTTTGACTTCGTACAAAGCGCAAGCCTAATCATGGGTCTTAGTATATCTTTTCGTATTCGGCATACAAGACCAGGAGCTAGACCGCATCAAAATCCGTCTCCAGAAGAAATTTTACGAATCTCGGGCGACATGCGGGCGAGTCGCGATGGATTTGCTGCCGCAGGTGCGTACTGCGCTAGGAAAGGAGTATGAGGATTTTTTTTACTATCATACCGCACAAGGCGCAGCCCCATCAGAGAATCGTGCGGCTTCGCAACCTTCCGTCGCGCAAGGTTTACTGTGTTTTTTATAAATGCATTTTGCGTTTCGGCCAGTTTGCAGTCCTGCTGACACCAATAAAGCCCGAGGCCAAGTTGTAGGCACTAGGGCTACGTAGACGTACATCTTTTATATAGAGCTACAAGTTTCCGTTTTTTTTTTGTAGCTTATCGCAACAAGTGTGTGAGAGCTACAAGAAGCTTCCGCTCTGTAGCGTTTCGCAAGCGGGAGGGGCGTTTATCGCGAGCGGCCCATGATGCCCTAGGGGAAGGGTCGATTTTCCGTAGGATATCAGCACAACATTCGTATCCCCCTACGCTAAAGCCATGGACGAGCACGGCGGAGCGGATGTGGTGCCGGTGCATCAGAACAAGGCAATAGTGTCCAGCAGGTCTCTCGTTTGCTTCTTGGCTCTTGACTTATTCAACTGCTACTCCTTAGCGGGGCGGGTGGTACTCCTTTAGTAATTTTAGGATACCTAATATCATCGAGTGTATTTGATATACCATTGAATTTACATGTACGCGCTCGAAGCAAAAAGGTTGCGTTGCGTCAGGACGATGAAAAGTATTCATGGTTCAAATTCTATGATAACAGCTCCGCCAACGTCGCACCTGGCGGACTCCAGGTCGAGGCTCATCGCGGCATTTTTGGTAACAACACGACAAACTGCTCATCTGACATATCCACCGCGGCTGGCGTTAGCGGGACGATGATGCCAGCTTTTCTTTCAGAGTCGCACATACACTCGAGGTCGCTCTTTCCTGGAGTTTCCGCGGACGCAATTCTGGATTCGGACGCCATCCCCCGCCAGCAACGAAACCCGATTCAATCGGGTCAAACTACTCTTGCGCCTGCTGATTCGGGCAAACACGACAAAACCAGCACATTTCCGGCTACAGCTACTACCGGGGGCGGGACCGGTAAACAAAATCTATTGAAGTGTATCACTTTACTTTCAGGGAGCACGACCAGATAATGTCTGCTCATGCTTAGTTTGATCATTCGTTGATTAAAATAATCCGAGTGATGAAAAACAAGAGGCGAATGATAAAACATCAGAAAATAGCGTAACTAAAAAAACTGTCTCCAGGTGGTCCCGATTTTTCAACGACGTCGACGGGGACGGTAACGCGAGTTGCACATAATGACGCTCCTCCTGCCGATGTACTTTTTGCTGCAAGCGGAGTCACCGAGCGAAAGAAGAACAATAAGCGGACTGCACAGCAAAGCAATATGAAACTACACGACAAACAGCATACGCCAAGGGGCGGGCATAGATCGCTACGCCAATCTCCACATTTTTATTTGGCAAAAACCACTACAGAAACTAGAACTACGAACTACCGGGCTGTGTTTGCATTGACAGGAGGCCCTGTCGCAAAGCCCCAGGGCAGGTTTTTTCGCCCCTAACTTGGGGGCGATAAACCTTGTTCGAAAAAAGCTGCCCGGTGGCAAGGTTTATCTCGCCCCCAAGCTAGGGGCGAAAAAACCTGCCCTGGGGCAAGGTTTATCTCGCCCCCAAGTTAGGGGCGAAAAAACCTGCCCTCGGGCAAGGTTTATTGCCCCCAAGTTAGGGGCGAAAAAACCTGCCCGGGGGCAGCTTTTATTGCCCGCAAGTTAGGGGCGAAAAAACCTGCCCTGGGGCAAGGTTTATTGCCCCCAAGTTAGGGGCGAAAAAACCTGCCC